>JALBCR010000385.1:565000-586184 GCA_030710515.1 Abscondita cerata | reverse complement strand
CCAGTTACGTATTGCTTATCTTCTAATTCGAAAAAACTCATTTTTAGTGTAGAATTTTGCGAAGTTTTGAAATTTGTCAATAAGTAACATTCTTAGGGTAGGGGGCCTAACATTTGACAGCGTCTTACACAGAGTGGAAGTTACACAATTCTATTACTTCTCTGAAAATGATAAAGAAATTTTTCTTAGATATAACTTGTAATAAGAAGAAAAGTAATTATGTTTGGAAATAGATAAGTAATTGAAGGATATATTATATTTAGCTTCCGAAAATTATTCAAAATTTGAACCAACCTCAAACAAATTAATGTAAAGGTAATTTTGGACGAGTGATAGTTTTGACCCCTTTATTTATTTATTCGTATGGTACATTTTAAATATTGTATTGTAATGTAAGTGTTATGTATGGTGCCTCAGAAAAATATAACCGGTATAGTATGGTAAAAAAATTCGTGTGCAATTGTGGCAAATCGTTTTGTTTCAAGGTTTAGAAAAACCACTAAACTTAAACAACATATCAAAATTTTTTCCTAAATTATTGTGTCTGTTTCACTCAATTTTATGATACCACAAGATGACGGGATCCGGTATTTAATTAAAATACTGTATTTTCGAAACTACTGGAACCAATTTGGGCGATCTTATACTTATTGTAGGTATTAAAACTAAGGAATATTTTTGATAGTGATGATGGTGATGATTTTAATGTTATTTTAAGTAATACGTTAATTATTAAGATCTCTGGCAATGAATTATCGCAAAACAGCAAGACAATGAGACATATATTTTTTCCAATTTTATCATTTCTTAAGCTGTATAAAATTTTAAGTTTTGACTTCTAGTTACAGAAATAATACGAAAATAATTAACTGTGACGAGAAAAATAGGGAGTAGCCTTTATACAGGTAGTGCTGAAAACGGGCCATAGAGATTTAGCATTGTGAACTGGTCTTGCTATCAGAAATCGTGCCAAATTGTACGGTCTTTTTAAAAATACATTAATAAAATTACTAAACTTTGATGTTTATTTATTGTAACCTTTCTATTTAATTTAGTTTTAATATCATTCAAAACTGTTCCTTGAGAATAAAGCTTTTTTTATTTGCTTATTAATGATTTTTCTTTACCCTTATTGTCAAAACGTATGAATGTTGGATTGTTTAGGCAACCTAATACTATTTTTCTTTTATTATCAAACTTACTTTTATTTATTAATAAATTTTTGAAAACAACGTGAAATTCTAGCTGAGCCTAATAGCAACAGCTATACTGACTAATTTCAGATTCTTTTGATATCAAAACCATTAATCTATGACCAGTTTTCAAAAGTTGACCCTGTATATACCTTGTATGCATGACTGTAAGAAAATACGGGTTCAATACATTTAACACAAACTACAGCACACCCACATTACCCCTCCAACTTTGGTTTTACATCATGAGTTATTGAAACTGTGGCTTATTTTGTAGCATACATACTCAGAGATTTGCCATATATGTAGTATGTGAAAAAATTAAAGTAGATTTTGGCTTACCTGTGGGTTTTGATGTGTATAATAGAGCACAGAAAACTGTGTTATTTGTATCAGTAAAAATAAAAGTGATGACTTTTCTGAAATCAAAAACATTGAAGGTTTATCTACAATGCAGGTAAGAAATCTAATTTTGATTATTCCATTGTTTAAGCTCTGTTTCCACGCATTTCTGATAAATAATACAAATTCTAGAATTGCTTACCTAAGACCGAGTTCCATCCAAGCTTGCAGTGAACGAGTAGGTGCAACCCAGAGGACGTAGAACATCTAAAGAGAAGGTTTTGCATCAATCAAAACCAGTAACGACTAATGGGGTAAAGTTTGCATGGCAGATACGTAAGATTTAGTTGTCATAGAAGGAAAATCTAAAAGAAGTGTCATTTGAATTTTTTTACAAATCAGGAGCAGAATTTAAAACATAAGGTAGACCACAAGCGCAAACATTCAATAAAATTTGTTTATTTGTAAAGGAGTACGACGACTGCCAGTTTGCAATGAGGAATATATGGTAGTTATTCGGTAAATATTACTCCATCGAACATTCGACGAAAAGCTGCGTTAAAACAAGAATGGGATGAATTTTAACTCAACAAACATTACCAATTTGGAATGACGACAACCCTCCTGCTAAAAGACTTAAATCTCAAAGTCCTATATGGTTGCAAGACTACTTAAGTACAGTTTTTTCTGAAAAAAATTACGGTCTCGAGTTGATGTTTTTAATGAAACATCTTTGATAATCCAACAATAGAAGTCCCGGGCTTTATTAAAAATTTGGTCAAAAGTAAATCGCATAAGAACATTTCTATTCAAAATGCAACTCTATATTGTTCAAAGCGGTATTTCTAATCAAAATTGTGACTGTGGGAACAAACCAGAGACCGTTACACATATTGTAGAGGATTTTCAATTAACGAAGTTTAAAGGAGGGTTTCCAAACATTCATAATTTAACGGATGAAGCAATATTATGGCTTACGAATCTGAAGGACATCTGAAGTTCAGAAATATTTTGTAAGGACTGAGGGCGAAAAACATTAACATTAAAAACTTGCATAACTTTTATACCATATAATTTTTTTACAAAATTTTGATATAATAGGCTTTGAAATAGTTGCCAGAATATGTCGTCAAATTTTTATTTTTATTTGAGTCAAATTGTGTTCACAATGGCAAAAGTAGTGGAAGTACATAGATTAATCATTAAAAATTTGTTGAGAATCCACAATGGTCAGTCGTTCGCATTGCAAAGGAGGCAAAGTTTGCAGGCAAGGGCAGCAAAAGTCATCAAGCGGTACAAGGAAGACTTTACCATAACACGGATACCAGGAAGTGGACGACTAGAGGGTTTTCATTCACCAAAAAGGTGCAAAAGGCAATATCTGTGATGGTTAAGAATCCGCTGATATCGAACCGAGTTGCAAAAGTCGACTTGTCGGAAAAGACAATTCGAAAAATTAAAAAGAGGATTATAATAAAGTCCTACAAAGTTCAAACAACTCCAGATCGTAATGCGGAGAAAAAATTGAAGCCAAGAAACGATGGACGATGACTTACGTCCTCGCCGACTTTTCTCAACTACCTCGTCAGGAGTTTTATGTTTCCTATGGACGAGGAAATGTTCCTAAGAAGTTTAGAACTAAAATAAAGTCCAAGTTTCAAAAAAATATCTCGTTTGGCAGGCGATTTGTAGCTGCGGTGAAAGAAGCCAATCTTTCATAAAACAAATGGAACAATTAACTCCGATATTTACACGAAAGGAGTGTCTACAAAAAGATTGCGGTCTTTTTCTGAGTAAACATAAGGTATCCACATTTTTTGGCCGGATTTAGCTTTGTGCCATTACAGTAAGCAGATAAAAATGGTACGAAGAGAATCATGTCGATTTTGTACCCAGAGGCTAACCCACCAAATTGCCCTGAGCTTCGCCCAATCGAGCGGTACTGGGCTTTGGTGAAAAGAAGCTTGAAGCAGACAAAAAAGGCTACAAAATCGATTGAAAGTTTTAGAAAAATGTGGACCGTAGCGACCAAAAAAGTGTCGAGCACCACTCATAAAAGCCATGATGGAGACCACTGACAAGCTCAATTTTTATTACGATAAGTCTGATTGATTTTTTGTTTTTTCTTAATTTTTATATAATAAATAACCTATTCAAAACTAAATTTTTTGAAAATTTATTTAGCGGTTTAAAAGTTATGCAAGTTTTTCAATGTTAATGTTTTTTCGCCCTCAGTCCTTATTCTTGTCTTAATTACCTGTTTTTTTCCATTATTTTGTTTTGCTATTTCTTTAACCTACTATTTTTTTGTCATTGTCGTGACTGGTGCTTGGACCGTCCATTATATGTCGACATGCAATGGCTGTGCTATTATATTTTATGTTCTTATTTACCTTCTATAATGTTTGCACACTTAATCAATATTATTACATGTGAATACTAGGGTGGGTAAGAGTTGGCATGTTTAGGTTTTAGTGGTTTTCCTAAACCTTGAAGTAAATGTTTCTGCAAGACGAACCAATCCACTATTGCACACTTGCTCTTGTCACCACACTATACAGGTTTATACTGATCTTTTGAAGCACCATACATAACACTTACATCACAATACAATATTTGTATAATGCCATACAAATAAATTAATAAATAAATCTGCAAAGAACTTGGTGCAACTATATTGTTACAGAAAACTTACATGACAAATGGTGGAGTAATCATGATAACAGAGCTTGATAAACAGAAGTGGATCGTCAAGAAAGCGAAGGAGATCATTAGGTAAGATATTCAATCTAGTATACGACACTCCCGCATCCTCTACATTAAAAAAGTGTCGATGATCTTCCGAAAATTTCCTCTGGAAACTATAATATAACTTACAATATGTCATTAATTTTACTATCGGGTCTTTTCTTTTTACTATCTCTGTTGAGAATTCCAGTCTGCACTTATCAGTACTACGTTTTAAGACAACTTATTGATCTACTTAAAAGTTTCAAATTTAGTCTTTATATATTAAAGTAATGCAATACGAAAACTGTGTTTGAAGCCTAGAAATAGTTGGAGAAACAGCCTGGGATGCCGCATGCTCTAAGATGTGTTGTCATTGTCACTGCAAAGACTTCGACTGTCTAAATTTTCCGCAAATTGCTCTAGAACAGGATAATGTCGTATGTTAGCTTTACGTTTTTTCAGATATTTTTGCATTTAAAAATATTATACAGTTTAGATAGCAGATAAAATGGGGAAATATATCCAAATCAATTCAGTTATTTTGAAATACATTGTTTTAAGTAATACCAAAACCGCCATCTATGACATAATACCGGTTTATAGTTTTTAGACATAGCCTTAAGAAAATTTTTTTTACTTACACCATTAACCGTTTAAATAAATGCGTTCAACAACTGAAAGTAGGTTATTGATGAAATAACGCGCAACATATAATATACACCTTACTCAGAACTAATTGATAACCAAGTTTATTTATACAGGTGTCTTAGTTCTCCTGACAAACCAAGACCGGAGATTCTCGATAATTTTAAGACAATTCTAACCCAATTCACCTTGTCCAAAAATGCTTCTAAGGGAGCTAGAGCTTTGAAGATGGCGTTTTGTAGTTTTTTAAATGGTTTTGTATTAGCTAGAAAAACAAACTAGTATATATATTTACCTTCAGAGATGATCGACTTCCAATTGCGAATTTAAAGTACCGGTCATAGGCGTAGTTTGGTAGGTCAACGATCATTTTAACGCATAACTTTTTTGTCTTTAACTTTAAGCTTTTGTGACACTAGATTATTAAATTTTTAGGTATTCTAGTACTCTTTACTTTAAGTCATTAGGATACACCGTTTTCTAGAAAACTGATTTGAAATTTTTTCGTTTCTTCGTTATTAAAGTTTAAAGTTTGAGTTAAAGATTTTTAAAAACAAAGTATTTATTACAATGGATCGAAAGTAACAAAAAAGTATCAAAGGTAGATAATTACAAAGATGCTCGATGATGACCATTAGCTCTAGTTAAAGACAAAAAAGTTACGCGTTAAAATAACCGCTGACCTACCCAAAACGGATGCCTATGACCGGTACTAGAAATTGCAATTGATGGAATCAATTGATCTTTGAAGGCTAAACAAGCATACTCAGCTTTTGTTTTTCTAAGTAGAAGCGTTCTGGAGGTATTTAAAAATCACTAGAAGGCGCCAGAATTCTTCGGACTATGTGAATTAGGTTAAATTATCTTAAAATATCTGATAAATCTCCGGTCTTCGTTTGTCAGAGAGTTTCTGGACACTCTGTATTTTATATCACATATTTTAAATTTGTTTGAGAGCGTAGAAAATATTGCACATAATCTGAGCAGTAACCGTTTTTCATTTTTACGTAATTTATTCCTGTTTTTTCATATTGAAAAATAGTACTTTCAAATTTTTCTTTAATAGTGTAACAATTATGTTTCTTGGGTAATTAAATCTCTATACATATTATTGAATAAAATTGATTTAAACTGGAAAGTCGAATCGAACCATAGTTTCAACAAGTACGCAATCTCAAAACTACAAAAATCCCTTATTGTTAACGGAGGGAAAAAGAAAATTAATAACATTAACTTTATCTTGAATACGTTGCAAACCAATCACAAACCACATTTAAATTTAAAAGTTTGTAAAATGTTTTAAATTAGTTTTGTCAAAATGTTCTTAACATTTTAGTGTGTTTTGAAAACAGTTTGCAAAACAAACTATAAAATGAGTTTATGATTTTGTATTATGACTACTTATTTTTATAATAAAATGTGGTTCTTTACTTGATGTAGATATTTTTTTACAGAAATACGTTCTTAGCCTGAACAATTATTGCTAAAGATGAAACGAAGTAACAAGTTTTAAATAAACAAAGTGATTAACGATTGCTGTTGGAAAACTGAAAGTTTAAACAACATTACGAACTGAATAATTAAATTTTACTTGACTGAGTTCATTTACTAAACTGGTTTCACAAAATATTAAATCAAGCTTAAAATTTGAAATTAACAAGTCAATAAACAGTAGAGTTTGGCCGGGTTACATAATTTATTATAAAACTAATTCAAAATTATTTATAATAATTACAAACCGTTTTATTTAAAAAAACTTAAAATATTCAATTACTAATTTGTATGTACTTTAAATTAAAACTCACGTTTTCTTTGCAATCCTTGTATTCTTTCGAGATCAACAATAAAACTGACCACCACCGCAAGAATTTGTCCAATTTTCAGCGCGCGTACATCTTGAATATCTACTGTTAATAAATTAACAAACACTTTTATGGTTAACTCGTTAACCGTGTGTTCAGAAAATAGTGATATTGTTAAATGAACACCAGCACCCTTTTAGTCTCCCTAATATTATCTACTTCTTAATTGTAAAACTAGCTTTTATCAAACAACTATAACAGATCCTGCTAAGAGTACCGAAAGTAAATTAACCGCTATCGGAACATTTACCCGGTTTACTGATAAAAGTGATAACATTCATTTTTACCACTTAATGTAGCAAATTTTTGAGTACATTTGATGAGAGCCATTACTCTTTGAGTACAATAGTAAAGTAAAAATAATTGTATAATTTCAGAAATCGTATTTTTGTATAATACTACTGAAAAATATAAATTGAACATTGTGGTCTATTCATTTCGTTACCGAAAAGCGTTAATACAACCGAAGGATACAAAACTATTCCTCCAAAGTAATTTTTAAATGTATTTTGTAACCAAAAATTGTTATATTCCGTGTTGACATAAGCATTCACTATGTTACATTAAAAATTAACGTATATCTTTTTTGGCACAATTTGAACATAATATAACAATATATTATGTTAGATAGATAAAATAAAACAAATTGATGTGATAATAATAATACGGAAAGTGTATTTAAAAAAAAATGGTAAAATAGTTATTTTGTAACTAAATGAATTTCACTTATTACGCAGATTTCTGTAGACAAATTAGTTAATTTGTTTGCCTAATAATTTTTTGCGCTTTTTTATTAACTTTATTATTACTATAAGCAATACAAATTAGTAAAGTTGAGTTTAACATTTTGAAAAAATGAAACCCATTTTATACAAACTGGATTAACAATAACATCGATAATAATTTTATTAATAAAAAAATTACCACAATAAAGATCGAATTCGGGTTTTCTTGCGTAAATCACTAACAAAGTGTGTTTAGTGTTTTTTTATTAAAATACCCTTAAAACACTTACATTACCACATACATTTGATCTCATCTATCCTATCTATCTAAAAATATGTTGCTATATGGTGCTCAAATTGTGCCAGAAAAAGATATGCATTAATTTTGAAATTACAATTGAAAACGCCTACATCAACTTTCCGTGGGACACACGGTATGCATTAATAAAGTAGATCTTTGGTGTTTATTGTTTTTACCTTTAAATGTGCACTGTATTTGTAACTCTAAATTACCTCTTTTTCGTATATAACCTTAAATTTGTCCACGACAATTCATAGTTTTAAAGAATTGCGTTACTTATTAAAAACAATAAAAGTTCCGGCACAATTGTTTTGCTGATTCTTACTTCTTCAGCACAAAATTTTGATTTATTTCTCATTTTAATATTATAAACTAGTAATTGTTTTGTTGATGGAAGATAATTGTTTGAAATTTCCCAAAATAAACATACACAGAATCATAGAATTCACAAAAGGCATCAACCAAAAACATATCTTGGTTTTATTTTTATCAAAACTAAACTTGAGATATACCACGTAGAGATAAACAAAAACTGCACTATAATAAAATTTCCTAGCTTAAATAAAGGCTTGTCAAACAAACTACTGAAATTTGTGCAGCTTCGGTGCACTTAACTGAAGCATTTCTAACAAAAAACAATTAACAAAATAAACTTCGAGTTTTTCAAGAAAAGCAAAACTTGCATTTGAAAAAAATATAAATTTGAAAATAAAATCAAAACGTTAATTACTGAACGAACTATTAATTTATCACAAATCAAAAAAAATATGCATAACTCTTAAGCGGATGACTAATTTCTTATAATATTCCGTGTGACAAGGTACATTTGTGTATTTATCGTATTTTCAAATCAACCCTAATCTGCAATAGTTTAAATGGTTTTGTAATAAATAATAAATCAAAAAAAATACATAAATACCTACCCTAGTAGCACCGAATATACGTACTACATATATTTCAGATACATGATCCTAATATTTTATGTCATCTAATATTGCAATTTAATCTGGACATATCGTAAATATTAGAAAATAGAAATAATGGATGTTTAAAAAATATCTTCGTATAATATATTTAATATATTAGAAAACAATATTTCTTTTGAGATCTATTGGATATTTGCCAAATATTATAAAAGCAAATGTAACAGATGTTTAAAAATATTTACGTATGAATATTTTCTATATATATATTTCATATATGACCAAGTGTATACTTTTCCAAGATTAACGGCCAGTTTTCAGTCACTGATTAACTTTAATTTTGGGTTTACTGTTATAGTGATAATTGTCGTCACAATTGTCTTCTTGGAAATTAACCAAAACTTAACCGTAATCAAAGATTGAAAAACTACCTCTATGTGTATATTACAAACAGGCATAGAATCAATATATCTTTTTGCAATATAGTGAATATTTGTTAAATATTTTAATAGCTTATTGTAGTGTAATGTCTCAAATTTTCCATAGTTGCATTATGTACATTTTCCGATAAGTATTTGGATGCAAGATTTAAAAATAAAGTTTAGAAAATTATAATATTGACACGTAGTTTTTGACTATGCAACAAACAATTTTTAAGTACAGGTAATACTATAATTCAAGTAAAAGTAGATTTTGTTTCTTTAAATTAAACTGCTTTGGCGGTGCTTGTCCTTGTTGGATTTCCTACCCTATTGTGATGTTACGTCTTTACAGTTTTATTTAACTTTTCTTTAATAAATATTTTTTATAATTATTTTAGAAACTAATAAATCAATATTTGCAAAAAAAAGAAACAAGTGATAGAATGAGAGAACTACAATTTTAAGTTTTATTAAAAAACTTTTAAAACAGTAGTTGTAGAAAATAAAATTTATAACAAAACTTGATGAAATAATTTTTCTCTGTGATCTCCTTTTACGCCTTGTCTCTAATTATGATTTGTCCACTAAAACTATTTTTGCGGGCTTGTTACATAAAATACTTTTAAATTAAAGCACAATTCATAGAAAAGATGCATATTGAGTTGGATCGATACGGTGGATCGGAGTCGTTTAAAACAGGATACGGTTGACACAATTGGTACGATTTAAAGGTGTTCGTCAGTTCAATTGCAAGAGCAGAATATTTTTGTGTTCAAATTCCTCAAGAGAAATTTCAAATTGACAACCGTTTAGAAATTAAAATTTGTTTTAGCCGTTATTCACTTAAAAACGGTTATAAAATTTTAAAAAATCACATGATTTACAGTACACAAATTATGTAAGAAACATATCCCGTGAGCGGCATAAGTAACGAATAAATTAATTTTTGGCGTTATTATTTCTTTTTATAAAATTGACGAAACACGTAAATTTTTGTTGTTAATATAAATTTTTTAATTAGACTATTTCAACCCTGCCGTGGACTCCTTGTAAGGATACCAACCCCTCAATTTTTGTGCTACTTCAATTGAATGAAAATTTAATGGTCTATTTTATGATGTAGTGCTTACATAAATAAATTAATTAGTAAACCTTGAAATTTAAATAAAATATTTTAAGAAACAAAAATCGCAGCAGATGATAATTTGACTGATAGTTAAACAAAATTCTAGAGGAAATTAAAATTGCTTTTATTAACAAGTATAAAAACAATAGTTATTGCCACCTCTCCCGATTAAAAAATTGAGGGGGTGCTACCCCACAAAGGAGTTCACAAAGGGTTGAAATAGTTACGTTAAAAATTTTATATTAACAATAAAAATTGATATGGTTCGGCAATTTTCATAAAAGGAATAATAACGCCAAAATTAATTTATTCGTTACTTATCCCACTCATGGTATAAAAAGTACTGCGCGTTGCAAATACTTAAAATTGTTGTTGTTATAGTCCGGGAGCTACGGGATCTTTTTTATATGTAGCAGTATACATAGTAGGATAAGTTGATTACGTGACTTTCAGTTGTCTATCTTGAACTTTCTTTTGTTTGTTTCAAGTTCTCGCCCTGATACAGCCCCTTACGATAGGTGGCGAAAGGTTGGCAACTACGATTACCTTTTCAACACGGTCTAATCCAGAAAGACGTTTTTGTTTCAATTACGACTCCAGCCGAGAAAACCTCAATTCTTACAACGTAAATAGATTTTTAAACTTTCACAAAATACTTACACTTGTTTTGATGTAGTACACTAACTATAGTTCGTACGCTGGGTTATGTAACATAAGTCATTAAAAGTTGTGGTTTCTCCTAATGGCTAGGAGCTTACGATTGGAGATGGTGTGAGGATGAGTTTAAACTCACGTACTTTATAAAGCCTACGTTTCGACGAGAAGGGTCCCGTCCTTCTCAAGGCAGTTTTATTAGAAACATATAATTAGTTTAAGCACAGTGTATACAAGTTTATAATAATTTAATTAAACAATTCAACAATGTAAAAACAAAATAATTTTTTTTTAATTAAATTATTATAAACTTGTAGGCAGCTTTATTAGAAACATATAATTAGTTTAAAAACAATGTATACAAGTTTATAATAATTTAATTTAACAATTCAACAGTATAAAAAACAACATTATTTTTTTTTTAATTAAATTATTATAAACTTAGGCAGCTTTATTAGAAACATATAATTAGTTTAAACACAGTGTATACAAGTTTATAATAATTTAATTTAACAATTCAACAATATAAAAAACAAAATTATTTTTTTAATTAAATTATTATGAACTTGTATACACTGTGCTTAAACTAATTATATGTATCTAATAAAGCTGTCTTGAGAAAGACGGGACCGTTCTCGTAGAAACGTAGGCTTTATAAAGAACGTGAGTTTTTATTAAAGTCATTCTCACTAATCAAAGGCTCCTACTCATTAGGAGAAACCACAACTTATATTAACTGACGGAAAATACCTTAATAAGTCATTAAGTCGTAATTACCAATTTTTTATTATTTTTAAGTTTCTATAGGGTTTGTTTTGAGAAACTGCCGCTTAAATGAAACTGGTTTTTGTTTATAATAGGGCAACAGTGTCTCAAAACAAACATAATCTTAGGTGACCAGTAGTAGTAGGTTCCAGTATACAAGGTAAAACCAGTTCTATACGGGCGGAGTTCCTTGAAACAAACCTTAATGGAAACTTGAAAATAATAGATAATTGGGATTTACGAGTAATGACATATGTTAAATTCTCATTGTATAGACTATAACTAAGAATATGTTATTATAAACTGATTTATCTGCATTTTCCCTATAATTATATGCAAACAGTATATTTCTTTTTTTCAGATACATGTAAACTTTATAGAAGTATTCAGTTTTTACAAAAAATTTTCAAAATTGTTTTAATTACGTGGAAACGACTCTTCAAGAATAATGTCAAAACAATCCCAAAAGAAAATGCTGTTCATCAGATGTATTTTACGTATTTGCCATTAGGTTAGAAAATGTAAACAATATTAAAGTAAAATTAAACAACGAATTAAATAGTATGACGATTTTTTCGCCTATTTTCAGTTTTTGGTTCAATGTATTGTTTATTTTACTATTCTTTGATATCTCAAGTTTTTTAAAAAAAGCTAACACAAGTACTTGTTTATCAAACTAAATACTAGTTAGTGTAAACTTATATTGAAATCTGTTACAATATATAATAATATAATAATGTGTAACCAAACGTTTAAAAATGTGCAAATTTTGAATTTATATATAATTTGATACATGATAATTAAAAGTTCTACTACACCACTTATGTGTATTGTGGTTTGTCGATATTTTGGGATTAGCTAATAAAATCTAGTTTCTTTTATTTTTCTTACTATAAATAAATCATTCAAAAGAGTCTCAAACACCGGAATACGATTTACAGCCCCTCTGCGACAAAATAGTCTAGCCAGACTACTTCTTTTCTGCATGTGTTGCAACCAGCAAAAGGTATGTAACAAATTTTCAATACCAAAACAAGCAGCACGTTGACAGTTAATTCGCCTGCAGATCAATTTCAACCAGTTTTATTTTCTACAATCCACTTTCTCCACCAATAAGTTTTTAAATCTATAGATAAAGGAACCTGGTAGTGATCACATAGCCTACTAGCAGTTTACTTGAATTTCTAAGCGTATAGGTGCGCTTTGCAGAAACATTATTTAAAATTTTTTCTGATCAAACTAATAACATTAGCGCAATTTAACAGAACAAAAAAAGTTTTCAAATTGTTCGTTTTATTTTTTAGAATTATTCTGGTTTCGTATCGTTGACGGTTGTTAAAATATTATTATATATTTGACAGTGGCCGTATTAAAGCGATTTTTCTTAGCATCATAATTTTGTACACATTACACAGAAAAACGTCTTCGGAAGCAAACAATCAGCATACGAAAACGGAACAAAATCTGTCGAACCGTTCTCGAGTTATTTCAATATACAATATTTTTTGGAAAGTTGACACCCTCTGGCGCCCTTATGGTGCACTTTTGGTTATAGGTAAGTTGGCGTCAAACGGTCTATTTTAAGCCAGAAAAACCTCTGGTAAAGCCATGTACACACCTTTTAGAAACACCTTGTATAACAAGTTATACCCTTACTTTCATGTGAAATGCGACACCCAGAAGAAATAATACTATCAAAAACAATCAACAAGAACAAGAATATAACAACTAATATGTGTCGCATATCCCACGCACGCAATGTAGGCATATATTCTTTGTGTCCTCCTGTATAATCTCAATCAACTAAACCTCAAGCTGATGTCTTAACATCGAGCTTGTGAATACTTTGTTAGTTATGAGTTCTCAAAGAAAAATATCCTTAATTTGGCGTTAATAGCAACAAAGTTCTAGTTCGGAAGATATTAGAATTACATAAAAACAATGATATTAGTAAGGATTCTTATGATTCGATCGCCGATCGTGATTATGCTATGAATTTATCTGAGGATTATTATTCTAAATCTGAAAATGAAACAAATTTAGAAACTACAAAACTACTTAGAGAAGAACATACTCATATTACAAATATAATTGAAAACAACAAAAATGTTTTAAATTATTGTATGTACAGTGTATCCCATTATAATATTACAAAGTGCCTGGACACCCATTATCTCATACATTACTTCTTTTGTGTTTTTTTAAATTAAGAGGTTTAGATAAAAATAAGTATAACACCTATTTCTCAACTTTTACTTTTTTTTCCTTCTAACAAAAAATTGAATTTTAGTCTTGTTATTTAAAAATAAATATCAAGTACCTTGTTATACTTTTGAGTAACTAAAAATTAAAACAAATCACATTCTGAAATAATATATCGAGTGTCTCATTTAAAAAAGATAAGTTTATTTAACATCTCATAAACTATGTAAAATAATCTAACTAGACGATTGAATTCTACCTAAAAATTTTATAAAAGCAACTTATATCTTTTCGATATGATAAAGAATAACAGTGATACACAAGCTAGTCGAAAAGTAAAATTTTAAATTTCACACTGTATCTTTTAAACTAAGAAAGGTATGGAAATTCTGTAGTGTCATCTTTGAATTCTCAAAAAGTGGCACAAGTTTGCAAAAATCGCAACTTTCTATCTTTACTAACAACAGATATACCCTGCAATTACAACGAAAATGGGCCACACTGTACTTTTATTTTATTTTTGCAAATAATATCTGAATCCTGTTCAAACTAGTTTTAATTAAACTGTATTTGAATGTGTAAGTAGCATTTATTTAATTTTTTGAATACATTTTGAATTCATTTTCATGTTTTAAAAATTCTTCTATACGGAGTATGCTTTTGAAAACGGGTCATACGGATTTAGAATTGTGAACTGTTTTTTTTTCAAATTCCTGCTCTTTGTTTTGTTCTAACATCATTCCGAAGCTGTTCCTTAGAAATAAAGCTTTTTATTTGTTTATTAATGACTTGTCTTTCAGCCTTATTGTCAAAACGAAGGAATGTTGATTGTTTAGACAATCCAATACTATTTTCTTTCATTATTAAAACTTACTTTTATTTTTATTGACAAATTTTTGAAAACAACGTGAAATTCAGCTGACTCCTAGTAGACACAGCTATATGGTCTAATTTTATCTTCATTTTGATATGAAAACTATTAATCTATGACCTGTTGTCAAAAGTACCACCCTGTATATGTCCCGTAGCGTACCATAAGCGGTTTACTACTGACAACACATACACCGTACTGTATAACTTTGGCTTGGTTTGCCAGTTTAACAGCGTTGCCAAGGTGTTAAGTCGTCTTAGATCTCGGCAACCTTTAAAAACGTCGTTCAATCATGTTTGGCACGTGTTCGATCGGCAATGAATAAGGTGATCTTGCAGTATGTGATCTTGCAATATACAATGCTATTTGGTAGCGTTTACGTTTACATAAACGGAAATGGTTCACAAAACATATTTTTTCTTCAAGCGATAATAAAACGGCATATTATTGAACTACTGACAGACGCTAAAAACGCTTTTTTGTCCTAAACATTAGTTGTTTTCACAACTATTTAGAGGTTGTTACCTCGGTTATGTCATATTATCAATGTAACAGTAAAGTACCAACTTAATTCGTCGAGAATAAAACGTCACTATAACACTCAAGAATTTCGAAAATTTGAAAAAACACATGAAAATGGCAATAAACGCTTGAAGAAAAAATAATATATTTCACTCGGAGTTAAAAAATATAATTGTTTCGCTTAATTTGCTGTCTCGGCTAACGCCCCGCCAGCAAACTTTTAAGCTCTACAATTATATTGTTTAACTCTAGTAAAATAATCTACTATTACGTAACCACGTCACAAATCCTAACACCAGGTGTACATATTGTCTTTCAGAAAAGTTGAAGCTTTCACGCTCTCTTAGGCATTGTCGTATCTTTCTACGCCTATCAATTGTCCATAAACAAAACCTCGATTTGTCACTAAAGACAAATTCATGACTGACTCTTCTTGCAATTTCACGGAATCAAAATTCTAAGATGTTGATTAAACAAACTGTTAAAAGTTTTGATAGTCCAGTTGGTATAATAATGTCTGGACATGCGCAAAGTTAAATTTTTTTTTTTGAAAAATTGACAGGTGAGGTCCTAAGCATAAGATAAAATGAAAATTTATTTATGAAGAGTGTTAGCGTCTTTCCTTAAAAACCACCCCTATTTTCAATTTTAGACCTATTTTCAAAAAAAAAGATGAGAAAATGTCCAGAAAAAAAAGATATTTTGCATCTTTTTCGCAGATATCATAGTTTAAGAAAAAATCTATAGCAAAGCTAAAGCATAATATTGCCCTTTTCGGACGCGAAATTTTCCCTTTAATTTTTTTTCGCGAACGGTCAATGAAAAATTTAATAACTTGAAAACTATTTAAGTTATGATAAAATATCAAAATGTGTTTTCAAGGTAATTAAAAATACTTGAGATCTTCACATTTTTTATCATAATAGAGTCCACGAAAGTGCATTATAAAAGTAAATAAATCTCACAATTTAGAGAAATTTCGAAAAATGATGTATTTACTGATTTACAGCAAATAACAGGCCAAGATACAACTTACAATTGTGTTTCGTTATAGTAGATAGGTACTGTAATAAGTAGGAAAAGTTATACAGCTATCTATTTAGTAAAAAAATAATAACAAATTGAAGAATTCCAAAATTTGAAGGTGTTACTAAATATGATATTTTTTTGGGTATAATAAGTGGTATGATAGTTCAAAATGTTTTCTGCGGTTATCAAACTGTTATATTACACTCTTCCATTTTGTTATGATCAAAAACTTGAATAAAACAGGAATTATGCTGAAAAATGTGTGCGATTAGCCATTCAGCTAATTTTTTTTAATAGATATTTTTTAGAAGCAATAAGAATAGAAAATAAAGGTAATAGTTTCTTCTGTGTGAATAAGCTGTATAGCACTTATAATATCTGTCTCAGGTAAAAATAATGCTATTCAAAGCGAACGTTTTTACCGTCCCATCACACGTATATCATCCTTCGAATATATTCATGCTGTGCGCGCAACTCTTTACATTCTTAACGGAGAATCACATCATCTCTTGATGTTTGTTTGTTTTTATGCCGGGTTTCATTTACAGTCATTAAATATAATCGTTGAGTAAATGATATATTATAAAATTGTTTATAAAAAAAGAATATTGTGGGATACAAGTCAGAGAAAATTGGAAAAATATTTCCTGAAATAATTATTTGATTGTTTCACGTATATTTGAAGGTATTTTTAAAGTGTACATTATGGTATATTGTGTAATATTGACCATTAAAAGGCATGTTATTTTTGATTGTTTCTTTCAGAATTATAATGCCATTGGACACGGTATGTTTCGTATGTAATTTTAGACCTTGCTGATAATGGAAAAACTGTGCACGTACAACGCGGTTTTGAAAATATTGCAATGTTGCAAGGAAAGTAATGATGGAAATTTACTTTTTATTTGTCATCAAAACAATCCATTATAATGCACGAAGTATGTCGAATAAGTATACTATAAAAAAAAATGATAGATTTTCATTTCGAAACTTTGATAATTGTAACGATCCAATTGTAGAAACAAATATCACCAAAATTGTTATTCTCACAAAATTCTTGATATTTATTCAAAAAAACGTGTAGTATCACGCGACAAACTACAAATGATGAAATCAATGAAAAAAAATGCACAAAGTATATAATTACATTGATCACAGCAAAGACTCGCAGTTTACCCTGAAAGAATTATTGAAAGTTATGGATGAAAATCCCACGCATCCAGATACACTAAAAAGAAAATTATTGTTGAAATATGGACCAGACTATGTACAGTTTATTTCAAAAGAGCAAGGTGAAACATATGTACTGTTCGCAGATGAGGAATATTATTTGTTAAAAATGAACGTGACAAACGAACGAAAATTTTGAATGCAGCTGTAACAATATTAAGGCATGATATTCGATTAAAACAATATGAGAACAATTTTTATCCGGCAACTGATACAATTTTGGATGACGTTGTGGACGTAGTTCCAGAATCATTGCAAGATTTTATGCGTGGGCTTATGATGAAAACAAAACACAGAAAGATACAAAAACTATCACCAAGCTGACTGCGATTAACCATGCGATAATTTCGGTTGCTCGACCAAAATCGTTTTTATCCTTGCTTTAAGTCGGTCCTGCAGTTACGCTGCACAGAAAATTTGGATCTAAGCGTATAATTGATATTTTACACAATCTTGGATTTTGTGCATCTTACGATGAAGTAATGAAGTTTCAAAATAGCGTTTTGATGAGCAAATCTCCCATTTTAAAACCTGGCCACTTCAGTCAATTTGTTTTTGATAATGCAGATTACAATATTAATACGATTGATGGAAAAAATACTATGCATAGTATGGCAGGAATTCAGATTATAACTCCTCATGATTGTTGTTGAAGACCTGCAACCAATAAGAAGAATTAAGTATCCTCCACGAGTAAGTGAGATTACAATTCCACATCAAGTTGAATTTCATTATTTTGAAAAAAACCAAACCGCTAGGAAACAGCATATTAATAGAAAAAATAGATATTCACGACATTGATAATTTCAATTTGTCAAATTCTGATATATTATGGTTTTTGGTAAATTTTAGTCATCTAAATCGGAAACTATGTCTGGGTGGAATGGATTCATGTCAACTGTCACTAAAGGGTTGCCTTTTGAGCGTAGTAGAGTGGTATGTCTACCATTCGTCAATAATCAACCTACAGATTGCAATACAGTTCTGAAATACGCTGCAGAAGCATCTGAAAAAGCGGGGACACATACATGTTTTGTCACTTTCGACCAACCCTTGTATCAAAAAACATTTGACATAGTTGCAACTTGTAATGATTCATCTTTATCCAATTTGATTATCAGACTTGGTGGATTTCATCTACTTATGTCTTTTATGGGGTGTATAGGATATGTTATGGCAGGAAGTGGGATTGAAAAAGTTCTTTCTGTTTGCTATGCCCCATGTACTGTTAAAAAATGCTAACAGGCCATGCATATGCCAGAGCTGTGCGTGGGCATACGTTGTTATTGTTAGCATTAGTCAAATTGATTTTATTACAAATTAAACTTTCTGATGATGAAAAAAAAAGAGTTTGAAAAAATTATAGAAGGTTTTGTTGAAGGTAGCATCGCTTACATTGAAATACACTGTTTACCCAAATTATCAAATTTGAGAAAAAAATTCTTTGTTGCAATGGATAAAATTGCTCAGAGAGGAAAAACAGCCAAACTTTTGGATTGCTTACATGAAAATTGTTATACTAGCCAAGTCTTTCATGAGAAGCAAAAAATGGGCGACATAAGAACACAATTGCAAATAATATCTCAGATGTTACCATATTTCCATGCCACTGGGCATCATCATTACGCTAAATCAGCTCATTTGTATATTCAAACAATGAAAACATTCATGAAAATCATGGAAAATCGTAAAAAGAAAGTGCAGGAAAAAGTAAATGAAAAGTTTCAGAAAACATATGAGGAATACGAAAACTTTGTGAATAATGGGTTTTGTACAGTTCGTCGCATCGATTCCTTCTGGTCTGGCAACTTTACTGATATGACGATTGAACAAGATTTCATGAGACCTATGAAAAGTGAAGGTGGACTTGTTGGTAAGGGTATTAATGACAGCACACAAATGGAATTCGTAATAGGAATGCTATACGCTAATGCTGTGTGTACGAAAATTGAAGAATTTTGCAACATCAAGTTTATTTCAAGTGAACAACATATTGACGCTTGTGACAGTCGTATTAATCGGGATAATACAGACATTGGAAAAATTTTGCAATTTTTGGAGAACCATGACCCTTTTCTATTTGATCCACAGTTAAAATCGATTGCTAATAGAATGGTCGGCTCAGATGACGTTAATGCATGTGATGTGTTAGAAATTGGAACTGCTACATTAAAGAAGTGGATTGGTAAAGAGTTTAATGAAATCAAATGTTCGAAGAAAGACTATGTCGTCAATCTTGCATCCAAAACTTCTAAAATCAAAGTAGCAGGTGAATTGACACAAGTAGATCCGTACATGCTTTTCCAAAGAATATGCATAGTTAAGAAAGGTGATGATCTAAAATTGTATTTTAATTATGTCTCCATACCCATTGGCAATTTTCTTTGAAAGTGCTTTCAGAAAGACACCAAAGTCAATACTGTACGAATTATTTCACCAGGAAAATTACCAAGTCAATTCAGAAAAAATGTTTTCGTAATTGACGGAGGCATGTTACTTCATCGAGTACCGTGGAAAGAGAACTCAATTGTTGTTTTTTGATGGTTACGATAACCTTTCAAATAGTATTAAAGTGACGGAAAGAATGATGAGAGTGAATAAAAATTGATGTTATGATGGTCCAGGATGAAGATAATGCCGATCTTCTCATTGTAAAACAGCTTTAAACGAAATAGAGAAATTCCAGTGATAGTATGCAAAGATAAATATATGCAGCCGAAAAAGAAATATATTTCTTAAAACTGGGAAAAGAAAAAAGAAAGAAGAAAACTTTTTTTGTCCAAAAGTCTAGATCACATGCCATACTGTAAAAAAACATTTTATTTTTATATGCAATGACAGGATGTTTTTATTTTAAAGGAAAAAAGCTTATTTTAAAATCATTTGAAGATGGCGGAAGCGAAGTAAAAAAGCAATAGAAATATTCAAACAGAAAGATCAATCCAAAGAATCAATTTCAAAAAATGGTATCACATTTATTTTAGAAATTTATAATGCACCGAAAAAGATAAAATGTCTTAATGAACTGAGGCATACAACGTTTCTGAACTATATTATTAAAGAAAGGGCCGTGAATCTAATGATGCAGCTGAACAACACTCCTTCAGAGTGTATATGCAAGTGCAAAAATGGTTGTCGAATGATTTGCCGCCGAAAAATTGGGGATGGAAAAAGGTGAAATTTTATCCCCAATTATGATGACAAAACCCCAGCTCCTAAAGCAATTCTAAAAATGATTTTGCAATTGCAGAAAGGCTGTGGGAAAGCTTGTAAATGTAAAAAGCGGGACTTTTCTGTACAGGTGCTTGCGGTACCTGCATGAAAGAAGAAGAAGAAGCATGCACCAATTGCGCACCTATCGAAGAAAAAGAAAAAGATACAATACTTGATGAAGATTGAACGTTGTTATACCATATAAATTGTTAATAAACATAAATATAAATTAAAACATCATTTGCACTAATTTATTTTCTGACATCTCAGAAAAATTCAAAATAGGGTGTGAAAATTTGGTTTTCAACATCTCAAACTAAAAATTATTGGTATCTATTAATTGTTATAACGGTAAAATGGAGATATTAAATCTGTATGTTTATCTGTTTGCTCATTATTCAAATCATTCACAAAATTAGGCAGAAATTT
>JALBCR010000385.1:510000-560000 GCA_030710515.1 Abscondita cerata | reverse complement strand
TATTAGAACAACCTTAAAACAAAACACGGTGTTACTATTTCTTTTTTACTTATTGTAATTTATTATGAGAGATAAATTATTTATGTACTTACTTTAAATATTCATTATCTGGAGCATCCTTTAAAAATTTCACACAATCGTCGTGACTTAATATTTTTGATATTTTGGCTTTATAGTTAACACTTTGTTGTTTCAAATAAGCTTGTATTTTACTAAATTCATTAACATCAATATTTTCTTTAATTTTAATTACAGATTTCAGCATTAGTATTCTGCCCATAAAGTACAGAATTTACGGTCTTCTGTCTATAAATGAGATATGCCAGCAAACATTCTCACTTGTATTTTTTGTTTTATTGGTTTCTTTCCACTTACAAAATGTAATGTAGGTTTTCTTATATCTGTCTTTTGATTTCACAGGTAGTAAATTTTCTATAGCAGTATTTGCTAGTTCCTGTAATTCAGGTGGAGTATGCTCAAAATACTCTTCATCGGAACTCATCTTGATACTATTTATCTATTATTATTAATGAATATCTTTACTTTCGCGATTATACTTTAATAAAGTTAATGAAAGTTTCTTAAAGAAAAAACAATTGCTTTGACTAATTATTATATCGAGGATAAATAAATTGCACAGCACTCTCATGACTTTTTTTTTTTGAAAATACTTAACTATTGTGTGACTGAAAAAGTTTCAAGAATACTAAATTTTCAAAAACAGGAGCTAGGCGAAAAACAATTGTAAGCACCACGGGCGTAAGACCCTTGCAGCCCTTAGCAAAGCCGCTCTCGCTTCGCTCGTTCGGCTAACTGCTGCAGGCTGCAATTTATGCCTTTCAGCCCTGTGATACTTAATATACTATTTCATCGTCTATTAGTGGGCACAATTAACCAGTTTTCAATTAAACAAACTGGACTATGATATTTAGTTAAAATTCATAAAATAGAAAAATATAAAAGAACAAACAGTTTACTTGTTTTGATATAAAACTGTCGACGTTTCCACAATAAATAATAATAATAATAATAATTTATTAACTTCCAACAGACATAAAGTCCATATAGGAACGTAAACTAGAAAAATGAAAAACTTATTTAACTACATCCTATTAACTGCAAAACATAATACTAAATCTTCTCTAATTTTCTTAGAACTAAAATTATCATTGTAAATATCAAACTTAGAGCTAATTCGGTTATACAGCTTAAAACAGTTTAAAAGCGGAGAATTATAATGATGGTAAGAGTTTGAGATTCTATAATAAAAGACAGTAAAGACCCTGCCATCAACTCTTGGAACAACCAGGTTTATATTATCAAGCAATGATACGCTTCTAATTGACCCATTAAGTATCTTCTGCAGGAAAATTAAACTCGCTACATTTCGACGACACAGTAGCGATTTCTCATTTGTCCTACATAATAGATCATATTGATCACAGTGCATCACTGGATATCGACCATACATCTTATAGTAAAGATATTTACAAAATTTCCGCGAAACACTATCAATCATTAAGCTGTAAGTTACATTCGAAGGATTCCAAACAACATGACAGTATTCTAGCTTCGATCGTACAAACGCATAATACAAAAGTTTAATTGAAAATACATCATTAAACTGTGATGTGTTACGTTTTATGAAACCAAGCATTTTCATAGCACTTTTGTAATACTACTAATGTGATGTACAAAAGATAGCTTATTATCTACAATTACGCCAAGATCACAAATTTGCTCACAACGATCTAATATTACTCCATCTATATTGTAAAAGAAGTTAACATTATTGATTTTTCTAGATATAGTCATCACTTTACATTTTTTAACATTTAATTCAAGCCAATTTGTTTTACAATATTTTGAAAATCGGTCAATACTCTCTTGTAGGTGTAGACAGTCATCAGAAGAATTAATCACATTTACTATTTTCAAATCATCCGCATAAACGTAATGTTGGCAGTTAATATTGTTAGAAACATCATTTAGAAATAAAATAAAGAGTAATGGTCCTAGGTTAGAACCCTGAACCACCCCTCTGTTACAACAAACTTTTTCCGAAGCGTGACTACTGTAAAATACATATTGGCGTCTGTTCATCAAAATAGACTGAACTAAAAATACTATTCGGTCACATATACCATAATCTTGTAACTTTCTTAACAAAATACAATGCTGTACTTTGTCAAATGCCTTAGTCAAGTCTGTATATATTATGTCAACTTGTTTCCTGTCATCTAGTGCCTGTGAGGTATACTGTGTGAATTCAACTAAATTAGTTGTGGTTGATTTACCTTTGACAAAGCCATGTTGATTAACAGATATAAGGTTGCTTACATGCGAATATATAACCTTGGATAATATACTTTCAAAAAGTTTAGCAAAATTCGATATAATTGCAATAGGTCTATAATTCGACACTTCACTTTTAGAACCACTCTTAAAAACAGGACAAATTCTAGATAATTTCCATATCTCAGGGTACAGTGAACATTCTAAAATTAGATTATATATGTGCCGTAGTGGTAACAAAAGCTTTCAATACAGTCAGCGACAATAAACGCGGGAATTTCATCAGGACCAGCCACACAATTTGATTTTAAACCTTTCACAGCTTTTACAATATCAGTGTCACTAATCTTGAAGAAATGCAATACAGAAAAGTTTTGAAGTTTTGCCTCTTGAAGTAGCGATTGACAACACTTTTTGTCACAGAACATGCATCTGCCCGATTTATTGCACAATTCATCACATGCATGAACGCTATCGTTAGTATCCCTTGACACCTTGGAGAAGTGAAGACTAAACGCATCCACTATATCTTGAGGTAATGTTAATAGGTTATTCTCATACATCATACTACCGGGTATTCTACTCTGTCTCTTTTGCATTAATAAAACTCCAAAATTGTTTAGGGTCACTTTTAAGAGCACTTTCTGTATTTGATATGAAAGTAGTGTAGTCTTTCCTTATAGTGTATTTAATTAATTGTCGCAATTCCTTAAATTTATCAAAATAATATGCAGATCTTATTTTATTGTATTTATTGTAGTAATATCTTTTCTTTTAATCATACTAATCACTGTACTGGAGAACCAAACAGGATAATTGCACTGTCTGGACTTGGAATTTCTTAAAGGCACATAGTGTGAAAGTGTAGAGTATAGAGCATCATAGAAATAGTTACATGCTTTTCCACACATTTTATACTTTCAATTCCTGACCAGTCAACAGATGGTAAAGCCAGATATAATTCCACCATATTTGCCTTACGAAAATTAAAAGACCGATGGCTGGAATTTTTATAAAATTGTTGCTTCTGCTGTATTCTGAATTATACATTTACATTTAGACATGGATGATGCCGATCTTCCGGGACTAGTGGAAACTAGATCCAATAACCGTTTGTTATGATTAAGTACTGAATTGCACTGATTAAGATCATTAAAAGACAGAAAATTGCACAATATATCATAAAGTCGTGAATTAGCAGAGCCATTCATACAGTTTATGTACTCAGTAATATTACAATCGCCAACTACAATAGTAGGTTGGGAAAAATCAATTTTGTTTCCAAGTACTCAAAGAGTTGGTAGTATACATCATTTAATGAAGCTGGTGGTATATATAATAATACCAATTGAAGTATGTTATCGTTGATGTTGATTTTTACCGCAACTGCTTCAACTTCCAGTACAGGAATAGTAACAACAATTTGCGTTACAACATACCTATCACTAACACCTATAAGCACACCACCACCCCTGGCTCTAACTCGATCACAACGAAAAATATTGTAATTTGGTGGAAACAGTTCACTACTTAATACTCCTTCATTTAGCCAGTTTCGGTAATTAATATGACGTCACTATCATTTGCACAAATGTTTAAATAGAATTCAGTTAGCTTAGTATTTAGTCCACGTACATTTTGGTAAATAAAATCAAGTTCTAAATAGCTCAAGTCAAGGGTATCATAGTTTGACTGTTGGAATTTTATATGTTTTTAAATGATTTTGGTATTCCATTGATATACTTCATTGCAATATCCTTCTCTCCATTATTGATCCTCATTTTGTATTCCTTGCGGATTTTGTAGGAAATATCTTGCTGTAGTCTAGTTAAATCTCTGTTTACAAAACTCCATTCTTTGACCTGTATTTAATTACAGTTTCTCGAGCATGTGTGGGAGATGAAAAAATTATTTTTACTAATCTAGGCTTATGATGAGAGACCTTACCAATTCTTATACATCTTACAATCTCGTTTTCATTTATGCCAATATTTGTGATTAAGGAAACAATTTTTTCCGATCCTCTTTATAAATTTCATCTATATTATCTCCTTGAGATTCAGGTAGATTGCTAACGATAACATTAGTGGAGCGAGCATACCTGTCTTCAATCTCCTGAAAAATTTCTTCCTCTGGCATTCGCTGCGTTATGGTGGTATTTGTCTGCTTTTCCGCCTTTAACTGTTCTATTTCCTCACGTAGTTTTTTTTTTTCATCAACTAGAGTACTAATGGTCTGTTTCATATCCTTCACCATTACTGACAAAGAGTTTATAGTAGTAATGAGAGCTTTCATGGAGCTTACCTCTTCAGTCTCCAAAGTTTGAGAAGAAGAACCACTCTCACAGCATTTTTGCTTTCCACACAGCTTACATGAGACCACAACTTACAATCAGCGCAATAAACACGCTTTTTAACTGCAGACTTATTGCAAACCCAGCATAGTACTTTTCGTTTAGCTCTGCCATTATTTAATATGTACGCAACCTTTTGTACAGTTCTCTGTTTGTATATTTGCATATATAAAATATTTAAGAATTGTAAATTACTATCACCAAGTCGACCTTCTTTCAATGATAATAATTTATCTACACCGTACGATATTTGTTATTATTTGTTATTTAATTAAACAATCGTTCTTATTCACTATTTTTTAAGTTTAAATTACAAAACCTGTAGTTACCTTATATGTTGCAATTATTTAAATTTTTAATTCGTTACGACTTTGAACTAATATGTTTAAGCAGCAAAACACTCAACACACTTCTAATGATGCTTAACTGTAACTATCAAGCAGAGGCTAATTTTATATTACTCAAAAACTGTAGTCAACACATTTAAAAAACGTTAACATAATTAAATATTTTAATAAATTATATATTACATTATATATGACACGCAATTTTTGGTTGACGAACGAACGATAAAACATAAATTTAGTCTTTGAGGCAATAAAATTAACCTTTTTTAAAGTATGCGATCGATAGAGCGAAACGTTGAGCACTATTATACAAAACAAAAACTGTTTTTATATCCCTCCACCTAGAAGGAAAATACACAACATCACGGATATTTAATGTAAATCGTTTAAATGTAAAGTTACTAAAAACAATTTAACACGTTTTCAAAGTATTTGATGTTAGCTAATTATTTAGACTACTGTTATTAAAATAGGTAAAGTTTTTGTTCAAAATTATTAGTACATATTTTCAATTTTAACAACATCAGAAATACAATAAGTAACCAACCACAGTCATTAAATTTTTAAAAATAACAATACTTTCTGTGTATATGAACTAGCAGAATGAAAGTTACTTAAATTTAATTAATTAAAACAAGGAGTTGCAACTTGAACAAAAAGTATAAGTTAGCACAATAGAGACTATTGTTCTGTTAATCACAGATTAGGTCTAAAAACTTTGGATCTAAAGAAAACGCTGTGTTATATCAAACCAAATTTTCCCACAAGTTCTCTTGTTTTTTTGCAACGTAGGTACTAATATTCCCAATTTTCACAATTAGTTCACCTTGATTACGTGAACGAACAATAAACCGTATAAATAAGTCATTGTTCTGATATCAATAGAGATCCAATTTCAATAACTACATAAAAATTCTTATTATTGAAGGAAAGTCCTTCTCTAAGCAGATTTTGATTTTAAATTCTTGACTGCTTTTCTAATATATTAAACTTTGATTATCAATTATAGGTAATTGCTCGCCTCACAGTAACAAAAGTTAAAATGACTGTAATAAATATGGGATTTATCAGTAAGAAAAGGTCGATTTTAAGCATAAAGTTTTCATTTGCAACTTGGTTATAAGAAATATTCCTATTTTATTAAATAATGTCCAATGAAAAATTGACTCAATAAATCCAAAATTAACTTTTTCCTTTACGAAGAATTTATTTAAATTTCATCAAAAGTAATAATGAAGTTTTCTACTGAAGAGACTAGAATTGGGAATTGACTACAAAAATAAGTTGTTCACGTTAAGAATCCGGATGACATCAATCTGGTGGTGATTTATTGCAGCATATATAACATTGCAAAAATTGCTGTCTACCATAATGTAAATTAAAAGTTCACTTTAATTATGTTAAGTTTCCAAAAACTTCACGATGTTTTAATATACTTAGAAGTGAAGGTAGTAGAAAACATTACAATTTGCTGCTTGACAATAATCTTAGCAATCAGACAATAATTAAATATGCCAGGATCACTAAAAGTATACATTTCGTCATTGTTGGTTTTACAATTTTTAAAGTACAACCAACTTGCACGACGTCTCCATAATATCATTTTAATGTTAAATAGAAATTGTTGATTACTCTACAGTATACAAAATGTAATAATGTATACATATTTATATAAATCGTTTATTTATTTTTAATAAATGTGACGAAAAATAATATGTTTCAACTATAAAATAAATATAATAAAGTATTTTGTATTCTTTAGCTTAGTATGAAACATGCGTTTATAGCAAGATTGACAAGTTATTTGTTTACTATAACACTACCTTCAACTCTAAATTATCGGTGACTTGAATATCACGCTTTTTTGTGCACTTTATTTTTGTTATCTTTAATTAATTTCCTCATTAGTAGTCTGTTTCATTGTTCATTAGTTGATTTAGTTTATTTGTGGTTTTATTGTTTCTTACTTAGTTTGACAATGTCAAAGCCATTGAAACAGTTGAATTCGATTGACTTATTTTAACTTCTGACAAGAAAGAAGTAAGGAGGAACACTTCTACCTTTGAATATTTGTTTTAGAATAGTATTTTTTAATTATACTACAATCGATAATCTAAATAAATTATTTTTCTATTTCGATATAACCTTTATTTGTAGCAGCACGCTTTTGTGCTCATTTGCATTCGAAAAGTATTGTTTGTATTAGGAGACTTTGTGGAAATTTATTTAGTGTGGTATCAACTGAGACCGTGAAGTGTATTTGTTTTTGGTTATGTGGTTTATTTTAGTACAAAGAAAAGGTGATACCTTTACACACATTTGAATGGTTACAGTATGAATGACGTTTCGGAAAGTTCCATTTATTAACAAAACAGTGGTGTTTATTTTTTCATGCACTAATGGATACACAAAATTCAGTGAGTTGAATTATATCACAAAAATTATTATAGCTATTTTATAATAACAAATTCATATAGGTAATACACCGTTTAAAGGTTACTTACGATGATAACATTCAATGGTCTAAAAATAAAATGATGACAAATTGTCATTAATCGTCATTAATTAAAATCTATATAAATAAATAAATATGAGGACAAACGAATGTAGAATAAAATACACCACAAATAAATTGAACAAAACAAATCATTAACAAAGATCTTGTATAATTGACAGCTTGTTGTAAATGCTTAAATTTACATAGAACTAAGATAATTTTTTATTGTACGTATATGAACAATGATAATAAAACCTTGTTACAATTCGCGGCAACTTTTATTCAAATTTGAAAAATCTTAGAATTCCTATAAGTTATTTGTAAACAAAGATACATTAAACTAAATAATTATGATAAAACGCGTAAAAATAACTATTCAGACTTAATTTTACTGATGATATTATTGTAACAAATATTTAAGTTGTTCGTATCTGTTTTTGAAATTGATATTTTTGTTATGGACATTAATGTAAATCATTTCTGAAATCATTCTTTTTAATAATTAGATTTCCACATCTAAGATTGTAGGTTCTACAAAATTAAAATTGTGTTAATAATGTTTAGTTTTTTATAAAAACAAATTAATTACATTATGCAGTGAAGAACTACGGGAAAAAACTTACAACTACTAATGACCTCCCTTATTAGAAATAATTACCCCAAAAACTCACTAAAAACTTATATACTATAACTCCACCAGTACTACAACGAATCCCACCACCAATAACACTACCATCCAGTATAGATTTCCAATACAGAAAACTAATCAACATCCCTAAACTGCCAGTAATAAACTAATTAATATTCTAAAAAGATAAAATAAAATCATTCTATATAACAATAATACCATATATAACACATGTTATTCAAAATTGAAAGATAAAACACCCTTATTAGAAAAATCTAACGTAGTGTATAAGATAGATTGCCAGGGATGCAATAGGGGTATATGTGGGCCAAACAAAACAAAATTAAAAAATAGAATTAGAAACCACAAATATGATTGTTCCAAAATATAAGAATACAGAAAGTACTGCACTTGCTGTACATCATAAACAAACTGGTCACAATTTTAATTTGTAGAACCTACAATCTTAGATGTGGAAACTAATTATTATAAAAGAATGATTTCAGAAATGATTTACATTAATGTCCATAACAAGAATATCAATTTCAAAACAGATACGAACAACTTAAATATTTGTTACAATAATATCATCAGTAAAATTAAGTCTGAATAGTTATTATTACGCGTTTTGTCATAATTATTTAGTTTAATGTCATCTTTGGTTGCATAACTTATAGGAATTCTAAGATTTTTCAAATTTTGAAATGTTGCCCGCAGATTTGTATACAAGGTTTTCTATTATCATTTTCATACACGTACAATTAAAAATTATCTTAGTTCTATGTAAAATTTAAGCATTTACAAATGTGCCGTCAATTATACAAGATCTTTGTTAATGATTTGTTTGTTCAATTTATTTGTGGTGTAATTATTCTACATTCGTTTTGTCCTCATATTTATTTATTTATATAGATTTTAAGTAATGACGATTAATGACAATTTGTCATCATTTTATTTTTCGACCACTTTCACTGGAATGTTATCAACGTAAGTAACCTTTGGAACTTGTGTATTACCTATAAGGAATTTGTTATTATAAAATAGTATAATATTCTTGTTGATATAATTCAATCACTGTATTTTGTAGTCCATTAGCGCCTGCAAGAAGGAAGCCACTACCGTTTATGTTAATAAATGGAACGTTTCCGAAATTGTCGCGAAGTAGTAACTAGAAGTTGAAAAAGTTTTATTTTCCCTGTCATCTCTATAGAATGATTGCGATCTACAATTATCAAATTATCAGGAGGTTTCCCATTTTTTCAGCGTAGAAATTTATCTTCACACAGCAGTTCTGTATTATTTCTGGTGGTGAATCAGAGGCTAATAGTTTGAGGGCATGCCACCACTATTCTCTACTCTTGTTCTAATAATTTTATTCCAGACAAGTTTCACCACTAAATGTCAAGCTTCGTTAAGGACCAGATAAGATCGAGTTGCACTGCTTTTCCGTTTTAAGAAAGCATCAACGTAACTTTCTGCTACTGCACGGTGATGACTTTCACACACCATGTATTTTTATCGTTAATAAATCGCCACCAGGATTTGCCGGGCTACTAGCTGACAGATAGCCAAACATGGTAGCTCGTTAGTAGTGATACATGCATGACAAGAATTTCAAAACAAGTCACGAGTATCAGAGGTGACAACTAACCCCATGTCGTGATACATAAATTAGAAGTCAGTAACCCACTCCAAAATAAAGTTAATATAATTTGGCCTTAACAAAAGAAAGTTGTGTCGTCAAATAAATAAAATGGAAAAGGATCCTACGTTGTGATTATTTTTAATTTTTACAAAAAATTTGAATAAACTTCGGATTGAATAAGAACTGATTCACTTTGGATAATGTATTATAAACCAATAAATTAAAATAAAACTCACATACAAACCACAATAACATTTAATATTTAATTCCTGCATAGGCTGCTTACAAAAGAAAACCTGAAAGTACAATATTGGCCAAATCAAATAAAACACTGCAACGATATGTTCATCATATTTCAATTCTTATGAGATTAAATAATCATCAAATAGCCTCATGACTTCGTTTGTCGAATGTTAGTAAAAACACAGAGAAAACAAAAAAAAAACTAACACATTGCATATACATAATAAATGTCATATCAAATAAAATCAAGATCATAAATCAGTAACCTTTCGCTCTGATGTTCTTTGTATCCAGCAGGTAAATAATAAGTTCAATGACAATAAATGTCATAGTGCAAAAGTTTCGTGTTAAATTGAGAGAGAGATAAGCTACTCCACTTGCATCAAACCCAGCTAGGACATAGTTAACCAACGGATTTTGTTGCCAGGCAGCCAAACCGCTCCTTTCGGACGAACACTCCCCAACGTTTGATTAAATAAAAATATCCAAATAATTCCACAGGTGGGAGTGTACAAGCTACTCCACTTGCAACAAACCAGGTAGTATAATTAAGTCAACCAACGGTTGTTACCAGGCGGCTAAAATACACCCATCCGATTCGAATTAAATCAATATACCAAAAAACAACATCGAGTAAGACCTTCATTCAAAAAACGTTCCCCAACACATGAAAAGATTAAGTACAAACAAATTCATGGTAAGGTATCGTTCACATCGGTTAAACTAAATCAATGCAGACAAAAAAATAAAAATCAAAAGCACAAATACGAAGCTTTCCGCTTGCATTTACTAAATTAGCTTAAAGAAGTTCTCATTGAACATTACTTTTACAATCACTCATGGTAAAACTGCACGCAAACATAATAAAACTATCTAGTAACTTCTTAGAAGTTGAAGTTGACCCAACAATTTCGTATACCACGTTAATTTTCACCGTATACGTAAGTGTTAGCGAAATAGTGCTAAACATTTGCCAATTCTTAATTTTACGGCGCGTTAATTCAAGTTCAAATAAAATCTGTATACTATTGGCGCGGAGTAATAAATCATAATTACTTGAAATAATTCTTTATTTTCTTGTGAAAGCGGTACTTCTACGGTTAAGTAAACACCAATAAATTCTAACAGAAATACGATCATTATTACGCTCTTGCAGCATATCGACTTATCTAGGGTCTGAGAACAATAATTTAATCTGTGTAAACACGTTACCATCAGCCCAGGTACTGACAGAAACAGAATCATAGCCGTAGATGTGGGTATTATACCAAGATACAAAATTATGCGTATATAATACGTAAAGAAGTAAAATTTGTAATGTGATCTACTATACAAATAAAATAAATAACATATAAATAATATATGACATAAATATAAAATAAAATAGTAATGCAGATATCGTCAGTACATTTATTACAATTACAATTAATTGCGGGGACAAGTAAGGATTGAAACAATAAAAAAAACCACATAATAATTCATATCAAAGGTAGATTTTACTATTATAATATATTTACCTACTAAAATATGATTTTCCAAACGTATCGAGGTACCTACGCCACTGCAATACGGGAATTCGATAATTCTGACAGGTTTATTACCATAATAGTATACTGAAGTATGGTTAAATATTGCTAAAGCAAACGGTTTTAAGCAAATTATAATTAGTAGCGCTCCACATTTTGTTGCATTGTTTAAAAAAATTCCTTAATGATGCCCTAAAATAATTGAAAACGCCCAAATTCATGCCTCCTAGACAGTGGTTATTTTACAATCTGACACTAATCATTGCAAACTTAAATTTTATCTATTGTTTCCCAACTGCAATCATATATAGACATAATTTAAATTAAACCTTAATAATGAGATGTTATGTTTTTTATAAATAAGCAAACAAGATTTAATCATCTATTCATACTGACCATAATTCTAGAAGATTTGAATTCCTGTGATTTTATTTCCGAAATATGCACATGTCACATTATTTACCTTTCTCTCGTCACACTAAACTATAAATCTTCTATAGTCTTTTAAACATTTTCAACAGAATTTTTCAGGCAGCAGTTTTCAGTTGCCGTTTTTGTAATATCCTTAATTTCTAATTAGGTGAATCATATTTCCAGTTGTATTATGGTTTTCCATTTATAATTATTATTATATATCAGTGAAATCTTAATTGAAAATTTCAATTAAAATTTAATCAGTAGTACCAACTTAATTTTGACGTATCATAGATTATACTTTTTATCTGATTTACATACATATAAGAATTTATATAAATAGCATTGGATTTTGGCGAAATAGAGAAAAAATAGTATAAAAATCGTTACATAAGGTTTTTCGCAAACGCATTTAAGTTTAGCTAAACTTGGATGCGTGCGAGCAAGAAATTATATATGAAACTAGTGGTTTAATATACTATTGCGAGTTGAGTATATCTACTGAATGTAAAATATCTGAGTTGCAGATAAACGTAGTTGATAAATTAGCTGGTTCTTGTACACAAAAACAATTTATAGAGACAGCACATTACGGTGGCTACTTTGTTTGATATTGTGCTTAAACAACGCTTCTATTTATGAGGAAATGGTGAGACATTGTGTAGAATATTCACGATATTGAATTTTAGTGAAAAAGGATGATTCTGTGAAGGGGGTTAATGGAAGTAGCCCATATTAGCTGTTGCGTATGAGTTTTTACGGCATTATGTTCATAATAAAGAACATGCAATTAGGAGTTTGTTTATCTAGACGAAACATGGATTTTAAAAAAATGGGACAGTTTTTCGTTGTGGCAAGATAAGCTAATGTCAAAACTGTTAAGAAAGATATAAGAAAAAATGGTTACTTATAACTAAATTTCTTTTTTGCTAGGTTTAATTTTTAAGTTTATATGTTGGATGCATTATAGACATTATAGTTGCACGCGGGTACAAAAAATGGTTTTATTCCTGGACCATAACGTATAACTAATCTTTTCATCCAACTCAAAATGTCTAGACTACATGGAGAGATGAACCAAACAAATTTTAAAAATGATTTAAATATCGATTAGTATTTACCGCAGTGCAAACATTAATTAGAAAAAAAAATAAAAATAAAAAAACATTACTTTCGATGATAAAAAATGTCGTGGAGCAAAAAGATAAATGCTTATGGACAAGTCGGTCGCCTTTTGTATTTTGCAGCCAATGTTTTGATAGGGCGGCCGTTATTTGTTCATTCTACAGGGTTGAAACTTTAATTTAAAAAAAAATAACATGATTTTCGATGACGGAAGTGACGTACCAACTATACACCGTGTCAAATCGGTTACCGGGGTACTTTGCGCAAGATAGAATCAGGGCGACCGACATATTTTTAAACTACGTATATTTTACCACATTCTCTGTAAATTTCATTGAGATGTTCTCTAAATGCAATGTGTCCCAAAATTTTACAATTATCAGCCTCATTATCATAATTTTGCACAGGATTCGATATACTTATATTGCTAATTGCTAATAAGTTGGTTGAAAGTTATGGTCACAAAGTCCTACGTTTACCTCCGTATCACTGCATTTTAACTCTATCAAACATATTTCGGGTATCGCAAAAATATATTGTAATAGGCATATAGGAAGAGATGAGAATGGCACGCATAATGCAGTTTGTATATGGCAAGAATAACTTCTATGATGTGGTCAAGTTCAGTTAGGCATTGTAAGGAGATTATACCACAATGGTGAAATCACGAAATTGGGTTTGACAAAGAAGATGTTCTACCATTAATCATAAATTTAAATACAAAAAGTAAAAGTGATGGGTTCAGCAGTAGTGATTGAAATAATTTTAAATCAAAGCACTGGCTTAAGTTGATAAATATACACACTTTTCTAAAAGTGCTCCATTAGATCTGTGTATTTTCGCTCACCTGAATAACTAATAATCTGCATTCACGCAACTAACAGAATAAAATAAAAGTAGGGGATAGACTTCCCGATTAACTGCAAAAGGCGGTTAAAAGATCTCACTTTTTTTTTTAAACATTATGCTCATAATAGGGAAAATTAAATTTGAAAATATGTTTGTTTACACAACCAAAAATTTTTGAAAATGGAACAGTTTTTTTAATATTATCAAAACTGTTAAGAAAATGAAAGGCGACAGGAAAGGGTTAAGTTAACAATAAAATTCTCTTTGCAAGATGGAATTTTAAGTTTCTATTTCAGATGGATTATAGTGCACACAGATTTAAATAAATGTATTAGTCCTAGAGCATCTGGCACAATCTTTATTGATACAGCCATCTACCTTACCCTATTGCTATCTATCTTTAAGTAGAACGTCTATAATTGAAATAATACGTATATTTATAAAATTCAAAAAAAATTCGACCATCACATTAATAATATTAATTGTTCAAATTATCATTTTAGCATTAACGCTATTTGAATGTGCAAATACCAGATTAGCCATTTGTAAATGGTGATAAGTAAAAAATCAATGGTTATTTTTGTCACAGTAATTTTTGTTCAACTATTAACTTGTATTTTATACTTTTCTGACTTAAAAACAAATATATTCAATAACAATACATTTATTTATTTATTTAATCGTATTGTACATTTTAAATATTGTATTGTGATGTAAGTGTTATGTATGGTGTTTCAGAGGATCAGTATAAACCTGTACAGTGTGATGACGAAACCGTGTGCAATTGTGGATTCGTTCGTCTTGACAAACCATTTACTTCAAGGTTTAGGAAAACCAATAAAACCTAAACATGCCAATCCTTACCCATCCTAGTATTCACATGTAATAATATTAATTAAGTGTGTAATAATAAATAAATAAATACATTTTTTATTGAAAGCAGTTAATATAGTTATACAAAAAAAAATAGAAATAAACAAAAAATTTTACATGTTTTTCAATTTGGTACTGTATTGATTCTCTCAACTAATGCTGGAGAATCAGTCTTCTTAGAGCCCCACCATGTACCGCATAGTAGCTGTATGAGACACGACTTAATGTTATTCACATTGATTTATAGGAATCTTATGTGTTTAACAAGTTATAATATATTTACACATGAAATAATGAAATTCAATAGACACAGAAGAATTCACGTAGTTAATTAGATTTAGAATTATGAATGAAATTCGAGACACACATTCACGCAGTTAATTAGAAATTGATTTATCCCTTATATACGACTAATATAAACTTTATAAATGGTTTTTATATTTTAATTTAAAACTAAACACTGATAAAGACTAGTATGAACGGAATAGTATTGTAAATATGTGCTATATTATAAGAGAAGCTTTGAATAAAGACTTAGTGTGTTTGGGTACAGTTAAAAGTCCACGATGCCTTAGATTTAAACGATGTACATCTGTACGATAACAAAGTGATTGTGTTTTGTGAAATTGTGTTGTACATTTTTTCTAATTATCTGGGAGGGTCTTGATGACCAGGCCCGTGTTAGGGACTTATAATACTAGCGGTTGGTATTTAAGTTGGTAACGGGATGGCTGAAGCGATGCTGGGCAGACATGACAAATAAAATATAACTTTTTATATTTTAAGTAGTAAACTTTTAATTATTTATTTATTTATTCGTATGGTACATAACACAAATATTGTATTGTGATGTAAGTGTTATGTATGATGCCCCAGAAGATCAGTATAAACCTGTATAGTGTGGTGACGAAACCGTGTGCAATAGTGTATTGGTTCGTCTTGGCAAAGCATTTACTTCAAGGTTTAGGAAAACCACTAAAACCTAAACATGCCAACCCTTACCCACCTTAGTGTTCACATGTAATAATATTATTTAAGCGTGTAAACATTATAGAAGGTAAATAAGAACATAAAATATAACAGCACAGCCATTGCATGACGATATATAATGGACCGGTCTAAGCATCAGTCACGACAATGACGAAAAAATAGAAGGTTAAAGAAATAGCAAAACAAAATAAGGGAAAAACAGATAATCAAGACAAGAATACAAAACATTGCTGAACTTCAGATGTCCTTCAGATTTGTAAGCCATAATATTGCTTCATCCGTTAAATTATGAATGTTTGAAACCCTCCTTTAAACTTCGTTAATTGACAATCCTCTACTATATGTGTAACGGTCTCTGGTTGGTTCCATATTCACAATTTGGATTAGAAATCGCACCCCATTTGAACAACATAGAGTTGCATTTTGAATGGCCTGTTAATTTTAATTATAACTTGTGTTATTATTTATTTGTGGCCTCAAATACAAATACGACATGGCGCTGTGAACAAAGTATGTGCAATAGTGTTTAAAAAGACAATTCCTGGGAAAATATAACAAATTCAGAAAGAACGTTAGAATTACAACCTTTAAATACAAATGGCAATACAGCAGACGAATAGATCATATGGAGAGCAAGATTCTTAAACTACTTAAAAGCCAGCGATTTAAATAAAAAGACGAAGAATTAAAATGCTCACAATTACTATTAGACAAATTGTTAGAAATTCGACAAGCACTTTCTGCCGCAAGAAAACCTATCCTTTGAATGCTATAAATTCTTTACTCTCAAACAAGGAACACAAACTCGGGAACAGTTTGTAACCGTAATTAAAGGTCAAGCAAATAAATGTAAATTTGGTAAATTAGAGGACGATCTAGTACGTTGTATGCTGACGTGTGGTATTTGAAATGGAGATCTTCGGGAGAAATTACTTCAAAATGATAAAATCACCCTAGAAGAGGCAATAACGATATGCACCGTATTTGAAAATTCCAAAGAACAACGGAGAAATATACAAGAAGAAGCAGGTACCAGTGGGGAAGTCAATTACATCAAAGAAAGTAGATGGAACAACAATAGAAAGACTGCAGGGGACAACACATTAGAAGAACATTCACAGATCAACAGAAGTCAACAGCATTCGAGGTCATCAAGCAACGGCAAATGAAATTCATAAACTATTGTAGAAATTGTGGTAAGTCTCATTCGATCAATAACTCTCCGGCTTACAATAAATCATGCAATTTGTGTAAAAAAGTAAATCATTTTTCGTTTATGTGTAGATCTAAGAATAGAATCAATACATTAGTTGAAAATAGATTAAGTGGGGCAAATGATGTAGCGCAAAATCAATCATTGTTTGTTGGATCAATCAATAATTTAAGATCAAATGATTTACTAGGGAATAATTCCTGGCAGACAAATTTAGAGATTAGAGGTAAACTGTATTCTTTTAAAATTGATACAGGCGCTGTTGCAAATATTTTACCAATATCTTATTTTAAGTCACTAATATGCCTAAAAATTCTTTGAAACAAACTAAAGTTAATTTAAGTTCTTATACTGGTGAAAAATTACAAGTAACTGGTACTTGCTATCTAAAGTGCATTAGCAAACAAAATGAATACTGGTTAGAATTTTATGTGGTAAAGACAGACAGTCTACCTATCTTAGGGCTATCAGCTTGTAAAGAATTGAATTTAGTTGCTGGAATAGATATAATTTCAAATAGTATCGTAGATACTCAAACAAACCAATATAAGGTACTTATACAAAATTACGCAGAATTATTCTCGGGAGTCGGATGTCTCAAAGAACCGTACCATATAACAATGTCTAGTAATGCAATACCCACTGTACATCCCCTTTAAAAAGGTACCTTTACCACTTTAACACAAATTAAAGAAGACGTTAGAGAAAATTACTGGTCAACTCAAAGGAGCACAATATTTCAGTAGCCTAGATGCAACATCTGGATTTTACCAAATAAAATTAGACGATGAAAGTTCTAAACTTTGTACGTTTGGTACACCTTTTAGCCGGTACATGTTCAAACGTTTACCTTATGGTATTAGCAGTGCACCTGAGGTTTTTCAAGAACGGTTTAAGGAAGTTTTTAAAATGCAAGGAGTCGAAATCTATGTGGATGACATATTGGTTCATGGTAAGACTAAAAACGAAAATGACGCCAGATTAAAAGCGGTATTAGAAAAAACTAGGATCAACGGAATTAAATTCAATTTAAACAAATGTAAATTTGGTCAAACAAAATTAATTACATGGGCCATGTTATCAGTCAAAACGGTTTGTCTCCAGATTACAACAAAATTAAAGCTATCATGAAAATGCCGAGACAAATTCATTCCTGGATTTTCTACAGATACAATTCCACTGCAGGAACTTTTAAAAAAGATATACTTTTTAATGGGAAGAAATACACGAAACTGCTTTAACTAAATTGAAAACAAAATTATCCAATAGTCCAGTACTACAATTCTTTAATGTAAACAAAGAAACAATAATTTCGGTCGATGCAAGTAACGGGGGTTAGGTACAGTGTTACTGCAAAACAAACTACCATGTGCATACGCTTCAAAAGCCTTGACTGACGTTCAGAAGAACTACGCAGTGATCGAAAAGAAATGCTAGCAATCTGCTTCGGCTTAGAAAATTCCAACAGTACATATTTGGGAAGAAGACAATTGTTGAAACGGATCACAAACCCTTGATCACATTATTCAAAAAGCTTTGAACAAATGCCCAGGAGACTACAAAGAATGTTGCTGGCAATACGAAAATATCAGGTGGAAGTAAGATACTGTCCGGGTAAAGACCAAGTTATAGCCGATGCCTTATCGAGAGCCAGCGTAAAGACGAATTAATTGACAGTGTGTTCGACGAGGAACTCAAGAGTCAAGTATGCCTAATAACTTCACAAATAAACGCGAGTGAACACAAATTACAAGAAATTCGAAAAAATACAGTTCAAGATACGGAATTACAAGAATTAAAGAACGTAATATTAACAGGGTGGAATAAAAATAAAAAGAAACTGCAAGATAGTGTAAAATTTTTGCAAAAATACAAAAATCAACTAACAGTCAATGATGACATAATTTACAAAGATCAATGTTTATTAATACCAAATAAAATGCGGAAAGAAATGCTGAACAAAATTCACTATAGTCACTTAGGAATCAGAAAATGCACCAAATTAGCGGAAGAGTCTATTTTTAGCCAACCATAAGACAGTATATTAGTAATTGCCACTTATGTTTAAAATATTCACGTTCTCAAAATTTCGAACCTCTGACTTTACATGAAATTCCGTCCACACCTTGGTACAAAGTTGGATGTGACCTCTTTGAGTTACATGGCGACACATATTTATTACTCGTGGACTATTACTCGAAATACATAGAGGTGGAAAAACTAAACGCAAACGCTACTAGTGAAGAGATTATGAAAATTATGAAAGCTATTTTCTCAAGATATGGAATACCAGCTGTTATCGTATCAGACGGAGGTTCACAATTTACCTCACAACAGTTCAGACAATTTGCTATTGATTGGGATTTCCAACATGAGGTTACTTCACCAACGAACGCTCGTTTGAACGGTATGGCAGAACGAAGTGTACAAACTGCCAAATCTATAATAAAAAATGTAATCGAGGACAAAAAAGATATTTATATGACTCTTTTACAATACCGAAACACCACTAGTGGTGACTACTCACCAAACGAATTATTGATGTTAAGAAAAACTAGACACAACTTGCCTATAATTGAAAACCAGTTAAAACCAAAAGTTATCGAACACAAAAAGTACAGTGTACACCTTTATAACAACCAAAAATATCAAAAGTTATCATGACTCATGGAGAATAAGACAATTAATGCCTTTATTTAGAGGGAATAGAGTATATGTACAAACAAAATCAAATTCTAATTGGCAATCTGGAATAGTTCTTGCAAAATTAAATAAGCATAGGTAGAAAGTTAAATTAGACAAAGGATCGTTATTAGAAAGAATTAGATTTATTAAGTTTGTAAATAACGATCTCTTTAAAAGATCCTGAATTAGATAAGCATAATAAAGTTAAGAAACATGTAAGCTTTGGTCAAACCACAACTATGAACGAGTTTCACAATGATCATAATGATCAATTGAATGTGTTGGGGTATGGTCAAAGAGACAAATGTGTAAATAATAATGTTAGTAAGAATGATGAAAGTTTAGGCACAACAACTCGATTAGGTAGAGTAATTAAGAAATCAACAAAATTGGATTTGTAAAGAATAGGAGATATTAGGGGCTTATAATACTAGCGGTTGGTATTTAAGTTGGTAACGGGATGGTTGAAGCGATGCTGGGCAGACATGACAAATAAAATATAACTCTTTATATTTTAAGTAGTAAACTTTTAATTATAATCTATGAAATAGAGGCACTAGGTCACAAAATTTGCGCACGATTACGAGTCTGGTCTAATGATTGGACCCATAAGCAAATCATCAATATCTTGAATTTGCAAAGCATATGCCTAACATGTTTTAGTTTGAGAGGTTCGACTTTTTATTTCAAATGAGAACCACAATGCATTACGTTGACATGATTAAATAGCATTTTCTCAGTTTTCCAAAAGCATGTAATTTTAAAACTTTGTTTTTTTTATTATTGGTCTTATTAATAACATTTCAATACAATATAAAGTACAACAGTAAACTATTTAGCTATACAGATATTGAAAATTTAAAGTTAAGTACATTTTTCTGAAACCAGACTGTCTGTCTGAGAAAACATACGTAAAACAAATGATGAACAAAATACAAACCAGAGAAATGACATAGTAGAAGATGCATTGATCATTTAAATACATGAGAGTAAATTGAAGTTGCCGTAAGGAAAAGTGGGGGGTTATGTTATTGTGTTATTATTTATTTGTGGCCTGAAATACAAATACGACAGTTCGGAAACCAAAGTGGTGATTCTGAAGAACAACATGTTTTTCTTGTTGACCATGGAGTACTGTAAGGTACTGATCACCTTCCATATTTTATATTTTCACCAAAAACCCCTAAAAAACACACGAAAAAAAACTCTAAAGAAAATTGACGTACGTTTTGACGTTTAATTCCGGAAACCAAAGTAGTGATTCTCAGGAACAACATGTTTATCTTGTTGACCATGGAGTACTGTAAAGTACTGATCACCTTCCATATTATATAGTTACACCAAAAACCCCTAAAAAACACACAAAAAAATCTCTAAAGAAAATTGACGGACGTTTTGACGTTGATACATTGATTTTCAGACAATGGCCATGATTAATCTCTTAAACTATTGTGATGACAAAAATGTATGTTTTATCAGAGAAAGCTTAATTTCTGAATCAAAAAACATGGCAACTTTCACTTTTAAAAATCTCTTTTTACTATGTAGAGTAATTTATTATATTTTATATGAAATTACAGATGAACGTTGAACTTTTATGAAATCATCATATGCATAGTAGTTTAGAGTTTCAAATTATAGCTTCAGGCAAAATCTATCCCATTTTATTTTATTTATAAGTTTGCAATTGAAGGGGAACAACTAATATATGTACTTGCTCTTAACCGGGCCACTATAAACGCGAAAGACTGTACAACTTAGAGAAATTGAAATTAATTATTTCATCATACTGTACAAAATTATTTATATTTTGTATAAATAAATATTTTAATGTCAATTAATTACAATGTCAATTTAATAACTATTAATTCATTGCAAAGGTAATTAAAAAAAAAAATTAAAAAATTTTTTTTTTAAATACATTAATAACGATATTTCAAATACATTGCAATTTTATTTCATTGTGGCAAAAATGTAAATTTAAAATACTGATGTTTTGCTAAACATCCCAACATTATTTGCTATCGTATGTTTATTATAATTTTTCACTATGTCTAACAGTGGTAAAATAGCTATTTATGTTACCAGTGACGTCTAATTTAAAAAAAAGCTTAAAAGAAAATAACCAATTTCAAATTCAAATTCTAATAGGGTGTGACCGATTATGGAAAATGTCAATTTATATGTAAAAAATTAGATAAAAGTTTTTTTGTCATACTCTAATTGAGATATAAATAATACTGTGCTTGTAACAATGACAGTATAGTAATACAGATTCGGTGATTTAACGACATCTATCAAGTGTTCTAGTGAATCCATTTAGAGGGCTAGGTTTTTAGAATTTTTGGTTTTAAATGTAGCACCTGATCAAACATTGTGACAAAAGTACGGTACGAACAAATTTTGGACTAACAGCGCCAGCGGTAGTATTGATCTCGATGTTAATGTTTCTTTTACGAAACAGGTTTCTATACTTGGACAATGTAATTGAAATAAGGCTACAGAACACTTTTTTTACGTACGTACTTCTTATTATTAAACAGAAGCCTCTTAACTGAAAAGTCTGAATCGTTTGAAAATGCAATAGATGTCTCCGTACATTTCCAGTTTGTAGTTGTTGAAAACTTTTCCTATTAAAGAAGGAAAATTTAAATTACTATTTGTATATTTACATTTAAACCTCAAATCGTATTCTTGATGTTTATGTTGCCACTGTATTCAAATATAGAGAATTTGATTTCTTTATGTAGCAAATAAATATTAAACCGAATTATTTCCTGTTAATTCAAAACGACAAATAAATTTACACCAAAAATTGACAAAATATTATCATTATATATAACTTCTCAAATAAGTAGGGCAGTTAATTAATTAGCATTTCTTCCTTCGGATAAATACATTACAAATAAAATTGAATTAAGTAATCATTTTCTTTTTGTTTGATACTGAATTCCATTGTTTTATTAACTGACTTTTTATTTCGCAATTAAGAAGATTTTTGAATTAGAACTTTTTTCAGGGCTTAATCTGTTTTTAATGACAATTAACCCAAATATTTATTAAATCTTCGAAAATGCTCGACAGTATTTTAGTAAATGCCATGTAAAACAAAACACAAGAACGCTTATTATGTCAATTAGTTACGTCTTAAAATCGTGTTTTCAGTCATAAAAATTATATTTGGAAAGTATTTGTTAACTTTAAATATCGTTTCTTAAAATTTTGAGATTGCTATTTTATAAAACTAATAAGAATTAAAATAATTAATTACAGAACTTTCTACGACTCGTGTGAAAAGAGCTTCGTTAGGTTGTGTCAATATAAACCACTTGATGTAATAAGGTCAATGTAATTGTATACAACTGCTGCCACGACACATCCCATGCATTTCACCATAGTTTGGAATCATCAGGGACGGACACTCGAGAAAGAGTTCATAATTGTATGACAACGTGTAGTTTAAGATATTAAACTTTTAATAATTTTTAATTTTCTTGCAACAAATAAAAGTGTGAGCGTTCTGGTTAACACTTCGTTCTTTAAAATTTCCTTTTTCTTGCATTCTGATATTTGGCACCTTCTTTTATTAAAAAACATTTTTTGATTATTTGGTTACTTGTAGCCTAACGAGTTTCCTTACTGATAAATGCCGTATTTCTACAATTTGATTTCTGCACACTGTCTACTAATATCTGCAGCCAAAATTAGGCTATAAGCTGCGTCTCTATACTTCGTTCTTGTTGCTGGCAATATCACCAAGATATAGTTTTATATAAGGCCGGAATTGTCTCAATCTACCTACAACGGACCTGCTGCAAAGTTTTAATAGAGCACTATCAGTATTATTAAATTTTGTGCTCAAAGAGTCATTTTACGTTATTTAGTATTTCAGTACTACTTGTAATTATTTAAATCGGTTAAGTAACTATATCTAAGGAAGCCATCGTAATTTTATTTAATATTAAATCCGCGTTCGTATGATCAAGTTAATTGTTCTCGAGAGGTGGGTTACTTATTCGGCTTAACCGTATTATATATTTTTCTTGGAGAAAACGATAGCGTTTACCAGATAAAATACTACATATCCGATTTGTTATCTATATTGTTTGTATCTTCGATATGTTTTGTATATGTATACCTGTGACACTTAAGGCTTGACAAAACGGTTTTACCGCAGCTGTTAGCAATTAGAGCAGAAGCAGAAGATTTCTTCGTCTTAAAATTACTATTCCTATTACTTTTATTTGTCTGATGTGAGAGTAAGACAAGCCACAGATGAAAACATCTCTTACAAATTCGTACTTGTGTTGTTCAGCAGTGACGGCTTTAAAGTGGCAAACTCTGGCTAACAGGTTTGTAAATATTGATCTACGAATTCTTCGGGTTGTTGGAAGCAGATTGCGAGCTTGTGACGATTGTGAACTTCATTGAGAGGTTGGGCATACAAACTCCGCAGAATTGAAGTAGCATTGTTGAAAGTATTTGCAAAGCTTATGTGTTGATATACTCTTAAAGATACATAATTAAGAAGCAGTTTGAGTTTTTAGAATGGGTTTAATCAATAGTAAAGTTTAGAAATATTTTGTACCAATTCCCATTCCAAAGTTGCCATTAGTGAATCCTAGGCGATATCTTATCTTTCAGGTGCGAGAAGTTTTTTATTTTTGTCATTCAAAATTTTGCAAAATTTGTTTAATAAATTGTGGAATATTGAGTAATAAGCAAGAACCTTTATAAAGTTTTATATTTTCACTTTACTATAATTGAATGATAACTCTAGGGTACGAGATATATAAACATTTCCATAACAATCGGGGCGTAATAAGAGGGCGTAATAAATTCATTACGCCCTCAAAAAATTGTTTGATCTTAACTGATGATTTATTAAATAATCAAATTTATTCTATAAAATAAAATTTGTAATACATACAAAGAATTAAGTATTCTTTTTCATATTTTGCTTTCGATTTAACGGGCAGCAAACTTTCCGTCGCTTTTTCAGCATTTTCTTATACAAATTCTGGTGGGGCATTTATAATTGTAATTTAATGCAAAATTTGACAATTAATAAACAATTTGTTTTTGTTTCATAGCAACCAGATATTATAGGTATTTGCGTAGGTAAGCGGTGCGCCTAAAGATGCCAATTCTATTTGTTTTTAAGAATACAAACTGAAAAATAAAATCTTGTATGCACCACGACGTTACTGAATGATTACACCCATCAAACCATATCCATCCCTCGTGCTAAAGCCCTCTAGCTGTATTCATGGTTCTCCGGGCGTAATCATTATAGTAACGCATTTGGTGCATAAATAGCTATTATTAAACGTAAAATAACACACATCAAACAACATTAAATTAAAACAAGTCTACATAAACTAGATTAATAAATATAATGACCATTGTCATAATTATGTAGTATAAAGCACAGTACTTCTATGGATTTCAAAAACAATACTATCAATTATTTTAATTATTGTAATCCTAACCCTTAGGAACCTGAACAAAATTATGACAAAAATTACGTTTAGTATTTTTCCACGAAATGCGTTAATTACGTTTCCAATAACGAATGCATCATGCCCTTTAAGTACAGCAACGAAGAATACGCCGATATGGTGTTTATTTATGGATTTTGCAATAGAAACTCCAGGGAGGCTAAGCGTGAGTACCCCATCCGATTTTTGCAGCGACGAACGCCCGTTTATCACACTTTTCATCGTGCCTTTTCCTGCCTCAGAGAAACTGGTTCATTTGGCAAATTTTCAGACAATATCATCAGTAATTCATGCACAACCTGAAGATTACCCACACCTAGTGATTTGAATACAATCTAATTAGGTATTTTCTGGGCGTTAACTTACCGCAGTAAATTCAAGTAGACCCTACGAATTTTGTTTATTTTAAGGTTGTCATCACCGATACTTTTAAATACATATATAATTTCAGAATTACCTACAGCTAGTGATTTCAATACAATCTAATTACCTATTTTCTGGGCGTTAACTTACCGCACTAAATTTAAGTGGTCCCTACGAATTATGTTTATTTTAAAGTTGTCTTTGCCGATACATTTAAATATGCAATTTCAGAAGGCCCTCAAGTATACCAATTCAACACACAGTATCATCAGTAACTCAGGCACAACCATAAAATTACCTACACCTAGTGCTTTCAATACAATCTAATTACGTATTTTCTGGGCGTTGACTTACCGCAGTAAATTCAAGTGGACCCTACGAATTCTGTTTATTTTGTAGTTGTTATCTCCGATACTTTTAAATATACAATTCCCAAATGCCCTCAAGTATACCAATTCAACAAAAATTATCATCAGTAAGTAACTCAGGCGCAACTACAAGATTAGCCACACCTTGTGATTTGAATACAATCAACACTTAGTGCTTTCAATACATAATAAATACGTATTTTTAGGCGTTGACTTACCGCAGTAAATTCAAGTAAACCCTACGAATTCTGTTTATTTTGAAGTTGTCATCGCTGATACTTTTAAATATACAATTCTCAAATGCCCTCAAGTATACAGATTCAACAAACGGTATCTTCAGTAATTCAGGCACAACCACAAGATTACCACAGCTAGTGATTTGAATACAATCTAATTACGTATTTTCTGGGCGTTGACTTACCGCAGTAAATTCAAGTGGACCCTACGAATTCTGTTTATTTTGAAGTTGTCATCGCCGATACTTTTAAATATACAATTCCCGAATGCCCTCAAGTATACCAATTCAACAAAAATTATCATCAGTAAGTAACTCAGGCGCAACTACAAGATTAGCCACACCTTGTGATTTGAATACAATCAACACTTAGTGCTTTCAATACATAATAAATACGTATTTTTAGGCGTTGACTTACCGCAGTAAATTCAAGTGAACCCTACGAATTCTGTTTATTTTGAAGTTGTCATCGCCGATACTTTTAAATATACAATTCTCAAATGCCCTCAAGTATACCAATTCAACAAACGGTATCTTCAGTAATTCAGGCACAACCACAAGATTACCCACAGCTAGTGATTTGAATACAATCTAATTACGTATTTTCTGGGCGTTGATTACCGCAGTAAATTCAAGTGGACCCTACGAATTCTGTTTATTTTGAAGTTGTCATCGCCGATACTTTTAAATATACAATTCCCAAATGCCCTCAAGTATACCAATTCAACAAAAATTATCATCAGTAAGTAACTCAGGCGCAACTACAAGATTAGCCACACCTAGTGATTTGAATACAATCAACACTTAGTGCTTTCAATACATAATAAATACGTATTTTTAGGCGTTGACTTACCGCAGTAAATTCAAGTAAACCCTACGAATTCTGTTTAATTTGAAGTTGTCATCGCTGATACTTTTAAATATACAATTCTCAAATGCCCTCAAGTATACCAATTCAACACACGATATCTTCAGTAATTCAGGCACAACCACAAGATTACCCACAGCTAGTGATTTGAAAACAATCTAATTACGTATTTTCTGGGCGTTGACTTACCGTAGTAAATTCAAGTGGACCCTACGAATTCTGTTTATTTTGAAGTTGTCATCGCCGATACTTTTAAATATGCAATTTTGAAAGTCCTCAAGTATACTAATTCAGCACACAGTATCATCAGTAACTCAAGCACAACTATAACATTACCTACACTTAGTGATTTGAATACAATCTAATTACGTATTTTCTGGGCGTTGACTTACCACAGTAAATTCAAGTGGACCCTACGAATTCCGTTTATTTTAAAGTTGTCATCTCTGATACTTATAAATATGTAATTTGCAAAGACCCTCAAGTATACCAATTCAACACACAGTATCATCAGTAACTCAGACACAACCACAAGGTTACCCACACCTAATGATTTGAATACAATCTATTTACGTATTTTCTGGGCGTTGACTTACCGCAGCAAATTCAAGTGGACCCTACGAACTCTGTTTATTTTGAAGTTGTCATCGCCGATACTTTTAAATATATAATTCCCGAATTCCTTTAAGTATACCAATTCAACATACAGCATCGTCAGTAAATTAGTCGCAACCACAAGGTTACCCACACCTATTGATTTGAATACAACCTAATTACGTATTTTCTGGGCGTTGATTTACCGCAGTAAATTCAAGTGGACCCTACGAATTCTGTTGATTTTGAAATTGTCATCGCCGATACCTTTAAATATGCAATTCTCGAAAGTCTTCAAGTATAGCAATTCAACACACAGTATCATCAGTAACTAAGGCGCAACCATAAGATTACCTACACCTAGTGATTTGAATACAATCTGATTACGTATTTTCTGGGCGTTGATTTCCCGCAGTAAATTCAAATGGACCCTACAAATTCTGTTTATTTTGAAGCTGTCATTGCCGATACTTTTAAATATACAATTCCAGAATGCCTTCAAGTATATGAATTCAACACACAGTGTGACCAGTAACTCAGGAGCAACCATTAGGGTAACCTAATTATGTATTTTTGAACGATGCTTTACAAGTGTAAACATAAGTGGTCTCTAAGATTTATATTTATTTTCAATTGTTGTTGCTGCTATTTTAAATAGTCAAATCCTTTCATTATCAATAACTCCGGCAAATCCAACGAACGCAACCAAATTTTCTCGATTTCTGGGCGTTGACTTACCGCAGCCCAGTAATCTCTAAGAATTTTATTTAGTTGTAAATGCTGAACCAGAAATTTCAAATTACAAAATAAACTCACAGTATCAGTAGTAACCGCCGAAATCTCAATTAGTCATTATTTCTCTTTGCTGTCATTAAAATTGGGAACGTAATTACCTTTCCTAAATTTATTGTAAAAATATTTTATTAATTATATTTTTATTAGTAAATGAATCTTAATCTTATATTATATAAAACCAATGCAACCAATAATCGTGCCACATGCAATTTAAAATTTGACTGCATATAAGTGTGTTACATTGTACATAAAAATCTTATCAAATTAATATTTTCAATCTGTGACACACGTCAACGCAGTAATTATATAATGTTATGGTTAATCTTATATAAATAGAAAAAAATGTTTAGATTATTTAGCACATGTTCAAATTTGTTAGTCACTCACAAAACAGAAATTGATATTTTAATGAATGTAAATATGTGGAAGAATGGCAGTTTGGAAGCTAAAGGACAAATAGGTGACGTTTGACCGTGTCACGTGATTTGAAGAAGCCTCAGCATTTAGGTGGTATTCTTAAAACCTATTGGAAGGATCATTAATAACTTATAGAATTAAGTACTTTATTCTCACAAACTAACCAATAGTAATTGGATATTTATGAGAATGAAACATACTTATCGTATTTTAGTTTATAACTGCTACAAAACACTACACTACACTCGTGATATCTTGTTTGGCCGAACTAAGCACTGCAGGATAGATATGAACAATTATTTTAATTTACTGTTTAAAAAGTAACACTACTAGCACGAATAGCGCAACTAATAAAAACATATTTACCGTTATTTCAGAAAGATATAGCAATCCTGTGGATTTAAATTGGAATAACTAAAACTCCTACCTTGTACGCGTCCTTACCCACCAAAAGATGATCACAAACTGAATATTTAATTTCGAATAAGTAATTACCGGAATGTTTAAATCAAGTTTGATGCTTACGATATCAGAAGTAACTTTTATATAATCTTTGTAGTTTGATCTATTGAACTTGTTAGAAATCGACAAGAAAGACAAGCAATTATTTATCTATGCATATTTTTTTGTATTTTTAAACAATGAGTGGTAAACAATGTAGAAAATTCTAGTAAATTATCAGACGTTATTGGTCCTAAAAAGATATTGCCGCAATTACGAATAAAAGTAAGAGGTACAATGCTAGCTTAATTGGTAGCATGAATAACACAGCTAAATCTTTAATAAAAGTGGCTCCAAAAAGGCGTTTCTTTATGTTTCTCGTTTGGATCCAAATACGAAAATAAAGGATGTTGAAGATTTTCTTAAACACCATTTTTCTGAAAACCTGAAATATGGCCACAAGGAGCATACGTATCTAGGTTTTTTATCCACGATCAATCAAAGAGAAAAAACGTAGAAGTTCATAATAACTTATCTACTTTTAATTTACTCTATCTGAACGTAAGAAGTCTAACTCAAGATAAAGTGGATATAATTTTTTGTGACCTTATAAATGACCAAATTTCTGTGTTTCACTGAAACTTGGGGCTACGGAAATAATCTGAAGTGCATATATTTTAGTGGGTTTAACTTACTTAGTTATTACGACAGAATCTCGAGTAAACATGGTGGAGTTGCTATATGGGTTCGGAATAATACTGTAAATGTGAAAGTCCTAAACTTGGAAACTTATTGTGAAGAAAAAAATTTGGAAGTGACCGGGATAGTGATTAACTGCAATCGCAGCAAACTGTGTCTTCTAACCTGTTATAGATCTCCTTCTGCAAATTTTAAACAATTTACTAATAAACTAACGAATGTTCTTAATAAAATTCATTACTCTGGTCTAAAGATATGTCTAAATGGGGATTTTAACATTGATGTCAGCGTACGTTTTTCTGATACAAATTACTTGTTGAATATTTTAGCAACTATCGGTTTAGTCCAACATATTAACGTTCCCACTAAAGTAGGTATCTCGTCTGCATCTATAATAGATCATGTATATACAAACTTTACGGTATTACCGCATTTTAAAGTTTTTGACACATTTACGTCCGATCATAAGGCTATTGCTTTTACTATAGAACTTAATTCGGATAATGCTATTTATTTATATAAAAGGCATTATTCTAAATTTAACTAACAAAATTTTCAACGGATGCTTTTGTTGGAAAACTGGAAAGAAATCTACAAAGAAACTGAATTAGATAATAATTTTGAGACATTTTTAAATATTTTCTTGTATTAGTTCTAAATAAAGTTTTCTTTAATAAAACAAAAATTAAGAAATTTAGTAAACTTTGGTTCAACGAAAATGTAAAACAATCCAGTTATAAATTAAGATCACTTTTATTCTTCAACGAAATTTCCCTGAACTAAAAGAACTATACAACAACAATAAGAAAATGCATTATCAATTAGTAAATTCAACAAAACAGGAATATATACAAAATAAAATTAATTGCTCCTACAATATTGACAAACCGCAACAGGTAGCTAATATATTCAACAATTATAATGCCCCAATAACAATCGGCACTAATATTCCATACGTACAGCAGGACACACACAAATTTAATATTTCTAATAGTATGTATCTAATGACGTATACGGAAGAAGAAACTTTACAATTATTCCACAATCTTAACAATAAAACTTCTAGTGGTCCGGATGGAATACCAATAAACATTTTAAAACTAGTATCACATCAACTATCTCGAATAATGACGCATATCATTAATGTATCTTTTGAGAAAGGTCAATTTAAGTAAATTAAGATATCTAAATGTATACCTTTATATAAGAAAGGAAATCGACTTAATTATGAAAATTATAGACCCTTAAGTCTTAATTCATCTTTTTCTAAACTCTTTGAATATGCAATAATTGACGGACTTCAAAGTTTTATTACCAAAAACAACATCATTGACAATTGTCAACATGGTTTTCGTCCAAAACATTCCACTATGACAGCTTTGTGTGACTTTTAAGCACAACTTATTTCAAATTTGAACACAGGAAAATGTCCTGTTGGAATTTTTCTTCAGTAAGGCATTTGACTTAGTCAATCGCCAAATTCTTATCAATAAACTTTACTGCTATGGTATTAGGAGCGTTGCTTTGAATGGTTGACCTCTTTTCTTAACGGTATAACACAATATGTTACAATCTTTCAGAAGGAAAATAACACAATTTCTTGCCATTTATCTGATTCAGTTAGCATTAATATGGGTGTTCCGCAAGGTTCCATTTTGGGTCCCTTGCTTTTCCTGCTTTTTATTAATGACATGCCGTTATGCGCTACGGGAGCTAAAAAACAAGTAATGTATGCCAATGACACGTCTACTCTTGTTGCTGAAAATAACGTTTCTGATGTACACTTGAAACTAAATGACATGATAGAACAACTGTCACATTGGTTTAACAAAAATTTACTTTTTCTAAATTCGAACAAGTCTAACTACATGTTCTTCCACACTCTTCAAAACAAAAAGATCTATCGATTAAAGTGAAAGCTAACGGAACTGACATTGCACCACAAAATTCTTATAAATTTCTTGGGATATACCTTCAAGACACACTTCGGTGGGATATTCAATGTAATGAAATTGCAACAAAAATCAATACTGCTTGTTATCTTTTTAAAAACTTAAAACAGATTTTTACGGTACAGCAATTAATACAATTTTATTACTCCGAGGTTGTATCTAAAATCACATATGGAATTAACTTCTGGGGTTCTTCGAATAAAAGTATATATGTTTTTAAAGCACAAAAACGAATTATTCGATGCATTATGGGGGTCAACAAACAACACCCTTGCAAAGAATTGTTTCGACAATTGGGATTGTTAACGGTTCCTAGTATCTATATAGTTGAATTACTCACCAGCGTTTATAAAAACAAATATAACCTTATTAGAAGAAACAATATTCACAGTTATTCAACTACGATCAGTAACAATCTGCAATTGATTCAACCAAAACTTGAAAGTGTCCGTAATGCATCAGTATACATGGGTCCGTATTTATTTAACAAACTTCCTGGTAACATAAAATCTATAAATAATTTTAGACAATTTAAGAATTCGATAAACAACTTACTTGTAAAATACGCATTCTATGCTATACAGGAATATATTTTGTATTATTCATGATTATGACTTGCCATATATACATGCTGTATCTTTATGGTAAATAAAATGATTATGATTATGATTATGGTATTTGCATTTACTTCAAGCAAACTAGCTTAACATTGTAGATTTTACTTCAAGTACATAATGAAGACTGTAGCTATTATTCCGTCATATGCTTGAGGTAAGACTAAAATAATTTCTAGAAGAAATCGCTTCATATTTTGTTTTATATACTCGGTATATTTTCTTCCAAATTTAGTTTCACTGTAGTTGCTCAAGGAACAACCTCGAATTTGTTACTTCATTTTAAAATTGCCAGAAATGGTTATTTATATGAATTATTCTAAAAACTGACGTATAGTATATAGAAAATTATATCAGTAAGTCAATTATCTTATATAAATAATCAGGAACATTCAAACACGAGTCCTTTAGTTTTAATCCAAATTAGTTTAAATAAATACCTAAGATATTCTTACAAAATTATATCCCGACTAGAGGAGCAGCTTTGTAAAATGTAAAAAAATGAAATATTTTTAAAAAGTTTCAAGGATCCTCCTTTCAACAAGGTGTTGGTGTTGATGTAGGGTACATCAAACTACTGTTTTAAAAACTCTTAAAATGGTTATTAAAAAAAAGATTTTTGAGATTTTTTTCACCTAATATCGTGCACAATATTTGAATCTGTAATAGTAAGCGTGTATCCAAAATGGATTTTTGTAGTATTGTAGGTTACATTATAGAATTACATCTGTAAATACGTCATGGCCATCAGGAAAACATCATGATAACAGAATTTAGCAAAATTCTAAAATATACGCTTTTTTCTGCGATTCAACGTTTTATCTGGAGAGATCAAGGAAATGAATCAACTTTTTGTATATAAGATATTGAGCACTGGAATTGTGCTAGTATCAAAATTTGGTGGAGTTAAGGTACATTTACAACCAATTTGATATCGACACAAATTCGAAATTCAATTACGAAGTGGATATTTGACGGATGCATTGATGCGTTTGCATTTACAACACCAATTCGTTCAGACTTCGAATTGGAATTTAGAGTGTGAGTTTGCAAATCGCAAATTTTCAATTCAAATTACAACACAAATTTTAAAGTGGACCTGCGCAAAACGTTTAATGTCATTCTGAAACATGAGTTTTAATGTAAAAACAAAAATCATTTTGCTCGCAAGTTTGGCTTGTTTAACTACTGTTATGACATTCAAAACGAAACAAAACGCTAAGAAAAACAAGAGACCCAAAAAAGCTCCGATTTTGGGTTCACCCTATATTACAAAATTGTCAACTGCATGGACATTACAACAACTTAATCCAAGAAATTCGCCTTTGCGACGAGGATCGCTTCTTCAATTACACGAAGATGTCTGTTCATTCTTTTGACAAACTTCTACGACTCGTTGGTTTACACCGGCAAAAACTTCGCACCGTGAACCTATTTCTCCTGGATGTCGTTTGGCTGTGACCCTTCGATTTTAGCCACTGGAGATTCTTACCCAAGTATGGCATACGCCTTCAGATTAGGTGCTCTTACAGTATGCATGATTATAATGGAAACATGTATAGTATTATGGCAAATACTGTCTCCAATTTATTTGAAATGTCCTGATGCTAAGAAATTTGTATAGATTAGCAAGGCATTTTATTATCAATGGCAGCTGCCAAACTGTATTGGTTCGATAGATGGGAAGCATATATCGATTAACTCTCTCGCAAAAAGCGGTTCAATGTTTTATAATTAAAAAAACATTTAGTACTGCGCTACTAGCCGTATGTGATGCAAACTACAATTTTATATTCGTAGATATTGGGGAAGTCAATCCGAGTATACTAAAGAAATCAGTGTTTGGCAGAAAGTTATTAAATAATGATTTAGGTATTCCTAACAACTTTCCTTTGTGGGTGATAATGTGCCTATGCCATATTACTTCGTAAGTGATGAAGCATTTTCTCTGCGCATCAATTAATTTAATGAGAATTAACGTTTGAGCAGGGCTCGACTCGTCATTGAAAATGCCTTCGGATTTTAGTTGCTCGTTTTCGTATTTTTCATCACACAATAAATGCAAAACCACAAACTGTTGACAGCATCGTTACATCTTGCATTTGTCTACACAATTTTATAAAAGCCGACAACAATCAAAAGTATTTTAATTCAAATTATATTGATAGAGAGGTAAATGGCCAGACATTAGCAGGAGGTTGGCAAAATGATGTACTACAACATAATGCTCTGGAACATCTATCTTTGTTACAGAGAAAACTGGGTTCCCGAAATCAATCTACAATAGCAGCAGATTATAAAAACTATATAAAAACTTCTGTAAATGGTATTAGAGCTAATGTAGCCCTGTGGCAATGGAACTGTATATAATAAATAATTAATAAACGCAAACGTTGAATTAAATTTTTATTATTTTTAAATGTTTAATGTTTGTCTTAATTCGGCTTTCTTTTTTATTAATTTCAGAAGAATGTCGTCTATAAGAATTGATGCATCTTTTGACGGCATAGCTTCTAGTTGAGATGCTAAATATTTAGAAAATGTGGTTAGTTATTGTCTTTAACTGGTGTTTCTGCCAAAGTCGATATAGCGGCTGTTACTAAAGATAACACATTTGTAATTTCTATTTCTTTTGTGTTTTCATCTTGCTGCTTTCTTTTCTTCTGCCTTTGAATGAAAGAACATTTAGAGCTGGTCGAAGATGCTGGGATGGCAGGTTGAAATGATACCTCAGATGGTGTCCCTGAGTTTTTCTCTACTATCATTTCCTCATCGCTCGACAACTGGATATCTGGAGAGATGGTCTGAAAAATAAATAGCTCTAATTTTATGAGGGTATATTATTATTATATAGTTCCTTACGCTCTGGATTCAGTACCGTCCATCATGAATTTAAAAAACTTATAAGTGGCCACTCTTTCCTTATATCGCTTTCCGATCCACTTCGAGTAAAATTCGCTTGATGAGCAATTTTCTTTCGATATTTTTCCCGGAGGGATTTATACCGATTTTTTACTGTTAACACTGGAATGATTAATAAAATTGTACATGGGGTATTTGATCTAAGCTATATTCAACTTATCAGGAAGCTGCATGGAAGCTGCCACTTTCTGCCAACAACTCTCCTTTTTTAAGTGGGATTTATAATCTACATGTTTCTTGTCAAACAACGGATTATAATTACTGATTCGTTGCAGCAACAGCTCGTCGTTGATTTCACTCATGATTTCAATCAGTAAATAAGTTTAACATTACAGTTATGAAAATCGGTGTTGTTGCTTATTATTTTAAGGATTACAAAATGTATGAATTTAATTTGATTATATATAAAAGAGGTTTAGTTTTTATACTGTTATAGATTTCTATGGGTATTTATTTTACAAAAATATTCCTACTTGTATCCCATTAATTTATTTACAACAATTTATATTTTACGTTAAACATAAATTGTTGTAAATAAATGAATAAGTCAAACGTTGTACACAATACATCCAATACAACATAGATTTCTGCGTTGAGTTCTGATAATTGTAACAGCTGGCAGCACCAGCGACTTCAAATTACAATTTTGTTGTAAATGATATTCACAATTTCAACAACCAATTTGAATTCGAATTCAAATCGTGTCGATATCAAATTGGTTGTAAATGTACCTTTAATCGGTGTGTATCCTTAGTATATATGCCAATACCCTTATTAATCACTTTACTACAATGTCACGTATCCGATCCTACCTATAAATCGTCATCTCAATAAAAGACATAACTGGGCTAGGTAGGTCTTGAAATTTTCTTTGGCATTTGATAATTTGTTAAACAAAGTAGTAGGTTAATACCAAGTACATTTTCTGTCAATTTTTAGGTTATATTTGTATAATGCATTTCAATGCGCTTCTACAAATAGCTGTCAAGGACCTTTAAAAATGGCTACTGTAAGGCAAACTTACGTATAATTAGATGGATTTTATCATTGAGTTATAGGATTTTAATATATAGTTTATACGTTTAATTGATTTGTAATGTACCGTACATTTGGTTGTGTAGTGAACTGTGGCAGTAGAGGAAATTGTGACAGTGTTAAGTTTTTTTAGAATCCCTGTTATTTGTAATTTTAAACATAAATTGAGTTAAAATACTCTTTCACAGATTCTATAACTAACTTAAATAAAACGACTACTAAAAACACAAAAATTAACATAAATTACTCACATTCGAATGAAAACAAAGGTTTGTTTGCCCTACAGACGCCATTTTGGCAAAAGCGTTGAAATGCCTTATTACGTTTTAATACAAAGTTTCACGCCACAATACGTTATTTTGCAACACTTTTGTGCAAATAATTAAATCAATTTAATTCCACGGCTACCCCAGCCCAGTTTTTTATTTAACAGGTGCGAAAAGCTTAGTTTATCAGCAAGAGATGCCAGCTACAAGAGAAGAACTTATTGGAAGGATAGAACAGTCATTAGTCCAAATCAGGACTAATTTGGAAAATTATAATTTTAATCGAAGAATTGAAATGTGCATAGCTGTTGGTAGGAGGCACGTTGAGAATCTTAATAATAATAATAATAAATTTATTAACGGATTCTCCATTTCACACAAAAGAAAATATACAAAGGTACTAAATTACACTACTAATAACTAAATTACACTCCGAATAAAAATCGATACAGAAACACAACAAAACACAATTTTTATACTGGCAAACATAATCTAAGAGTAATACCCTTGTTTATATGCATCTAATACTTAAAAATAATCTAATAATCGTGCTCTAAAACACTCTGGGAGGAACCAAATAAATGAAACCAATTATGTTTATTGAGGTTATTTGCTGCCGACATTATACGATATAATGGTACATTTAAAGCAAAATTTGTTTTCACCGTTTGAAGTCTGAAAAACAGGCTTAGAGCGAGAATGCCCGCTTCTAATATCTACGTAAAAGTTAGTTGCTCAAGTAGAGCTCTTGAATGAACATGTCCGTTAAGTAATTTATGTAAGACACAGATCTGATATAAGTCTGCGATCATATAGTGTTTTGACGTTAAGGGTTTCCATAATAGCGTCGTATTGCCCTTTAACATGTAATTCGTCTCTCTTGTACTCCATAGCCCTCAAGAACTTTTTTGAACTTTTTCAATTTTATTCGAAGATGACAGGGTATATGGTGCCCATACAGTCGAACAATACTCTAAGTTACATCGCACAAGAGAACAATATAATGCTCTGAGACAATTAGTACTTAAATTACTTGCCGTACGCCAAATACAACCCCACTTACGCAAACTTACATTACATATATTTATGACATGTGAGTTAAACTTTAATTGTCGGTCAAAATTACACCAAGATCTCGAACCTCATTCAATTTTGGCAGAACAAACGAATCCCCATGATAACTATGGATTATGAATGACCTCGATTTATTAAAAGATATTGTATTACACTTTGACAAATTCAAATGTAATCTATTAATTTTACACCAAGACATTAACCTGTGCAAATCATCTTGCAGATCATAACAGTCTTCAATAGCATTTATGACTTTAAATAATTTCAAATCATCCGCAAACATCAATATTTGGCTGTGCATGACAATGCTTTGAATGTCGTTGATGAAAATGTTAAATAAAATAGGACCACAATGTGATCCTTGTGGCACACCCGAAAACCTCTATACGACTAGACTCGTAATTATTAATTTTCACTGTTTGAAATCTATTACATATAAAAGAACTAATCCAATTAACAATACCGTCACTAAACCCATACATATTTAATTTATTAATTAGGATTGACAAGTCGACTCTGTCAAACGCCTTGGAAAAATCCGTATATATGCTATCTACTTGTTTTCCGTGTTTTAAAGCGTCAGACACAAACTGCCTATATTCGAGTAGATTCGTTAGAGTAGATCGACCTGGCATAAACCCATGCTGGCATTGGGAAATTATAGATGTAGAAATCCATCTAAGTTGTTCAGCCACTAATTTGTCTAACATTTTAGGAATGACAGATTGAATAGATACACCCCGATAATTGTTTATGTTCTGACGCTCACCTGATTGGAAAATTGGGATCGTATAACTATTTCTCCACTTAATAGGAAAGGAACTTGTCTTAAGTGATATAGAAAATAATAAATGAATTGGTTTACATAAGGAAAAATACATTTTTTTATAAAAATACTTTTATCATATCGGGACCCCAAGCTTGATTGTCCTTCAAATCATTAATTGCTTTAAACACATCTGATACAGAAACAACAAATGAAGACTGAGCCATTACACAATCTCTAGCTATATTGTCACTCTCCACTCTCTTATTAATTAATTTTATTGGGTCGTTAATAAAAGTTGAGTTTGTTAATCCATTGTAAATTGCTAGTCTAGGTTTTCTTTTATATTAAGTACAAAACATCAAAAACATACTTAACCCAGCAGGGTTGACAACTTCAAAGAACAATATCTTTAAAGAAGTCCTATATGAAAAACTTACGAGAATCATTTTAGCTTAAATTAGTCAGGGAATACTTCTACGAAGTTTGGACCATTCTTGGTATTATGCATATTCAAAAGTTTACCAACTATAAGATTTTTCTAAATTTTAATATCAAAGTGTAAAAAAATAGTTTCTGCTTTAAATGAACAATTACACATTAAAAACGTAAATAACCGAAGATACATATGTTATTTATAAAATATTTGATACAACTAATCAATCATCACTTTAAGCATTTAAGTATTGTACAAAACGTGTATTGATGTATTGGGTCTTTAAACTGTCAATACTATTTAAATAAATTTGACGATATTTATTTTTAAATTAAGAGACAGTATTTCGTTTTAATCAAGTTAATTCCTCAACCTACACGTTGATATTTGTTGTGTAATGAAATATCAAAGTAATATTCATAAGGAGTGTACTACAAAGACATTACAAAAAGCGTGAATCTAAATATGAACTTTTGGTTTAATCTTCGTAAGTACGTCCCATATTAATAGAAAAAAAATGTACTCTTTCACTTCATTTATATATTGAACTTTGCACCTGAGATATCATATAATGGTAACGTGCTTATATAATCTACACGTGTAACGTGTGCATAGATTTCGTAATAACGTAAAGAAAATAGCCTTGCCGCATCGATGTTTTAACTCTTTTCTTTATAAAGATAATGTGTTAATATAATCTGAGGCTGGATTTACTTCGCAAGAATATTAAATTTTGAGCTTAAAATTAATAGCAGTTTCGTTATTGGTAATTTCCTTAATAAGAATATATTATAATTTAATTACAGTGCAATTATCTATTTGCACCGTATTTTAGGGTACCAACACGTTTTAAGTTGGAAGTAAATCAATTTCAATAGATCTTTACATAATAAAATCTTTTATCGAATTCAATACAATTTTTTTTTCTAACCTTATTTATAAAATTTAAACAGGATTATATGAAAAAATAATTTACTTGTTCAAGTTCAAAATTTTGTATCCAATCAACTTAAACTGTTTGCCTTTGATATTTATATTATATTTTATAATAAAAACTGTTACATTTTTTTAAGAAATACTTTTAAAATAAAATGTATGTATAAAAGGATATCTACATTTAATATAAGCTACTCCAACATAATAGACTAAATATGTGACATAACAAGACACAAAATGGATTGGAATCTAAAAATTCACAGGTGTTGCCTTTATTTAATATAAATTTTTAATATTCAGGTATGATATTAAAATAAAAGAAATGCTATTATTACTTCAATTTCAGTTGTTCAAAAGAACTATTCAATTTCTCAACGTTGTGTTTAGTTAAACATATAATTTAAAGAAATGGAGGTGTACGTTTTTTGAAGTAAAAGCTTTTCTAACAGGTACGTCTTAAAATTCTACACGTATTAAAGAAAATTTTTAACACAGGCAAGAATTAATCTAAACCACTTCCAAACAAGAGAAACTGTCAGTAACGGACAACAAAATTTTTTTCAATCAACATAATTCTTAAGAGATTTGCCTCTTTACGGGGACACGAAGCAAATAGGAATAACAAACAGAAAAACACCAAAAACTGCAACAAAAACTTTACTAAGCTATCATCATGAGCGAACCGATAATAAAATTAAAAACAATAGGAAGCTTACATATACTATCTACGTGTCACCCATTTAATTGATTCTTAGATAAGCTTGAATAATTCCAAAATCCTAATGAACGTTATCATTATGATTAATAAGCAAATTTTATGTTTTTAAAAATTTCCAACTTTTACAAGAATCAGGTTCGTTTTTATTATCTACCCTCTTAATTAATTCAATGTCGCCTACTCTATGGCCATTTTCAAGCATGTCATTTTCAAAATTTGATTATAAAAGTAACCTGTAGTAGTAACAACTTGCAAAATCTTTTAGGTAATCCGAAAGACCCAATAGAAATGTGTGATTAATCGGGAATATATAAAATTAATTGTAAAGACTGTAACCAGAGAGATACAGTGTGTTACTTTTAAGTTGGGTTCATATGGGAAACTTTTTTATTTTAGTTTTAGGAAAAAAAGTTTTCTTCATAAAGTTCTGCATATCTAAAACCTAAAATGCAATTATCAGATATTTCTTATTTTAAGCCGTATACGAAGTTTGTTAAAAAATATTAATCTTACTTCTAGAGAGTACCTTCATTTTTTACAATACAGAAAATTTTATGAAGTAAAGTTGATTAAAATTAAAAGTTATATTCAAATATGCAATTACAGCTATTAGCATAAAAATTAAGATTTGGTGATTATTTACGTTTTACATTATTAAGTATTGTAGTAGTAAATTTCAATACTGACTTAATTTTCATGCTAAATAGCTGTAATTGCATAATTGAATATAACTTTTAATTTTAAATAACTTAACTTTATAAAATTTTTCTGTATTGTAAAAATTAAAGGTACTTTACTCTTGAGTAAGATTAATATTTTTTGACAAACTTTGTATACGGCTTAAAATAAGAAATATTTAATAATTGAATTTTAGGTTTTAGATAATGCAGAATTTTTTAGGAAAAATAACTTTTTTTCCTAAAACTAATAATAAAAAATTTCCCATATGAGTCCAACTTAAGTAGACACACTGTATAAGGCAAACCAGAGACCTATTAAAACTCGTTTTAAAGAGCACTTCGCTCATGTCAAATATAATCGTACAGATAGGTCCAGTGTTGCCATGCATATGCTTGAAAATAGCCATAGAGGAGGCGACATTGAATTAATTAAGAGGGTAGATAATAAAAACAAACTTAATTCTTGTGAAAGTTTGGAAGTTTTTAAAACAGAAATTTGCCTATGAATTATGATAATAAAGGTCCATTAGATTTTTGGAATTATTCAAGCTTTTCTAAGAATCAATTAAGTGTAACGATGCGTGACACGCAGATAGTATATAAGCTTCCTATTGTTTTTAATTTTAGTATCGGTTTGCTGATGATGATAGCTTAGCTATTGAAACACGTGTCCGAGTAAAGTTTTTTGGTGCAGTATTTGGTGTTTTCCTGTATGTTAAATAGACGCTGCAGTTTAGCGTGCCGTTTCTTTGAACAAACAGGAATAACCGGTAAACTCAATGTTGGTATTGAAACAAAAACATCTTCCGAGATTAGACCATGTCGTAATAGTAATTTCGCCCACTATCCTAAGGAGCTTCATCAAGGTGAGAAACTCGAAACAATCAAACAAGAGTACAAGGTGGACAAAGAAAAGTCGGGTAATCGACTATCAACTAGATTGTAGACTGGAAGAAGTTTGAGTAACTACGACAATACCTCTGTATACAGTTTTTGCAAATTTTTGAATTTGTTTTTATAAATTTAAATAATCTAAATATTTTTTAAACGGCACCCTCAATTTTTTGTGTTTAGTTTAATTCTCTATCGATTTGCAATTGTACCTTTTTCTTATTTTCGTCGATAGTGGCTTAATTTAGATAAAACATATTTTTGAAATTCATTGCGTCGGCGTCGTTGACATTTTAGAGCAATTTCTTTAAAAATTTAGCATCATAAAGAAATGGTCACAAAAGTGGTTTTTGGGAACTTTGGAATTTGTTTTAATACATTTGTAGATGTAACTCAGAAGTGTTTAAGTAGTTTAAAAATCTTTCCAATTTGCTATACTTATTTTGTATGAGTGTGCTAATTTTCAAAGTTTTTAAACTGCCGAAACTCATTTTCTTTATGGCAACCTAGAGTTTTTTTAACTATTTCTAATATTTTTCTGAATCCTCTAACGATTTGAACTAGAACCTTTCTGTCCTAACACCTACAGTTATGGAGATATTTATCAATTTTTAGTTAAATTACCACAAGCAGGTTTATTCTAGTAGGCTAAGTTTCTATTAAACCAAAAAAAGAAATATTCAGAGTAAAAGGAACTTATTGTGTTTAGTTCATTAGTGGTTCGATAAAAAAAATACGTAGTTTAAGAAGATTTTTTCTGGACGATTCATTTGTTGCTTCGCAGCAACTAATTTTTTTATTTAATAGAACGTTTCGCAAAACAAGTTTGCTTTTTCAACTAACAATAAAATCTAAAAATAAATTACAAAGAATTAATTAGTAAAATAGGTAAGCCAAAAATTATAAATCCTCACGCACCTGTACATATGTTATAAAATTCACAAGGTTTTAATTATATCATATTTATACAAAACATTAAAAGTATTGAGGTGGAATGGTTCAAATACACGCATTTTAGCTCGGGCTCTTAAAGGCAAGAAAATTTATAACATAAATGTTAATAGTATAACGCAGTTTTTTAGAGTGAAGTTAGTAGGTTAGAAAATTTTTGATAGTTGAAAAATATGTAGGATCTAAAAGATTTTATTAATAATAATTTTTATTTTAAATTATACTAAGTGACATAGAAAGAAGAACACCCAGTAATAATGAATATTTTGTAAATTTTTTTTGGGAATATATTTGTTTATATTAAGATAAAAACGATCAGTTTTTCAGCCATATTGCCCTAGCGGTTGTTTTGTTAACCTCATTCAACACCACGATTAAGTAGCTCTAAAACAATGAATTAAGCATTTGTAAATACAGTTGTCATTTAAGCGATTTAAATTGCATTTCAAAAAGCTTCTTTAATCCAATCACAATGCCTCCAGTGCGAAGACGCCATAATTTTCGGCAATTAAGTGAATTTGATAGGGGTAGAATTGTGGGATTGCGTGAGGCTGGTTTGTCTATGAGAGATATAGCCGGTAGAACGCAACGGAGTTTAAACACTGTGGCAGTCTGTGTTCGGGCATGGAACCAAGAGGGCCGTACACAAAGAGCGAGAGGTACAGGACGTCGTCGAAGAACCACAGAACGCGAAGATCGCCGTCTTAGACTATTGGCTTTACGGGACCGCTTCTCTTCTACACGGGCGATTGCGGACCAGTGGTTTGAAGAACATGGAAGACCGATTGGGATGCGAACCGTTTATAGACGGATAAGAACCTTTGGGCTCTTTTCATACCGTCCCCTTTTGTGCTACCACTGACTCCAGAGCATCGACGTTATCGTCTAGCGTGGTGTAGAGAACGGGAAAATTGGGACCAAGAATGGAATTCAATTGTCTTTAGTGATGAATCCAGATTCTGTTTGGGTATGCATGAAAGCGCGGCGCGGTGAAAGACAAGATCCCCAATTTTCTGTGAATAGGCATGTGCACCACACAGTTGGAGTTATGGTATGGGAAGCTATTGCTATTGGAAGTAGGTCACCTTTGGTCTTCATTAGAGGTAACATGACCGCTGAGCGCTACATCCAGGAGGTCATAGACCCCCATATTCTACCTTATGTTCAGACCATCCCCAACAGCACATTCCAACAAGACAACGCACGGCTTCATGTTGCTAGGGTTTCTTTGGCTCATTTTGAGGCCAATCAAATTGTTTTGTTGCCTTGGCCACCAAGATCTCCCAATCTTTCGCCCATCGAGCACGTCTGGGATATTATGGGAACAAGATTATTCAATTTACCTCACCCTGCACAAACTCTAGCGGCTTTGCAGCATCAGTTACAGATAGAATAGGATGAGATATTTCAAGAAGAAATCGATCACCTCATTAGAAGTATACTCAGACGTGTTAATGAGTGCACAAGACATCGTGGTGGAGCAACACATTATTAAGTTTTTTGAAGAAGTTAACAGTTTTTATCAAATTGTGATTGTTTATTAATCTAATTCGTATACACTAGTATACCAAACATTGTTCAAATAAATTCATTATTACTGGGTGTTCTTCTTTCTATGTCACTTAGTATAATTATAAAAAACATTTAGTATTGTGCTACTAGCCGTATGTGATGCGAACTACAATTCGTAGATATTGGGGCTTACAGAAGTCAATTCGATGGAGGTATACTAAAGGAATCAGTGTTTGGCAGAAAGTTATTAAATAATGATTTAGGTATTCCTAACAACTTTCCTTTTGTGGGTGATAATGTGCCTATGCCATATTACTTCGTAGGTGATGAAGCATTTCCTCTGTGCATTAATTTAATGAGACCATTTAGTAAAGCTCAAAGTGGTCCAATGGCAGTTCAGGAGCGTACTTTCAATTATCGTTTGAGCAGGGCTCGACTCGTCACTAAAAATGCCTTCGGCATTTAATTGCTCGTTTTCCCATTTTTCATCGCACAATAAATGCAAAACCAGAAACTGTTGACAGCATCGTTACATCTTGCATTTGTCTACACAATTTTATAAAAGCCGACAACAATCAAAAGTATTTTAATTCAAATTATATTGATAGAGAGGTAAATGGCCAGACATTAGCAGGAGGTTGGCTCATTTTGAGGCCAATCAAATTGTTTTGTTGCCTTGGCCACCAAGATCTCCCGATCTTTCGCCCATCGAGCACGTCTGGGATATTATGGGAAGAAGATTATTCAATTTACCTCACCCTGCACAAACTCTAGCGGCTTTGCAGCATCAGTTACAGACAGAATGGGATGAGATATTTCAAGAAGAAATCGATCACCTCATTAGAAGTATACTCAGACGTGTTAATGAGTGCACAAGACATCGTGGTGGAGCAACACATTATTAAGTTTTTTGAAGAAGTTAACAGTTTAATATTTGTCAAATTGTGATCGTTTACTAATGTAATTCGTATACACTCGTATACGAAAAATTGTTCAACGAAATTCATTATTACTGGGTGTTCTTCTTTCTATGTCACTTAGTATATTAAAAAAAAAATTTTTTTTCAATAAAAGTTAGCAAATAAGATTATGATAAATTGTATTAAGTTGATCTATATCCGTGTTGTAATTAACGGTTTTGTGTTGATTTTTTTTAATATGAATTGTTTCTAGCAAGGCTCTTTTATGGTAGTTATTTTCTTTATCTATGATTACAGGATTTTCAAAATCAAATTTATGAAAATTATCAACACCATGGTCAGATAAGGCAGTGTTAGGTTTATTAGGAAATTCTTTTTTTTTTAATTGATAGTTTATGTTGATTTATTCGTTTATATAAATATTATATTATTTGGTCTATATATGTATGATTTGTCACAGTTTAGACAATTTATTTTATAAATTAGTTTTGTTAATTGTAAAGTATCAGTTTAATTTTTTAAATTGCTAAAAAATTTTTTAATGTATTATGATTTTTGTATCTGGTATAAGAATATTAAATTTTTAAGTTCAGATTCGATTTTATTAGATAATTTTGGGATGTATGGAATTGAAACATAATTTTTTTGTAAGTTTTGAAAGGTAAAGTCATTATTAAATTCGATTCCTAAATAGTTGGGTTGTAAAGGTATAAAATCAAAAATGATATTTTTTTTTTTTTAAATTTTATAAATTCTGTTATTTATATGTTTTTATTATGAATTTAAAAGGATACAAATTATTTATTAACATATTTTTTAATTAAATTTATATCAGAATAGTGATACTTTTTTCTGATAAAATTATTGCTCTATCGACCAATGAGTTGATAACACTTATTTTGTAATTTTTGAAGAAAAGTTTTGAAATTTAGAAAACGTTCCGGTTTTACATTTTTTTTATACCAATTGGTTTCTAATTTTTGTTTATTATTAATTTGTAATGTTAGATCAAGAAAATTTATAGTTCTATTGTTATTTTGTAATTCTATTGTGAATTTTAGTCTTGGGTGACAATTATTAAATTTGTTGTGAATGTTATTAATTTGGTCTTTATGTGCAATAATAATTATGTCGTCAACGTATCTTTTATATAATAAAATATTTAAATTTTGGTTAAGATTGTCATTTTCTATTTTTGTAGAACTAGATCCGATATTGTGCTTGATAAGGGATGACCCATGGCAACACCAAAGGTTTAAGTATAAATTTGATTTTTATATATGAAATAACTAGAATTTAGTATAAAAGTTATAATGTCTATAAAATATTTTTCAGGTATTTTGGTATATTTTTTCGATTTTTTTCCAATAAAAAATTATTGATTCGATGGCTAAATCAGTTGGAATATTTGTATATAAGGATACTACATCTAGTGAAAAAAATTTATTATCTTTAGGTACTGAAATATTATTAATAATTTTTTTAAATGTTCAAGAATCTTTGAAGTTGTATTTATTTTTAGTTGTGATATTTTTGAGTATGTTTGAAATATATTTAGAAAGTTTGTAAGTGGGACTATTATAAGATGTTACAATTGGTCTTAATGGGTAATTTTGTTTATGTAATTTTGGTAGTCCATAAATTTTAGAAACACTACCATTGTTAGAAATTAATTTTGAGTAAGTATTTTTATCAATTGCATTAAAATTAAGTAATTTTTTAATGAAGTTGTTGTTTTTATCTTGAATGTTTAATGTTGGATCTTTTGGAATTATTTTATAGGTATCGTCTTCATTAAGTAATTGTAACATTTTATTATTATAGTAGTTTTTTGTGTTTTATCTGCTTCTGTACAATTAAATTTTTAATATTTTTAGGAAGTTTTTAGTAAAATTAACTTTTTTTAGAAAAATTTTGTTATTGTGATGTTCATTAATAGATAGGATTTTGTTTTTTGTCACAATTTTTGTAGTTAATTATAATATTGATGATTTTATTTCTGATGATGTTTTGTTTTTCATTTTCTAGATGTATTATTTGATTTTCAATATTCGTCTTTTACTTCAAAAAATTTCGAAATAAGTGTTATCAACTCATTAGTCGATAGAGCAATAATTTTATCAGAAAAAAAAATATCACCATTCTAATATAAATTTAATTAAATATGTTAATACAAAATTTGTATCCTCTTAAATTCATAATAAAACATAAAAATAACAGAATTTATAAAATTCAAAACAAAAAAATAATAATTTTGCTTTTATACTTTTACAACCCTAGTTGGGTTTAGGTTTAGAAACCGAATTTAATAATGATTTTAACTTTCAAAACTTACAAAAAATTATGTTTTAATTTCATACATCCCAAAATTATCTAATAAAATCGAATCTGAACTTAAAAATATACAATATTCTTACCGGCTACAAAAATTATAATACATTAAAAAAAACTTTTTTAGCAATTTAAAAAATAAAACTGATACTTCACAACAAACAAAACAAATTTATAATATAAATTGTCTAAACTGTGAGAAATCATATATAGGCCAAACAAAACAATATTTATATAAACGAATAAATCAACATAAATTTTCAATTAAAACAAAAAAGAATTTCCTAATAAATCTAACACTGCCCGATCTGACCATGCTGTTGATAATTTTCATAATTTTGATTTTGAAAATTCTGTGATCATAGATACAGAAAATATCTACTATAAAAGAGCCTTGCTAGAAATTATCCATATTAAAAAAATCAACATAAAATCGTTAATTACAAAACGGATATAGATAAATTTAATCCAATTTATCATAATCTTATTTGCTAACTTTTCATTAAAAAAATTTTTTTTCCTAATAAATTAAAATAAAAATTATTATTAATAAAATCTTTTAGATCCTATGAAATACTACATATTTTCAACTGTCAAAAATGTTCTAACCTACTAACTTCACTCCAAAAAACTGCGTTATACTGTTAACATTTATGTTATAAATTTTCTTGCCTTTAAGAGCCCTAGTTAAAATGAGTGTATTTTGGAAGAGGTGTTTGAACCATTCCACCTCAATATTTTTAATGTGTTGTATAAACATGATATAATTAAAACCTTGTGAATTTTATACCATATGTACAGGTGCGTAAGATTTATAATTTTTCGCTTACCTATTTTACTAATTAATTCTTTGTAATTTATTTTTAGATTTATATTGTTAGTTGAAAAAGCAAACTTGTTTTCCGAAACATCCTATTAAATAAAAAAATTAGTTGCTTCGAAGCAACAAATGAATTGTCCAGAAAAACTGCTGTTGTATCTTTTCACCTTCAAAAAATTCAACATAATTTTCATACAACTTTAAAATAAAATAATACAAAATGAAAACAATGTTGTTGTTATTTAATTGAAACTTTATAAATATCTCTATAACTGTAAATGTTAGAAGAAAAATATACTAGTGTAAATCGATAGAGAATTTATAACAATGTTAGAAAAACAGTTAAAAGAAAGCAAGGGTGCCATTAAAAAAATGAGTTTCAACAATTTGAATAGGAAAATTAACGTTCTCATACCAAAAAAGTTTCTAAGAAACCGAAAATTGATTATTATAAATTTGCCGCTGAGTTAAGATTTATCTCCCAACATAAGTTTCAATGTCTTTAGAATCGTCGTGCGCACACACCCCACTTAGTGGTTACCCCGTACAGTTATTGTTCACTCTTCCGTTGGTGATAACGACCTCTTTATTAATGGAAGCGCGAGGACGAAGACAGAATTCCTTCAGAATTCTTTGAGAATCCTTCAGAATTCATCCACCAAACCCTTTAGCAACCTTTCGCCAAATCTTGTTTGAATAACCGCACTATACACTGTACTCATTCTTCTCACTTCAATAACTGCGATACTACTCTGAATCAGGTGATTGAATTCTGTCTCGTTCAGACATAGGTCTTAGTAGTTTTTACTAACTGTGTTTTCAAAGCCCATCTCCACTGCTGATTAGAATTCGGGACGGGTAGTGGCAAAACCGTATTAACCACCTATAAAACCCTCGTTATTAATCCGTTCTCTTACAGCTATGACATATTTATCGCCGAAGCCCTCCAGTACAGCTAATTCACTTGGTAACACTGGAAAAGGGTGTGCCTGGCTTACTATGCTTACTTTAACTACAGACGCACCGTATCCGAGTGTACAACTTTTCCTGCGTAGACCGCACACACACAAGGCTTCATCGTACTCGGGTGACTATAATTTATACGGTGTGCACTACGACGGGCTTTCGTCACTTATAATGCCGCATCTACAAACCGCTCAGGAGTTATTCTAACCTACAATATTAAGAGTGGTTTTAAAAAGCAACAAAACC
>JALBCR010000385.1:245000-505000 GCA_030710515.1 Abscondita cerata | reverse complement strand
GACAACCATCATATTGGAAATAACATCTCGCGCGATAGTTAATTGGTAAATCGTTCAGGGTCGTTGTTACCAACGTCGGTTAATATTTAACCGTAGGTTAAAACAATAGTATCCAAGGATTAAACATAGTAACCATTGTTTTAAACGTACGGTTAAATTTAACCGACTTTGGTGCAACTAGCCCTCAATCTTTTTATTTAAAAATGTAAACGGCTCCAGTACCTTACATAATGAGATACAACAGTACCATTGGTAGAGAAAGTCACTTCATCAGAAAATACAATACTTCGATAAAAGTATCGATTATCCATTATTTGAATTACTTAAATTTGTTGTTTTTTCGACAACATTGTCATTTAATAAATAAAAGTCAAAAATCTTGTTACCGGTTGCCATGAAAACGAGATCTAATTTTTCGGAATTTGAAAAATTTTCAACTAAATGAACCTATTTTTCCATTTTTCTCTAGAATGGAAAGAAAAATTAGAACGAAGAGAACCGGTTCCGCGGTTTTAAAACAAGTAAAAACTTTTAAGAAGAATACATTTTCTCGAAAAAATAAAAATAAAAAAGTTTTTCCTCTTGACAACCCTATCCGGGGACATACTGTATAGTTGTAAACGTCAATAAAATTGGAAAAAACAAGACATTATTTTTATATTGCCCGCCGCAATTATCTAACCATACAATTATATTTTCAATGTTTCCATTTATTTCGAAAAATTTAAGAAAAATACTTGCCACTTCTTTTGCGCCACGTCCTGCAATAGCTTCATGCTAATTATACAAAAATGTTGGAATCAAGTTAGTAGTAAGACCTGGTTTTAAAAACCTGAGGAATATAATAAAAATTTTTTTTTAGTTTTTTAAAAAAATATTTTTGATTTTTAATGGATGTATTTTTAACAGATTATTTTTTACAATACTTTCTCCAAGTGCTCTTGCTTTAGATCAATATTTTGTGCAGTGGAATTTAAATCCATATCAGTAGAGAAACCACATTTGTCAGAATTATTATTGTTGATCTCAACAAAGGTTTTTCTGTATGTTTTGTAATATATCTGCTGTTGGTTATACTTCTGATAAAAGTCGTCGTGCATCATTTTTACTGATAAGTCGGGTGGCAAATACAATCGATTTGGTGCGTGATGTCTTCTATAGTGAAATGGTTTCAAACTAAAAATTTGTATGTGATCTCTAATTGGTGCACTTTGTTACGTGGTTTATATTTTGCTCGTCTATCTTTTACATGAGCACTCTTTTGGTTACCAGGAGAATCCTTAGAAGATTTCATTAAGGAATCTATAACCGTAGAAGGAGTATAGCCTAAAGTCTTTCAAGTTTTTCCTGTCCTGCATGGGAAATGTGTAATTCCTGGTAAACATTCGTCTACTTTCTTTAACCTTTTTTTTTCTTTAATTTCTACATGTACAGAAAGCCACATATTCTGTTCATTTTTATCAAAGTTCCAAAAAATATTATGTATAAAACTTCGATCATTTTTTGTAAAACTTGAACAAACATTTAAGACCTTCATCTTGGATGTTTCCGCTTATTATTACCCATCTTATCATGACGATCGTGCTTTTTCTTTTCACATTACCCAGAAGTTGTTGGAAGTTTATTTTGTTTGAGGTGGTTCTGTACTTCTTTGAATTCTTCAATACGATATTGGTCTTTGTTTTGGTTCTCACTTATGTTCACAAAGGTTAATTTATTCTATATGGTTGAATTTGTCGTACAAAACGAGTTGACATGCAATATTTCAACATTCTCTAACTTACTGGTAAGTTTATGTTTACAAGACTCCATTCAGTCACACAAAACGTCAAAAAATTTCAGTTCAAAGTTACATGAGTGCAGATAGCAGTATTGGTTTAATGACCATAAGTTAGAAGAAATTGCAATCTCTAGGAGTGTTTGGTTCTCCTAAACAAATTTATCCTCATTCTCCAGTAACTAATTTTTATTATTTCAAATGTTGATAATAAGAATCACAATCGTTATAAAAATCAAACAATGAGTCAAATTATACGACAAAGCTTTTGAATTTAGATTCAATCCTCAAGGCAAAACACTATAGTGCAACTTCTAACTGCTGATTTTTAAAATGTTTTTCTTGATTTAAATTTGATTCCAAAACCATGACTTGTAGTACAGATTTGGTATTTATTAATTGTTTCATGTATAAGACCACAGATTTGATTCTGCGTCCTTGCCAGATTTCTTAACAATCTAAAACCGCTCTTATTAATAACTAATCTCTTAATTTAGATAATTATTAATTTCGTTTCTTATTTTAGAATTTTGAGGAACTTCAACAGAATAGGAATGAAAGATTGGAAAAATTGAAAAGCTGCAGTCTTACTCTTCAACCATTTAGTGTTATTTGTGGATCTCTTATCAACGCTAAATATTTGGCCGTAGCTAATGATGTCATATACACATTTGAATCATTAATAAGAACTATAGAAATTCTGTATAAAACATTCCATGCGTTAGATATTCAATATCCCCATGAATGTCAACATATCTGGCAACTCATAGAAGAAGTATTAGTGTTTGAAATGAAACATTCGCTATCTAGTTCTTCTGTTACTGCTCTTGTATCAGATGTCAAAAAATTTATGTAAGGTAAGGAGGACTGTATTAGCAGATTGTTTCTGTACCACGTTTTATCGTATGTTGTGCAAATATTTTAATTTAATTTACACACCTAGGTCAAATAACATTTGTTCCTTTTACTAAACGTATCGTAAAAGGAAAAAAAATGCCTACCTATGGATTTTGTTTGAAAACATACAGCAACAAGAAGTCGTTTGTAGTTCACTTGAAAATAATTCACATACCTACCAATCAAACTAAATTTAACTGTGCCGAAAGTAATTGTCGCAGAAATGTTCCTAACATAAATTCACATTTAAAGCATTTAGATGGTCATGTAATCGTAGATACAAATAAGTCTGTAAATAAGAATGACAAGGTACGAACTGAATTCACAAGTCAATTCCACTAGTAGAAATTCCGGAACAAAGTCAGCCATTTAATCCTATTGAATGCGAATCCAGTAATACTTACTCGTTAAAATATTCTGAGGAAGTATTTTCTAAGTGTTGTGAAGAAAACCTAATATCGTTATTTTGCGAATTATACGGTCAGTGTACTTTTAATAGGAAAGATGTTCATACCGTGCTATCTTATCTAGAATTTTTAAGTGAGCCTACTAAAATGTTAAAAGAAAATTTTAAAAGTGTCTGAATCAATTCGAAATGAATCATAATTGTTTAAATGAGCTTCTTAATTTCTTTAATGTGTTTGATAAAACATTTTTTTCTTATAAGAGCTTTAAATTTTTAAAAGCGTCTGGATGCTTTATTCAACCGATAGAGTTTAAAATTGAAGAAAGGTTAGAGTCTACTGAGAGCATTTCTGTGAAACCAGTAGTCCAACAAAGTTTTAAAACAGTTTTATGAAGTAAGCAATCCTTTGGTTCTCATGCGGGAATACATAAATTGGGTGCTATTTATTATTCTGTTCCAATCAAAATTATAAAACATTTTTTGGCATTGTTGTTCCATAGTTCTGATTATAAAAATATGGACCGAAAACAGTACTTTTATCATTAATCAATTATTTAAATAGTATAGAAACCAATGGCATTGAAATAAATATTGCGAATAAGGAACACATGTTATACTATTCTGTTTCGCTTATTCTGGGAGATAATTTGGGAATCCATATTATATCTGGGTTCACCAAGTCTTTTGCAAGCAATTTTTGTTGCCGCTTTTGCAAATGGTTAAAAAACGTAAAGCAAACATTGTGTAAACAAGATAAGAATACCCTCAGAAATAAAGGCAATTATGAGGAAGATTTAAAAATTTATGACATGTCTCTTACCGGAATTAAGTCTCTATGTATCTGCAACAATTTAAGATCATTTCATATAATTGAAAACTACGTAGTTGACCCTATGCATTACAATTTTGACATGTAGGTGTTTTTTTAATTATGAATTTATTAAATCAGTTTATTTTGAAAGATAAACATTTTACTTTAGATGTCCTAAATTTTTAATTAAAGATTTAATTTGGTTCTAAAATATCTAATAGACCTCCTTTAATAACCAAAGATAATTTAAAAAGAAAAAAGTAAATATGAATGCATCTGAAATGAAATGTTTTTTATTTTATGCCGGTATATGTACTAGTTAGACCTCTTGTACCTCTACTAGTAATCAGTATTGGAAAGTTTATTTCTGGTTAATTAAAATATTAAATATAGTACTCCTCAAGAGTGTTTCTGAAATTAATTGTAAACAGTTAAACTTTTATGTAGAACAACTTACCTCACTGTATATAAAATTGTTTTCTAAATCCTTAAAACCAAAATTTCACCATTTACTACATCATAGTTATGTTATGTCAAAAACTGGACCTCCTAACAACTTTTCTGCTTTTCGATATGAAGCAAAACATAGAAATTCAAAATTGTCAGCTGGCGTTGTAGCTTCTAGAATTAGTATAACCAAAACTTTAGCAATCAAGCAACAGTTAATGCAAGCTAACAGGTTTATTTCCAAAATTGTTTTAAAAATAACATTCAAATTTATAGAAGTGTTGCAGTACCTAGTCAGAATAAAGAATGTTCAGATCTGAAACAGTTATTTTTGATGTCAAACATAAATTTTGATTTTGAATCTTCTATAATTATAATTGAACAAACTGAGATTCATAATATTGTATATGAAAAGACGATAATACTTGTTCATCATAAATCAAATGTTTGGTAAAATATATAAAATCGTTTTAAATAATACTTCATCTGACGTGTATTTTGTATACTATCAACTAATTTCCACATTTGATAAATAAATATAATCTGTTACAATGTATTTTTTTGACAACCACTAATCTTGTAGATAGTAGGTAGTTAAAAATTAAGCTCTTTCTAATGAAACAATTATTTTCCTTAATTTGGATTTTTCGAGAAACATCTAACTAGCACTCTGTTTCTTTTTGCATTAAGGTTTTTTTCAGTTAAAGAGTTTTTTCGGTAATACGATATTTCCTGGAAAACTCCAAATTAACAAGAAAAAACTCTGTAATTAAAGAAAACTTATTAAAGCAATGAAAATTAACTTTCTGCTATACAAAAGCATTACTGTCACTATGTAAAGAAAACATAGTGACTATACAAAAACTCTTTAGCAGTTAGTGTACTACAGACGGGAGACACAAAATTGAATATTAAAGGTTATATAAAAGTTGGATATTGCCTACTGTATAGTCAAATACAATTTCTAAGATGGTTTTTAGCTGTAAGAAAAGCTATATAACTCGAAACAAGAGTTATATTAACGGTATTATATAATTTGTTGTGAGAACAACAACTTCATATAATGGTTATGCAACATATTTACTCCTCAATACACTTGTCCTAACGACTAAGCTAAAATTACATGACTGATTAATTTTATATAATGGTAATAATAATAATTATGCAAAAAGAACATCTAATTTATGTACAAACTTAAAGGAACTATACAACCAATATACAAAGTTATTCTAATAGTTAAATAATTTCAAATTAGTTTTCAAAAAAAACATGTAGTAGGTATAACTCCAAAAAATAGTATATAGCTTTCGTATAAATATCATATAAATTTTATATTTAGGTTACAATTTTTTTTCTCAGTGTGGGAAAAATCAAGTTATTTATTATTATTAATATTATTATTATCATTAATAGTCAACCAATCTAACCTTGTCTTGTCCAAAAATGCATTTGCATTAAAGCAACTTTGTTGACGGATGTGTAAGCAGACATAAATCGACTTTTTGAATATTATAGCCAACTATGTGTTACAAAAATAATATTCCGAAATCGCCTACTAGAATAGCAAGAAAACACCAAAAATCACCCGACAGTTGTTTTGACTTTTTGGGACTCTTAAGAAATAAGAGAACTTGAGTGTAAGTTCACTATTGTGTAAATGTGCGCTGTCGACTATATTCCCTACAGGAAGGCATGTTAGATAGGACCAAGAAATGTTGCGATATCTAGTGTTGCCAAGTGCTATCGTAACACGTCCAAAAATGCATTTGCATTAAAGTTAACTTGGTCGACAGATGTGTAAGCAGATACATAAGTCCTTTCTTCGATTATTATAGCCAACTATGTGTTGAGAAAAATAACAATCTTGAATCGCCTACTGTAAGTTCGCAAATAGTACCTCATTTTTTAAAAATAAATCTGTTTACGAATTATTTCCAATAAGTACTATTAGTCCAGTCATTTAATCCAGGTAGATTTGAGCTTGCAAAAGGTTCATATTTGGTAGAATTGTTTTGTTTAATGTATTAATTAAGATTAAGTTTTTGAACTTGAGACTTTGCCGCTTGTCACGCCATATTGGAAAAATGGTGCCAAGATGCACTCTTGCCAATATTTCGATTTCTGTGCGATTTAAATAAAAACTAATTATTACAAATTTATGTATTCAACTTTTTTTCAGATTAATAGTTTTTGAGATATAACAAGATAATCTAAAACATTATCTGGAATCGGAATCTTTAGCTTTTTTGATTTTGTGGTTGGAGCAGGTTGATCATAATTGAGGTTTACCCGAGAACCTTCCTCATTTTCTCATGTTTTTCAGTTTCTTCATATTCGTCATCTAATTCAAATAAAACTCCTGGAGTGTCTCCACTACAAAAGAGGCATATCACAAAGCACCTTAGCCTCATTTTTCTGGATCACTAATTTTACTGATTTTCCATCCCAATTCTACTGGATTTTTCGACTAGTCGTCCATGATAGTATGGTAGATTCCAAGCAAACGAAATTTTGCGGCATCGCTTGTAGGATATAAGAAGGTTAAATTGAATTTACTTCTCGTTACATATTTTGCGAAATGTTTGTAGCGAAAATTATTTAAAGTGATATTGTTGTCGTTGAAATCGCTGTAAAGTGCGACAAAAATTTTTCGCTAGAGTTGATAATCATTTCACGCTCTACATTTTCATCTTTGAACACTTGTACAATTAGTTTAACGATTTATACTTTTTCATGGTGTTCAAAAACTTCATTTTTCCATTATTGAAAAGTGCGGACGTGCTATCACAGTCGATGAATGTATGGAAAAATAAAATATTCTCAGCTGTTATTTTCTTATATCGTTAACTAAAGGAAAATATACTTTTCTTGAATCTTTCCTCTTTCAGGTTTTCTAAACTAAATATTTGCAAGTCTCCTTGCAAACGCTGTCAGAAGAATAAGAAGTTCGATATCTTCTCCGACGACAAAAACGGAATCATATGACGAGTGATCGCTATATTGATAATTAACGTATCAGCATCTTCTACACCTTGTTTTACTACCAATCAAGACTCATTGCACTTTTTCCGAAGCATCGTTTTTATTTGCTTTATTAGAAAAAAAATTAATTGCATTAATGTCATAATGTTTTTTCACATACTGAATGTAACTAGTGCAAATCGATGCAAAGGATTGGTTTCGTTGCCATACGACTCGATGAAGAAGATAACCTCTATCTACTACATTAATGCTGTTTCCAAGAACAATATTACCTTCAATGGGCAAAAAAGCTTTAAAAAGGAAGGATTTTGTGCCTTTACGCATTCCATTCTCATCAAAGTGTGGCAGGGGGTAGGAACAAGTTCATACTATATAACTTTAGAAATGATGAAAATAATTAAATTAGTGATAATTTCTTATAATTTTAAAAGGAAAATGCAATACTTTCGCGGATTTGGAAAATGGTTAACTTTACTCTACCGGATCTCAAAAACTAATAATCTGAGAAAAAAAGTAGCATCTCAAAAACATGGAGAATTTTATACCCTACATTTTTGTAATAGCTATTTATTATCTAAATCGCAAAGATATCAAAATATTGGTAGAAAAATGCTTCTTAGCGCCATTGTTTCAATATTAATTTTGCTAAAAAATAAAAAGATTTTTTAAAAAACTTGATAACGAAATATGAATATAAAAAATAAACCGTAACATTAAACAAGAACGACTTAATATTATTTTATGTAGAGGTATATTGTAATACCATAAATTAATGTGCATACAAGCAATAATTAAACACATAAAGAAAAATAGAGATTTTTTAGTAATTTTTAAGTTAATAAGGAGTAATCAAATTTTTATTATTCCGCCACCCTAAGCGTTTGTGATTAATTACGTGTAAAAATATTAATAATACCGAAACAAAATAACTTCCATAAGGTTGTTAAAAGACGGTGCAAGCCAGTAAGACTGTTTTAATATAGCTTTTTATTAGGTTTGCTTAATTTAAAGCGTTGGTCGTGTTACCTCAGCGGGGATTTGACACAATACCTCAAGTTAATTTCATTAGAACACAACCCACTTCTAATAAATAATTACATATTCCATAGACGATGGTAAAGATGTTGCTTTCAATTACACTATGTTATGGGAATAAGATTAGACTTGTTCTGCTACAAATCGATTTGCAGAATCACTAAATTAAGTTAAGATTCATAATAACAACATCAACAAACACGAGGTTTATGCAATATTCTACGGTTCCTACTGGTATAAAGCTGTTTATTTCAGTAAAACCTATAACAAAAAGGCGATTTTAAATTGCTATGATAGAAAATACTACAGATATGGATAATGTAAACGTTTTCAGTGGGCTGTTGGCTTTAGCAATTCACATTTTGAAATAAGAATTCTGAAGCTTTATCCATGAATTACATTTCCATACAATAAAATAAATTTCAAAATTTAGATTTTATGAATTACTGCGATTTACGTTGTGCTTTGTTTCTTATACTATATCAGAATCCTATAACAGAATGCTTACGAAAAGTTTATTGAATAATAAAAATTGTTCAACATTTTGTTAAAATATCGTATGTACCTGTACGTACACCGAATTACTATCCCTTGACGTACTTTGTACTTCAAGTACAATTAAAATGGTTCTCTCTTAAAGCCATTATTAATTAAAAAATAATTAAGATAATTAATTTCAGCTTTCAATTTTCAACTGTTTTCAACAGCTAAGTTCTTTAAGGATTCTGTAGTTGCAAACGCCTTCAGTAACGTACTAATTAGTGTAAAAGAAATATTCTAATTAAAAACCACAATGTTTGCCAACTAAATAGAATAATATTAATATCATTTTTAGGTTGGATGAATTTATTCAAATTCCACAAAGTCATTAACTTCGAGAACGCGTGTTCCACAAATAATATTTTGACACTTTTAATTAATGTTTCAAAAATGTGTGTGCAACTTGATTCACTTGATTCGTATTATGCAGATATGCATATTTTATTATTTAATATTTTTAATTTAAAAAAAAAAAAAAAAATTAATATATAATTTTTAAAAATAAAAAAAAAATTATAATTTTTATAATTTTTTTAAAATTTTAAAAAATTTTTTTTTTTTTTTTTTTTTAATTTTTTAATTTTTTAAATATTTTTTTTTTTTTTTTTATTTTTTTTTTTTTTTAAAAATAAAATTTTAAAATAAAAAAAAATTTAAAAAAATTTAAAAAAATTTAAAAATATTTTTATAATAAATTAATTTTTTATTTTTTTTTTTAAAAAATTTAAAAAAAAATAAAAAAAATAAATAAAAAAAAATTTTTTTTTTTTTTTTTTTTTTTTTTTTTTATTTTTTTATTTATTTTTTTAAAAAAAAATATTTTAAAAAATTTTTTTAAAAAAATAAATAAAAAAAAAAAATTTTTATTTATTATAAAAAAAAAAATATTAAAAAAATTTTTAATTTTATTTTTTTTTTTATTAATTTTTTTTTAAAAAATATTTTTTTTTTTTTTTTTTTTTTTTTTTAAATTTTTTTTTTTTTATTTTTTTTTTTTATTTTTTTAAATAAAAAAAAAAAAAAAAAAAAAAAAAAAAAAAAAAAAAATATTTTTAAAATTTTTAAAATTTTTAAAATTTAAAAATTTAAATTTAAAATTAAAAAAAAAATTTTTTAAAATTAAAAAATTAAAAAAAAAAAAAATTTAATATAAATAATTATAAAAAAAAAAATTAAAATAAAAAAAAAAATAATTTTTTATTTTAAAAATTTAAAAAATATAAAAAATAAATAAAATTTAAATTATTTTTAAAATTATTTTATATTTAAAAAAATTTAATATATTTTATTTTATTATGTTTTTTTTTTTTTTTTTCTTATTTTTTTTTTTTTTTGTAGCAAAAAAAAAAAATTTTTATAAATTTATTTATTAAAATTAATGTGTAATTTATTTTTTTTAATTTTTTATTTTAATTATTAATTTTTATTTTAGTTAAAAATTATTTTTAATGACTGTTTGCTCTTTAGAAGCTAATTTATTTTTAAACTTTAAGCATGCGTAGCATGCTGGCTTTGTCTAGTATCATCAGTAAATTTTGACAAAAAAGAAAGTTTCTAACTACTTATAAGTGGTTCAATTCTAGGTCAGAAACTTCTTCTTTCCTCATCTACTTCTAATTTATTTGTATTTTACCTAACTATATGTATTAGGAATCAACATTCAAATAATCGATAAGGAATCGTTATTTTCGAGTTGCCTAAGGGCTGTCTTCTGTAACTTGTCGTTATTATTAAACTACCGTCGCGTCGTCTGTGAACGACTTTCTTTGACGACCTCAACAACGACATTATCGTTAAAGCTATTCCGTAACTACATAGTTCACAGTCTCATTCAGGATCGAGGTTTTTGAATTTATTAAGATGGCACACTGGAATCGTGATGTAAGTTATCAATTAAAGGGGCGAGTTGGTAAAGGGGCTATTAATATTTATTATTAAGTGTGGTATTAAAAAATAAGATCACAAATCAATTTTAACATATTTATTGTTAGAAATAAGGAATAGTAGTATCTAAAAGGTGATACTTAATACAGTACATATAACGAATATATGTAATTTTATTAGTGCGCCTTTTCTTGGCTGGGCAGGGTTCTTCTAAACTTCGTTAAACCAGAAGTTCTTTTTAGAACCATTGGTGCTGTTTGGATACGTATTTTACTTGGTGTTTAAGGTTTTCTACTTTTTCATTGGATATATGTGTGAATCACTTCTTTGAACCGTGTATATGGATCACATGATTTCTTATACATATAACTTCCAAAATGTTCAACTCTAATCTATTTTTTCTATTACTAACTTTAGAAATGATCATTATTGACCGGTTGTTAAACCGAGAAATTGTTTTTCTTTACCTCCTGCCAGACGCCTCTAACGATATATTGACCAAGGTCAATAATGAATTGTTCTATTATTGATAACCAAAGCAAAGTAGATTATAAAATAAAAACATGTATTTAATTACTAAATTAAACAAACGTAAATTTAGGCAACCAACTATACTTCACAGTACAAAACAAAAGTATATGCATTCTGAATAAATACATCTAAATTCATCTTACACAACAAAAAAAATAAACAGAAATATAACACGAAAAGTCTAACCTAAATTAATTCGTTGTTTTATCTTTAACATAGAACAGTTATTATAGTTACATTAACCACTCTTGTTGTAGCAGTACTTGTTAAACTTTCTACTGGTATATTAATTTCCCTGTTTTAAATTAGTACATCAGGTATAACGTTTGTAGGGACCACAGAAACTGAACTGTAGGATGGTCCCGGAACATCAAACTGAGGTATTGAAACAGTATTCGGATCAGGAGTACGAATTTCTCTGTTTGGAATAAGTACGTCAGAAATTAGTAAATCGGGAATAACTTGTGCAGCAACTGACCTGTTGGATGCTCCGGGATACTCATGTTGACAGGTAGCTGGTAGGATTGTGTGCTATTTACTGCACTCTGCACCATTCCAGAAATTCTTTTTTTATTTGCTAGGAATTTCTGTATATATCCTTTAGCTACTGTCGAGGATTTCCACCCTACATGTTGCTTAAGAGTTAATAAATCTTTACCACTTTCTGCTAAAATTGTAGCTGAAGTGCGTCTGAATGAATGCCCGCTATATTTGTTTACATCAGGTAATTTTAAAAATTGTGCAATAAGTTTAAGCATTTTACTAATCGTATTATGACCAATGTGTTGACGTGTATGTTTATCACCACCATAACTAATGAAAATCTTTTCTAGATCTGGAGTAAGTCTGTTTTTAACGTATTTTTGACAACATCAACCCAATGTGGTTCTAAAATTTTCTAGTGGCATCATTTTTACTGGTTGGAATATTGATAATTGTAATATCATCACGGGAATCAAAATCTTTCACTTGCATATTTCACAATTCATCAGTTCTGCAAGCTCCAGCTACAACAATTACTAACACCAAAAATACATCATCTCCCCCGGAATGTAGAACGTCCCATAGATACAAACAGTAGATTCTCTATACGTGTTAGTGTTTCCTTCAGTCACCGATAGATGGCGTTATGAGTTGGTTTTCCGGTTTCGTCATTGATTGAATATCGCGAAATAATGTTAGCACACGACGAAACAACGCAATAATTTAAAGATAGATTTTTTTAAGTTATTAATATTTCATTTGTATAAATATTACTAGGATATACTATGCAGTTTGTTTGAATTAATCTTTCATTTTAAATTGAGTGTTAGGTGTAAAAATAACAAGAAACTAAAATATTATAATAATGTAACACGTATTGCCACCTATCGACAACTTTGAAAGTTCATATGCAAATATAGAATCATCTAGGCCGTATACATTCCGGGGAAGATAATGTATTTTTGTTAACACGACCTGTAGTAATAAATAGTAAATTTAACAACTCAATTCTGATTCATTGTAAATTACCTTAGTAGATAAATTCGTCTCATCTGATGGGTCATTTAAGAATTTTTCAATATCTGGTTTCGTAGATACCAACGATTTCTTTTAGAATATAATTGGCATTTTGCTTCTTCAAAAATGCTTGTGATTTAAAAATATTTTGAAATATCAATATTTACTTTTATAGAAATAATTGATTTGAGCATGGAATATATTGCCCATAAGCTCGATGTCTTTTTAGTTTGTGCTTGTTGTTAAAACACACTAATAAAATATTTTTTGAAGTGTTTGCAGTTTTCTTGGCTGTACATCAGTCTTTGAAAGTTACATAAGTCTTTAAGTACAAACCTTTGGATTTTTCTGGTAACAACTGTTTACCTCCTGCCTCTGATAATCGGTCAATAATAGCACTCTTCTCTACCTTATGGTACCCATTCACTTACAGTCCGCCTGCGGGCCGTTGCCTTAAGTTCGATTGCCTTGACGTTGCTGCACCATTCACATGAAGGCCGACGATAAGTCGTGACCTGCAGGCGGACGAAACCCTTCAGTGAGTGGCGATTTATCGTAAGTCTCGGCCCGCAGTTCACATTATTCAGCCAAGTTGAAATTTGGTTTGCGGATCAACTTTAATATGTATGGAACTGGTACAATTAAAGTATAAACATGGGCGACAATAAATCCAATCAACCAGAATTTATAACAGGATTGATAGACATGTATCGGATGCATCCGTGTTTGTGGCAAATAAAATCAAAAAATTATTCTAACAGAGTGCTACGCGAAAAGGCATATGCGTCATTGTTACAATACTATAAAGGTGTTGACGAAAACGCCATATTAGATACATTAAAAAACAAATTAAATAATCTCAGAAGTGCATTTACAAAGGAATTGAAAAAAGTGAATAAATGTAAAAATCAGGAAGTGGTTCAGAAGAAGTATATGTACCCAAACTTTGGTATTTCAAATTGCTTTTATTTACCTCTGATCAAGAGACTCCACTAAGGCCAGTTTCCAACGACAGTGACGAAGAACAGGACACCGAGGGAGACATTTCTGGGAATGAGGTAGGACTAAAATAACAATAAAATACTCGTAGTAATATGTAATTAGTAATGTGTACAATTCTAAACGTGTCATCACAAGCATAGACAAACCTTGTTATATAATTTTTAGTTTTTATGTTCATACATACAAACAAAACCGCACATTTCTTTAAAAATAACTGTATTTTATGTAATGAAAATAATTAAACAAATTTATCTTGCCAGGAAACTTTTCCTATCTGCACAAAATAACTTTTGTAAGCATCGCGGGTGTCTTTGGCTATTTGTGATGGATTCCGCCAATAACCTGGTTGTAGGTTATTTATTATATACCCGTTCCTCCAATCTCCCGGTATTATGTCTCCTGTATCAAGAAGTTCAGTATCAACAATATTTTTGATAAGTAAGCGTGTGTTGCATGTCGTCGTAAAAATTATGTAGAACACAAGAGGCAAGAATGATGTAATTGATTTTGTCCGGTTTCATGTTAATAGCCGTATGAAAAACTCGAAATCTGTTGGCTAATATCCCAAACGCGTTTTCTACAGTACGCCTGGCTCGACTTGATCTATAGTGAGCAAAGAGCTTAAGTATATGTGCATGCAATGGAAAAGCATCATCTGCCACAAAAACAAAATTCATATTTTTTTTAGTAGTTTCATTACTCGGTATATTTAACTTTCCATTTAACAATTTATCGTGCAAAGTTGTGGTGTCAAAAACTCCTCCGTCAGATACTCTTCTATTACATCCGACATTTACAACTGCCATCAAAACTATACTGTCGTAGCCTTTATAGTTATAAAAATATGATCCACTGTTGCATGGCTTCACAATCCTAATATGTTTACCGTCAATGGATCCCACAGTTGGGAAAATTCCATCTATTTTCAAAGTTCCTCGCTATGTCTTGCCATTCCTCAGAGGTTTTGGGAATCTAAAAAATATATATACAGTAGATATTTAGATATTTCAGTGGGGTGGCATTAAAAGTTTTCATAAGTTTTTCCATTTTATTGTTTTAGATCGAACAAAATTCTGAAGAAATCCGCAGTCCTATAAGTACTGTTGCTAATAACGAGTTTGACGCTACAAATATTGCAATAACACCAGTAACGTCCCTCAACCGTCTAATATCTCGGCAAGTAGTAGCAGGTGTCCATCGAGAACGTCTACAACTTCGACTACTCGTTCTGCACCAAAGAGACAGGTAGCAGACCAACGCGAATTGATTGAGAAGGTATGCAGTACACTAGTACGAAATGAAAAACAGACGAGTTTCACGCAATCGGAGAAAATGTAGCTTATAAGTTTCGAAGAATGAATGAAGAGCAAAGGTTGTACGCTGAACAATTACTACACAAAGTTCTTTTTATGCAGTTCAAAATAAGTTGACTCCCGACCCGATGTTGTGGTGAGCAAACCTGTGACAAATCAACGTAGTTTCAACTATGAAGTAAACCAAATACCAGTCTCACATGGGCCCCATTATTACAAGCAGCATTTACATGGGTCTCAATACCAGCATCCCTATCAGTTTCCGCAGGTACACCTACCGAGCACAAGTAGTACACCTTCTTTGTATTCAACAGTTGCTTCCCCTGACACTCACCACAAAGCATTTGCAGCTACTTCTGTTCGTAATGAAAATGCCTCACCTGAACAACTTGATCAAGAGTTGTCTGAATTAATTACTCTACACTCTAAATAACCGTTTTTGTAATCTTATCTTTAAGAGGTTTGATGAGTTTTTCTATACCTACATTATGTAATAATGTATTATTATATGTACCAAAATAAAAACAAAAATAAATGTTTATTTACTTACCTTTAAATACTGATTTTTTAAACCTTTGTAGATCATTTTACACGTTTCAGGTATTATGACTCCTAGTGCCTGAGGCGAAATAAGCGTTGAAAATTTCAAATCTTCAAAACTTCGCCCTGTTGCCAGGAATCGTAATGTTGCAATTAACCTTTCTTCTGCACTAATTGCTTTTCTCATTTTAGTATTTTTCTTTGTAATGTAAGGTTTTACAACATTTAATAACTTTTAAACGTCTTGTCATCCATCCGAAGATAATTTTTAAGTCATCGGTTCTAGATGTTCGCAGTTTTTAATAAGACTCATATGGGACAACGTGTCTCTTTTCAGCAGCCAATCCTTCACCCAGAATCGTTTGCGTTGTCTAACTGGCTTTTCCATTAATATTAATAATATTAATAACGCCGCCGCCGCCACTTTAGCGTCTTCTTAAATACGGCATTTTAACACACTGTTGTATTTGAAAAACTGTGATCACGCTGAGGTTGTCCGATGATGAACTGATAAGTGTGTGGCGAAATTTGAGGTCGCCTGCAGGCCACGGTTTGTAGGTCCGATATCGTAAGATTTGGTCTGGAAGGCGGACTGAATAATGTGTGGCCTCAATCGGTTATTATCTGCAGACGTGGACGTCAGTCCACAGCCCGCAGGCGAACTGTAAGTGAATGGGTACCATTAGTGTATAATATACTATTATTCCATCACGGAAGTTAACTTTTTTGTTTAAAGTATTCTTTTTCCTGTTCATTAAACCCGTATTGGCAGCTAGTTTCTCAAAATCATAAAAATGATGCTTCATATTATTATCCGTAGAACCTTTTGGATGCCTGTTGTGTTATATTTTGATATTGGTTTGGTGTGTAAACTGTTTCTGTTTTTCGTAGAACTTTTTCAATGCAGCCAAAATCTCTATCTGAATCTAGATAAGTATGCCCAATCTCGGGAAATTTATGTTCAGTAGACTTAAACATTTTCTTCAAAATTAAAAGTTGAAAAAAACAAATCATTTGAAATGAGTCAGACCATATAGTAAGTGATTTCTGGCTTTAGCTTGGTCGTTGTTTTGAATAAAATTCCACATACTACTAATTACATCGATGCTACCTCAATTTGCAACATTCGTTGTCTAGGTTTGCATGAAGGCTTTGTTTCCATTCGTTGAAATAGCATATACACCAAGTTGTAGAATCAAAGTTGTTTCAGATAAAAAGCCTTCAAAGTTATCAGTTTTTGGGCAGTTGCATTGTTTGTTGTAGATCTACAGTTAAATATAATATATCATTATCTGTGTCATTATCTCGGTCAAACTTCAATAATTCAAACCCTCTATTGACATTTTCCAAATGCTCTTCATTTGATTTGCTGGAGTCGCATTTACTGCATGTCTCACTTTCGGGGTGACTAAACGACAAGTTGAACTTACTGGAAAATATATTTCCATATGAAGTCTTCATTATCTTAAAATTGTCAGGCTTTTCGTTCTCAAATTTTTCTAGCATCTGTACATATTGGAAATGCTTAAATTTGGTGCTAAATATTTTTTATAAGGATTACTATTGTAAAATAATGAAAATTAGGCGATTCAGCCATTGTGTCTATTCAGGTGATGTCCACGTTGGTCAGGTGATGGTGCTGATGAGCCTTTCTGATTTCTTTTGAATTACTTCTACTTCTTTTTGGTTATTTGGAAAACCGCACAAAAAGCAGTTTTGCATACTTTTATTTGTTCATTATGTCTTGCTATTAAATAATCGTAGGCAAAACATTTCTGTTTCTTTGCTAGTTTTACATTTCATTTAGTAGGTCTGCCCACAATACTTTTAAATAGGAGGGAATTCTTTGAGTTTGTATCAAATCAATAAAATTCATTGAAAATAGATTGTCGAATATCAATATTGAAATTTTTTTTCATTCTAATCTACATTTGTCGTTGCAATACCATCAATGCAAACCTTTTTTTGCAGCTACTTTATACCCTTTTCCAGATAGGTACTTCTTTCCCTGGGCTCTGTTTGCAGCAGCTTTAAATCGTTTTCAAGTTTCTCGTTGTCTAACTTTTCTTTTAGAAAGTTTTGGTCTATCTAACGGGGTATCAGTATTGGGTATATCCGTCAGTTTTGATCTTGTGGCGACTACTACTTCTTCAACATTTTTAAATGATTCCTTATCTTCAGAATATTCGTTTCTACTCTGACAACTTTCATTATATTTATTGTCTGATGGAACGCACTCATCTCTAGAAGGAAGGTAATTGTCGATAGTCTCTACATCATAATAATCCTCACAATCTGAAATATACAGTATATATGTACAATTTTTGTAACAGATTTTTGAAACTTGCGGTATTCACTTTCGGTTTTGGTAATTCTGAGGGTTAGAGGAGTCTGATGGCCCAAAAAAGGAAATGTTCTCTTCTGAAAAATTTTGATCCATAGTTCAAGGACGATTGTCCACTAAAAATACACAATGTTTTTAAACTTGGTCAAAATACAGTGATATATGAAAAACTAATATATATAATAAATTCATCCTCTCATGTTTTGTATTTTTTTTGAGTGAACAAGAAAGGCTCACATAAATCATGTGCAAGTACAAAAAAAGCAGTAGGTTTTAATAAAATATAGGAAAAAATGAGTCAATTGTTTCATATACCTACCATTTTCAATATTTTTTTTAATAACTTTTCTTTCTAAATATTCAACCAACAATTTTCCACGAGCTCGTGGATTGGATAAAAAAGGGTTAAGTAGCGATCATATAACAATTTGAACATGGATAAAGGGGTTATATGATCTCATCTTCTTTATACATCTCATTTTATTAACATTGTGTAACATAACCCTTTTAAGTAAAATGTGTGTCTTGCGACATCTCGTGTTAAAATGGACACGTGTAAATAGTATAAACTAAGTAAATGCCAACAGTTATCTGTAAAGACTTGTGTGTTACAGTGCACGGCGCCATCTAAGCGATGGTTTTAATGCTTAAAAACAACACGTGAGTCTTGGCTTTATCGACTCACGTGTTGTTTTAAGCATTAAAACCATCGCTTAGATGGCGCCGTGCACTTTAAAAACTCTTTTAAAAGCTTCTTTTGCACTTATCCCCTTTATTCCATACAAAAAATGCAAATTTCAGAAAATGTCACTTAGCCTCTTCAATTATCTGTAATTTGTTGGTGAACTAGACGTTCGGAAACGAATGCGCGGCACTTGGACCGTTTAGTAACATTGAATTTAAACCTTTACCAACTTTATTTAAAAATCAAATGCAGGGCAGGATGAAGTACCTGATGATCTTTATTTATTACAGAGAAGAGTCACAATTAGATGTATTTTTGTAGTATGTTGTCCACTGGGGAGACATGTCTACTCTAAACATTCCTTGAAGGCTTAAATTAACCGGAAGGAATTGCTATGTTCTCTAAACGTTCTTAAAACCCTTTTACTTTGCTGTCTTTAAGAAAATGACCAATGCTTAATTAAAACACAACAGGTAAAATTTGACATGAATTTAATTGAACTCTTCATTAAAAACTTCATTGCTGTTGGCCATTAACGTTGCTCATCCCTCAACGTCTGTCATACTTTTAAATATGCAGTTGTGTGACACGCGCGGAAGCACAGCCAAATGATTTTATTCCCAACGACAGCTCTATAAGGTGTCGTACGCAAACGACAATTATGAACGACATTGTCGGTACTAAACAACAGTCGTTTATTTTACAGAATAGAGAATGTCGTTATTTTAAGACAGTCTTTCATCAACGACATCGTTTAGAGTTATAGAATACCGGCCTAAGTCTTCAATTCTAGGTTGATTGTTCTAATTTTTGTGGAAATATTCTGACAATATAAAAGACATTCTCGTAATCGTCGGTGTATAAGTTATCATTCCCCTTCATTTTTCAATAGGACAAAGTGGAATATGTTTAATCGTCCATCACGATCAACTTGTTGACAAAATGCACTCGATTCAAAGCGCGTCAACAACTCAGAATTCTTTTTAATAGATCCTTGGAATTTGTGAAACTTTCCTCTTTTTTCGAAAAATAACAGCATTACCGTATTCTTTGCAACATTAAATCTACTGGCCAGTTTTTGCTGTGAGATTTCAATTATGCATATAACTGCATCAATCAGTCTTCTTTACATTCTTGGATAGTTCTATAAATTGTCGATTTGTTTATTTTTTAGATGGCGATAAATGTCGACAGTTTCTGGTTTTGATATTTGCCCAACCAGATTGTAGATACTTGGACAAAGATCAATGTTACAAAATATTTTCAAAGAAGACACCAAAAAGTTTTGCAGTGTTTATATAAATAGCATGTCAGGTGACAATTATTTTCATGGTCGGGGTCTCAGACTAAATATAAGTATCTATAGACAAGTAACGTGCACCTTTGTTTTAAAGTCGCCATGATAGAAAGGAAGGTACAAGGAGGCATCTATCACTGTCACGTGACGATTGGAAATATAACAAAAACAAATTTAGTTTAGCATATTAAGTAGTTTAATTTAACAAAGTATTTATTAACCCTTAACTTTTATCTCACAAAAAGTTAAAATTTTTATTACATTATAAATTGTAATATAATTATACCTTAATAAGCTTAAATTACAAAAAAAATTTCTAATAACTCCTACATTAAACGTTTTAACTATAATGATTTGTATACTCCGTCGAAAATTACTACTCTCTTCCAGATCTTGCTTATAATATACTATTAATTTAAATAAGACTTACGATTCGCTTAATTATAAAACTACCCTAAAATGTTAATCCATCAACTTTTAGGAACTAAAAAAATTAACGGGTAAACACATTATAATTCAATTATTTCGAAAATTATTAACACTTCAAGTATTTGACGTGGATTAAATTAATTCTGAGACAAAAATGTCACTGTACAGAAACCAAATCTAAAATTATACAGCAGTTATATCAAGGAAGAAAAAGAAAAATGTTATAATCTAAAAACGTCTAACGATGGTACATTGAGAAAGTTAAATTGCTAAGTCGATAACTTGTAAGTAATTGGGTGACGATTATAATGAACTTCTCTTCAACTTTTGTAGTGCATTTTTAAGGTTATATTTACGTTAACGGAAATGGCAGTTAATATTTAATATAACACATTGAATTTATATTTCGTAACTTGTTGCGTCGAAAGAACCAACAAAACTAACTTTAACAAAAGGCCATTACGTTCGGGTATTTATTGTGGGACCACGTAACATTCAATGGTGTGTTTTTAATGTATTATTTCATACGTTTTGGACACTTAATACTATGTTAATTTTAAATTCATAAAGGCTATTGTAAGCTACAAACTTTTTGTATGTATATCGTAAATCATTATAAACAATTATTCATAAGATACGGGCGTAAATCTAGTCAAATAAAATCAATTTAAAAAAAGAAATTTTGAAAGTTTAAATATGACGAAGTTGCGAATTTATTCATTTTTACGAGAAACGCTTTACTACTTATTGCATAATTTGTATATTCTTTGCATTCCTCTAGATAAGATCGAATGACCTGAAGTAATACGAGGATGATATAGAATTGTGAGATTTTTTTATTATTCCACCCAAATGAGTTGAATATAGTATTTAACTTATATGTGTATGATGAATTTTAAACAACGATATAGTAAAGTAAAATTTATGTAATTGCAAAATAATTTAACGGTTCGTAAAACTAAGTTTGCTTATTCCAAAAAAAGTAAATACAATTATATGACATGGGTTATACAGGGTGAATCACCACCAACGGGACGGAGATTTATAGCAACACAGTAACAGTTTTACAAGTTTTGTCATTTTAGCAGTTTGCAGGTTGATAAATTTTACATTTTAAAATTATTTTATAATATACAGTATGTCCAAAAAATGTGTGGCGCATCAAAGTTATGTTTTTTATATGAAACACCCTGTATTTGATTGCGTTTTTTGATTGCCCGTAAAAAATAAGATGTACTTTTATAAGGGTTCTCTATACCTAAATACAGAGCGTTCTGAGTTACGTTAACTTTTCTTAAAATATGGAGTACTAAAAAAAATTCAATATCTTCTAATCCAACAATTCATAACAAATTTACTCTTACGTTTAAATAGTTGGATATTAGATTAATGTATTCCATAATTAAATATTAAACATCTCTTTACAGGGGACGGTGAGGGAATGACGTTCTTACTTAAACAATAGTAGTTAGCATTAGCCAGGAAAAAAGGTTTTTACTGCCGATAAAAGGGATGTCATTTTAAACCAGTAAAAACCTGTTTCCTAGCGAGTTTACGTTGAATGTTTTTGTTTCTCACTTGTAAAAATATTAATTTTTAATAATAGAGTAGATAAAATTTACGAAATAGATTGCATTTTTAAGCATCCTTCGTAAGTCCGCTATCTGTTGACGTATTGGAAAAGATAAAAATTGATCCTAATAAAACTTTTGCCTAGAATTTAGTGACATTTTTCTTGGAAATATCGTTTTGAGATATGATTCAAACTTATAATTTTTAAATGGGACACTCTGTATATTTTAATGTCATTAAATCACATATTTTTTCTCTTTATAACTATATATAATAGTTGATATTTTCTATTTTTAAATATGTCAAAACTTATTAAGCAATGATATTAACAACCCTTTTTGTTTTAGTTAAAAAATAAAAGAATGCCTTTTAAACTTATGCACATTTTAATAAAAAGACAAAAAAATAAAATAAAATTACCGATTAAAAATATTGTTCTAAATGATTAGTTACCGTTTTCCAGTAAACAGAATTCACAAACTTTTGTAATTCTGTTTAAAGCATTTAAAATTACAATATTTCGTTCCTCTAAATCTTGGTAAGCTTGACGAGTTGCGTTTTGCAGTTCTAGGACGTTGTTACGTCGATTAGCATAAATATTACTTTCTAAGTGGCCCCATACAAAGAAGTCTAAAATTGACAAGTCAGAAGACCTACACTGAGAAAAAATTTCTTACACAATATCTGAATTTCAGATATTCTTTATATGAAATTCAGATACTCCGTGGGACAACAAAACGTTTTTTAAATTATATCAGAAGGAGGTTATTTAATATGAACATCTTAGATTTGTAATAACTAACACTTTTTACGATACCACCAGAGTTTTTAGACTATTAGTTTGAACAACTCGTTTGATACACTTTATATAAACGCGCATTAGCTCTAAATTACCAGTGTTTTAATAATATATAAACCGTTTTATAATACCAAATATAAAGTAAAATTGAATCAAATGTTTGGTAATATAGAATTAATTAGTTTGTTCTATATAGCTTAAATAGCCTAGGCCAATAGATTTAAATATCCCGTCGTATATACTACAATGGATATCCTACAAAATTCACTACCCTGCAATATACATTTAGAATCCGGGTTCGTATCAACTGAAATACTCAGTTTACTTAAATTGTATATTTTGAAAAGTTGATTCAAATATTCGTCGTATACGCACATAAACGATAACTCATCAAATATTACATTGCGACTTTCAGCGCAGCAGCTAAAGATTGTGGTGATTTATAAAATTTGGATGTATTGTAGCTAGAATACAAACCTCTAGCAATAATGAGACATAAGATAAGTAATACCATTAATCTTCAACACAAAACTTCAACATATGCGATTAAATCCGTACGTAATTTAATCATGACCGGTGGTGGAAAATAAATAAAAGATACATGACCGTAATTTTAAATTTTATTTAAAATAAAAAATTCAATCCGAATAATAATATAATAATGTATAGGTAAGTATAAAATATTAAACAAAATAATGAAATACGTAATATACTAGGTGTACATAAAATACTAAACAATAAAACCAATCTGCTCTTACTATAGGTACTATATAAATCTACTTTTGTAAAAGAAAATATTTGGTATACTTAGACATGAGACTTAGGCATTTTAGAATACGGTTATGTATTTTTTCCGTTACTATGATTGAATAATTTTAAAGGTTTATGAAAGAACAAATCAGAATGCAACACATAGTTTTCATTGCACGTTTCACTGACTTCAAAACTAACAAAATGTTCATTAAATAAAAGTATCTCCACTTTAAAGCAAATAAAGCACACCTCGTTAGCATTATTAACCAAAATCTTTTGAATTTTTGAAAACTGTGGTTTAGATCTATCAACACTAATATTAATGATATGATCTACTTTATATGTAGTATGATGAATAACAACTTTGTTTACAATATTGGCAGTCGAAAATCTTTTAGCTATTGAAATTCCAACTAAATCTGTAAAATATGGAAATTCTTCTAGAATAGTACTACTTGCATAAGTTGAACTTTTAGACTGTTCTACTCGATAGTTAAAGCCTTCTTTCGATAAAAATCTTTCACACATTTGCAATTGATGTTTAATAGCCAAAGTTTTAGTAATATTTACTCTAGAAGCGACTACATTTGCGGATAATTTACTTTGTCTATGTTTTGATTCAAATCTAAAAGACGATAATGAGTTTATAGGTCCAATTGTTTTCAAAATTCTGGGGTAATGAGTAATAAAATGATGTTTAGGTTTTAAGTTCTCCTTAAAAGGTCCCGATATAGTTTATGATGTTGAGAAATATATATCTCTAACAATTCACAGTCAGATTTTGAAATCTGTTTGGATATAATGATAGACAACATTTTCCTTAGGATGATATACAATGACCAGTATTTATTAGAAACAGGAATATAATGTCCAAGCAGTAGCCCAGTATAGAGAATAAATGTTTTGGATTCAGATGCACTCATTTTGATATGTTGCTTTTGATGTGATCATTATTGAAAAGTGGAGGTTTGTTTGAAACTGTATCCCCAAATTCAACAGAGCGAATTTCGGAATTTAAAGTTTCAACGTCAAAATAATTATCGATCAAAATAAATTGATTTAAAATGTGTACAATATCAAAAATGGCTATACCCTCAAATATGTCATGCATTACGTCTACTATATAATTCTCCGTAACAGAAAATGAATCTATACCACTCCACACAGAGGGGATTTGATTCCTGTTAAAGTGACATTATTTAATTTTAAATCGTTATTATAGTTTTCTTGTGTTCTTAAACAAGACACGTTTTCTTTTGTTAACAGTTGCATTTCTGATTTGGAACACTTGCAAAATCTGCAGTAATGATTGGCCGAAAAACTTTCAGTAAAACCCAACATAGTATGAATCCCTAAATTGTCCCCAAAATAAATGGCATGCAGAAAAATAACTTATATTTCTTTTCCATAACATTTATCTCAATCCCATCAGTTTCTAATTTTTGATTTCAATAATTAGTTCACGAAGTACCGCTTTGGGTCCGTAATGTTTTAAGTCGTTGCTATGAAATAACAAGGATAAGAATATATTACATAAAGTTGCTTGAAACATTGGCGGAATTGTGGGTACAAGGTAATAAATAGCACCTAGCTTATGCAATTTAGCATGCGAGCCAAGAGGATTCCCTATTTCATATTCATCAAAATAAAATACTATAGGAAAAACAAACTCATTATCAAGTAATAAGAATTTTTCAATCTTATTTTTCCAAAAATCTGTTTGTATAAAATGGGTTATTGTATCACCTCGTAAACGTCCCATACTTAAGCCATTCATGTATGTTAAAGTTTTTTTAAGACATTTGGAAGTTGAAAAAATAACGTAAAACTTCACTGGGAGGGATTAAATGAGCGAAATGTTTAATTGTTTCCTTTGACGACTTATTATGATTTACATTTTCTGCAATAAGAATTTCTACGGGACTAATGTAAATTTTAGATTTTTCTAAATATTTCAATCGCAAGTGGTCTGAATCGATATCATCAAAAACATTAAGTAATGAATTAAACATAGCATTAATTTTTGTTGAATGAGCAGATTCTACTTTATATTCTCTAATTAACGTTAACACTGAATCTTTAATAAGCGTTAGTGGTTCCTGAATTAGATGTTTCGTATTTTCTATGATGTTTTGAGTGTCTTTTCTATTAAAACACGAATTTCCATAAAGTTTACAAAAATAAGATGTTTTTGACGCATTAAGTAAACTTTGAAATTGAGATAAATCTAAACACAATCTATCAGTTTTTGAAATGGGCTCACTAGTATTACTGTGTTTGTCATAATATGTATCATCGTTAATTTCAACATTTTTTTAAGATTATTTTCAATAGCTTCAGCATCACAAACAGGATGAGTTTTTAAATGCTTTCTGTATGAATTCAAACAAGAAAAATTTCTACAACAATTGTTTTCAACGCACTGGTATTTTTGGTTTTCAGTGCAATTATGAATTAGTTTAAGATGGGTTAAATAGTGTCTAATGTTTTCAAATTGTTTAAAACAGTAAAAGCAGGTTGGCATTTTGTAAGTATACAAAAGTTAATGTTAATATGAGGTAATTGTATGATTTTGAACTTAATCTTGAAGTAAGTAAGGTCTTAAATCTGCAATAAGAGTCGCTGCAGAACTATTCCTACACTTCGCGTCGAAAATCATGGATTCCAAAAATACCACAAGTGTTGGCATTCTATTGGATATTTAATATTTAAAGCGTGAAAACTCTTGTATAATATTTCAACCGCTCTAAGAACAGAATCGAATTTATAACTTACGTCGCCCAGATAGACTCTGTATTCTTCTATCATATTTAGAGGCCCAATCATAAGACCAAATGGTTGAAGAGTAGAATTAGCCCATGCCAACTTTCGTTTTCTTCTTAACAAAATTTCATTCAGGTCTTCAATTTTCTAAAAATATTGATTTATAGAAGTAATATCATTAACAAATAGAAGAATATACCCTGTGTCTCTGGCAAGACGCAACATAGGACTTTACTATAGAAAAAATTTGAATTGATCTACTAGTGCCATGCAATTTTCGGATGACATATACGTTATAATGCGCTGTACGTTATGGCACCTTTTAGAGTTAGAAAGAGATACCAAGTTTAGAACGTCGAATCTTCATTCAAATGTAAATTATTTGTTGACGTTTGTAAAGAAAATGAATTTACTTATGCAAAAGCATTCGTTATGTTCACTTTCATATAACCATTATAAAATACAAAATAGGGTTAAACAATGTTTGTAAAATTCTAAAACGGTACCTGAACATTTATTTTGTTGTAAACGTCAAGATTAACTTACATCTCTTTCTAACTTCAACAAAATACAGAAACGAATAGCTTATACGTAACCCAAAAAGTTCCACAGCACTAGTAGATCAATTCAATTTTTTCCATAGTAAAGTCCTATGTTGCGTCTTGCTAGAGACACACGGTATATCAATAGATATATAATCGAGTTTCTCTTAAAATTAGAGTAATCAATAAAAACTACCATATTATTTTAACTACGCTAGAATTTGATGTGTTGTTATACTATAGAAACTTACGTTGACATGAAAAAAAAGCTTTCTTGAATTTCTGTCCGACTTGGTCGCCAATTGAAATCTTTGCTCCTTTTCAATGTGACAGGTGGTATTAGAAATGGAAGTGTTAAAAGTGCCACAACAGACGAATCTAAAACAGTTTGCATATAATAATTCAAAATAGTAAGAAGTGACATATTATGCGCATGCTAATTACTGAATTTCTACAATATTATTTTTGTAGATATTAAAATGCTGCAGTTACTTAAAAATATCAAAATGTAGGTATTACATATATAGAAGAGGTATGTTATCTTAGTATCTGTGTTATGACATTAAGTTCACACTAATAAAATCTGATAAAACCAATTTAAAATTTTAGGATTTTGTAAATCCTCACCTATATCAGTTGCATTCTCAATGACTTTTACTTTTCGCTGATCTGCTTCTTTCAAAATTGCACTTGATAATTTTGGCCACTTCAAATAAATGTTATCAATTGTGTCCGGGTGTTTTCATTGAAATCGGTATTAATCTAAAAATATAACTCTTGCTTTGATTTGCTGTATCAAATAGAATAAATATCTTACAAGTTCGGATCCAATGTTTGTCTTAAGTACGGGTACTTCGTCGAATATTTCTTCTATAGAATAATTTTTGAAAATATCCTTTCTGTAATTATATGTAGACTCCCATAATTCCAAAACTCTAGTTTTTGGTTCGACAATCGTCTTCAGCAGTTGGTAATTTAGTTCTTGGTCTAAAACTAAGTAGAATCAATATTCAAGTAAACTATAATAACGAATTTCAATTTCTACAATCCACGATCAACAGATTGTATACGTACCACTTTGATCTATGAAATCATTTCCTGATGTTGAACAGCTAGGGGTTAAGGACTTGGGTATCTCAGTGACTCTCAAGGCATTACGAACATTATGATATCTTGACCATAATCGTCCTTTAGGCGCTTTTTTGGACTATTTGTGGTTTTTTTTGTAGGGAATGTAATAAATTTCTTTCCTTTCGTTAGGGAACAATCTTATGATTTCATCTGTCGCTTCCTCAAACATCCATGTGGCCTTAGAAATACTGAAAATATACAAAAGAAGTCTATTCATCTGAAATTATGAAGTATAGAGAACTAAATTATGTTACCCATCAAGTTCAAATTTGATTTAAAATGTTGTCTTTTAGTGCACGTTCGAAATAATGACTTAATTCATAACAAAATTTTCTCAAAAATAACTTAAAACCAATTTTATTTTTTCTCAAATGGTATTAAAATTAATAATTCTTACTTGTCTATATGCTCCAAATGGATAAATCGATTAACAATTTCCTTGCATAATTTTTTTCTGGGTAAGTTGTTCCGATAGCTTAAATTTTTTGAAAAGATAACACAAATCGCCCATCGACTGAAGATTGTAAAAAAGTTTCCAAACCCTAAAATATAATTATTCATGCAATTGGGAAATTTAACATTTGTTTTACACAATACAATGTACCTATATTAAAGCACTGAGTTACAAAAGAAAACGACTAACCTCGGGAAAAAGAAGTTCTTTCTTCTTTTAGGTTCTTCTTCAAGTGGCGAAGGAGTACTCGATTTACGTGACCTTTTTGATTAATAGGTGGAGTTTCTGCTATTGTATTCGTAGAACTAGTCATGCAATCACTAAGGAAAGACTCAATTTCCGAACCAGCAGAAAAACTGTACTCTCCTTCGACAAGATCATCAGTCTCATTTAAATTAACAAGTGCTATTGGTTGAACCTATAAATTAAAAAAAGTTTAAACTTGTTCAGTATTCGACAAAAGGTCTGAACTGTCATAATTTAAATTTTTCTCTACTGTTTAATTTAACAAAATGTCAAACTGATTTGAAACATTTTAAACAATTTTGAGAGTTATAGGGTCTCGTGTCGAAGTAAAGACTGTTTTCAATTAAACCCTGTGAAAATAGGGCCCCTATTCACTTGTGACTCTTAAAATTCAAAAATGTAAACAAGAACTCATTAAAAAAATTACTATTGTATACATTGTATACATAAAATGTATTGATTACGTAAAGATATAGCTCGTAAAAACCACACATATATTTTTTATTAATTTTCACTCATAAACAAATAAACTGGGGGTCATAAAAACTTACATTTGTTTTTGGATCTTCGACAGTATCCGTAACGGAAGAATGTGATTTAAGATAATCTCTATATTTTTTTAGAAATTTTAGCCGTGGCCCGACTTTAGGGATCAACAATGTTATTGTAGCTTCGTCGAGAATTTTGAATGATTCCTCATCTATTTCTTCCTCTGCAATTAGTAAATACCAAAAATTCAGTAGGTACTTGGCACATTTAACCAAAAATTTAAAAACTGTTAAAGATGTAAGATAGTTATATAAATGACCCTATATTTGGAAAATGCATATTTTTATACAGTTTTATTATGACGTAACGTTTAGTTATGACGGGAACGTCTTCGCTAGTTTTTTTATGGTAACAATAATTTTCTAATTAAGTCTTCGTAGGTACTACTTCCTTAAATAATGACGTAAAGATATTCGTAAAACCAATGGTAAAACTAACATACAATTTTTAGTTCATTCACTTGGAAAAATACAAACTTATAATAACCTTAAAATATAAACATTTCTCCACTGACAGCAAAATTATTGACGGTATCATTTCAAAAACAAAAAATAAGCATTACTAGACTGTATAATTATTGTAAAACAGCAAACTAAAATGTTTTGGTTTTGATCATCTCATTCGTGCTTCGCTGGTGAAATTGTTTCGGGTAATCTATAGAACGTTTGGTTAATGGAATTGTGGGAGTCACATTACGCATTTATCGTAATTAACAAAAGGTTTCTTTTTCACTGAACAGAGGGTATGTGTGACTGCGTCAGCAAACAGAAATTGTTCATTTTGATAAACTTGTGATTGTTAGTGAATTGTCGTTTTGATATCATTTTGTAAAAGTCTGTATTCTTTACCTAATACAACAAAACACAACGCTCAGTGCCTTTTGCTTTTGAAAATTGAACGTAAAATCTTGGACCATAAACAATTGCAATGGCGCACTTATGTGAGAATGTGAATTTGTATGTGTGGCTATGGATATTATTAATGCGTTAATACTTACACTCGTTATATACTTACTTAAAAATCGTTCAACGTAAATATGACGGTCATCGTCTTCAAAAAGTCTTTCAAAAATCCATATCACTCGCACTTTTACAAATGCACCACCGAAAAGCGAACGTGACTGAGAGCATACAGATGTCAGATTGCATCAGAAAGCTACGCCAGAAGCAAAACGCGCCATCAGCAATTTTACCAAAGACAAAATAACCGATTGCGATTTCGTTAATTTTCGTCTGAATAAAATGTTAATAATAAATAAGCAGATATTTAAGTTTAACGTCTCAGTAATACAATGTAAATGAATTGTTGTATTAAGTATATCTGCCAGAGTCTAGAAACATTAGCGATTTCGTCTTATACGATATTTATTTGTGGTGACAAATCAACCTTCTATTCCAAAACCCCAGAAGTTTGAACTCTTAGGTTTTTATCCGAATGTAATGTTTTTTAACTCTAACGTTGCACCGTATAGGTTCTATATGAAATTCAGATACTTATTATACAAGCACGTCTTGTACAACTGGCGTATAAACCTATTTTTCTCAGTGTAGGGGCCATCTTATGGGGCATCACAAGTACCTATCCAACGATTTGGAAAGGTATTATCAAGATAAATCCTAACAATTAACGATTATGAAATTGTTGAAATATGTTATTTTGGTTGGCCAATGGAACTTCATCATCCAGAATTTCAGGCAGAATATTTTCAAGAATTTTTAGATACCGATTGGCTGTTAGACTACCCTCATAAATAAAATATTTAATTGTAGTTCCTAGGATAAAACTAGAAACCCGAAATCCAAATCGCCTTTGTTGTTAATGTTCAAAAATAATGTGGTTGTTTTCTTGAGACCAATGTCGCTTATTATGCCGAATTTACTTGCGGTAGCAATAACATTTATTTTCCAGGACTTCTGGGATGCATACCGAAATGATCGTCAAAGAAAGAATAATATTTAAAGATAATATATTCATGTACAAAGGTGAACAATGGATTCAAAAAATACAAACTACAAACTAACTAATTCTAATAAAACACGCTAACCTTTTATTCTGAATTGGGGAGGCCGATCAAGATAATTAATAGGTTCTTGGCTTCAGCTGAAATCGAGATTGCTTGCCCAGAACCTCACAAGCTGGAGCTGGAGTTCTTTGTTGACACTGATTTTAAGATTTCTTCTGAGTAGCTACCCTGGTCTTCTTCAACGAGTACGCGCTATCCGCGTTCCAAATCTTGCATAAAATACGCGATGGGTGATATATATCTATATTTCGTCGATGGATTCTTGTTTAAGATATAAAACAACAATTAAAGTCCGCACTTTTCCAGCTATTTTCTGAAGTCGCCCAATGGGAAAAAATGACGGTATCCCTTTTTTGGCTTACGCACTTTTTTAATTACGTCCGTACTAAACTTCGCTGCTTCGGATGTTCTCTTTTCGGGTGCCGCGCAACGACTCCTTTTTTTATGCGTCTGAGCACTCCCCACTTAAACTATATTACATACACTTACTAATGGTATCATTACTATACGGGATAATACAAAAAAAATTAATCCGTAGCAAATATGTATCGTTACAACTAGCTTCATCTGACCATATAACTTTCCTATCGTAGTGTCTGTCTAGCCGAATTGGATTTAATACCAATTGCAAAAAATTATTCTGCACGAAGTTTGCGAAGTTACTGCTAAATTTGCTAGAACAGCCATTTCTTGATTTTTATTGTTCGCTTTACTATAGGTTTTTGACTTGGGTTTCTAAAATGAGCCGTAATTAATCAAATTCGATGTAATTCTAGAAAAAGTTACTTTATTCGGCTGCCTTCTTTCAGGAAATCTATAAAATTATTACCAAAAAATATTATTTGGACTATTTTAATTAAAATCATCTACCTCGTAAAGTATAGTTCAGAAGCTTCATCAGCGTTCTCGTTGGTGTTAAGAAAACACTTGAGCATATTATATTTTTCATAATGCTCGAATTTGTAGTTAATATCCAAAATTATTACTACATTTATTAAAAAGCTGCAAATTAATGACAGCACTAATACCTAATTCTTACTGAAACGTCAATAGTTATTTCTTGTTATGATCTTGTTTTGGAATAGGCGCCTGTTTTCTTAATAATTAAATATCAGCAAATACGATAATAGCTCTGACTTTGAATTATATATTTTAATAAAATGGATAAAATTAATATTTCTTTAGAGTATTTTTTTCTGAATTAAGGATTTTCTTGAAATTTTGAGTAAAACCGTTTAACCAACCTATGATCATACGATGTTAATTTCGTTATTTTAAAAGTTTTGACATATTTTAAAATAAAAATATCAACTATTATGTAGTGTTTTAAAGAAAAACAAAAATGTAATTTAATGACATTAATATATACAGAGTGTTCTATTAAAAAATTATAAGTTTGTGTCATATCTTAAAAATGGTACCTCCAAGAATTCTACGCAAACACTTCAATAAGAATTAATATTTACTTCTCTGATAAGTCAACAGATAGTCGAGCTACGAGGGGTGCTTAAAGATGCTACCTTTTCAAAATCGCCCTGTATCTGAGAACCGAAGAAGGCTACGACCATTCTACTTAGAGCATCTTTCGATTCATACAAAAGTGGAACGGTATTGCGAAAACCGCATTCTTTTGCCTTCACTAATAACCGAGATACTTCGCAATTACAATGAAAATGGGATACCCTGTACAATGTTACTGGTGAAAACCAAAACTTTCTCGAGTTGGTACAGAATTAAAACCTATAAGTCTCGAAAAAATGGGGAAAAATCAAAAGCTTTTATTACCATTAGTATCAAATGGTGAATTTTTACGAGAATTTATTCGAGAAGGGATAGAAAAAGAAGTAAGCTCCCAAATTTTAAAATATTTTCATACTGAAAAATTCTTTAAAAATTGAGCCTATACCAACTTCTGACGTTGTTTTCTAAAGGTAGAGGTCAAACAGCAGGAAGGTTTTTAAAATTTGCTGAACAAGAAATGTCTGCAAGCGATTGCTATAAAGCTTGCGATGCCACTTCCGATCAAAGCAATAGTTACCATACGAATAACAACAATAGTACCCTGTGGCATCAACTGCGTTATGGGAGAGTCACAGCATCCCGTCTTTATGAAGTTGCAAGGTGTAAGACGATATCTGGAAACCTTGTTAAACACATACTCGGTAGTTTAAAAATTAAGGAAACAGTTGCAGTTGCTATGCAAAGGGAAAAAGTAAGAAAAAACAAGTTATTCATTAATTGAAGAAAAGTTAAGGATAAAATTAAAGCACACAGGTTTATTGCTTAGTCCACAACATCTATATTTAGGAACATGTCTAGATCGAAAACCTTCAATTTCTATTTAAAAGATGGTGAGATTACCCCAAAATGTAAAGCACAAATTAGTTTACAAGTAATGCTGTTTAAAAAATCAAAAGGTATATTTTGTGTTGCTGATTCGTCTTTCGAAATTAATAAATAAGTGCATATTAATATGGTGAAATATGAGGATGACTTTATACAACCTTTGATTAAAGCAGTTCGTCATTTTTGGTGCAATAACATATTTAACATACTATTAAGTATATTTCTTGTTCTTTTAATATTAAAGTTTATAACTTAAAAATTAATAAACGTGAAAAATTAACGTACGTGAATTTTTTCTTGGTCCACTTTGATGAAAATTTTTTTTAATCACGGGTTATTTATACTAGAGATGTACTTATTTATTAGAGCTCTATTCCCTATGGAAAATTGTTTTGAAATAAATAATTTACACAATTTTAAGCCTGATCAAAGAAAAAAATATTTTGTACATATACTACTAAAATTAGGCATATTATCATAACATTAATCCATATTTCTACAAAAAAATTAGAGTTTTAACACAAAAATTTCATTATTTAATAGTGGGCCTTGTAGATTAGCTAGTCCAGAAGCTATTAACAGAACACCATCCATAGTGCCAACGAGTTTACTATGCACACAAGCATGCTGTTGTAACAACTTAAGGCTGTTCTCTCAGAGAGCTATAAAGTTTATTTAAATTTATCTCGCTTATTTTTAGAAATATTTTTCTGATTTTGCACAAACATATAGCTAACATTATTATTTATGTCGTGCAGGAGCTATTTTTTTATTTTCGTCTTCGTTGTATTTCATTTAATTAAAACGTAAAATAATAGAAAAATGAATTTCCTTATAAGCTCAAATTTCGACTCCTGCGCGACATAGATAATAATTATCTGACAACCCTACTTTTTTTTTTTAATTTTTTACTTAAAAATCATTGAGAAAAATTAACATTAAGTAAACGATAAATACTGAAAACTCTTGGAGAATTTGTAAAATAAAATGTACTCGCGGGCGAATTTTTCTTAGCGCAACAGGCCAGACTTTGAAGCCGATTAATATTAATAGATAAATAATATATTGTTGAATTGTTGATGTCAATTTTTTTTGTACATGACGTGCATTTTAAATAGTTTTAGAAACAGAAAAACAACAAATAGCTATTTATGTAACAAAGAAATAAAATAGTGAACCGCCTACTAGAAATCTGAAATTGTCTCGAGTGATAAAACAGCCTTAAACTCACGTAAACGCCTAATCATCATCTTGATAGAGTACAATTTTTTGTATAAACAAATTTTCTACATGCTTAAATCTCCTATCTGCCATAATTACACTTCCTTCTACTACTTTGTCTAAGAATCCTGATTTCTCGACCATAACTGTATCTGAAGTTTTTCGTCCAAAGCCGGTTGATACAAATGTTATTAGGCCGTCTGGTGTTGCACCTACTAAATATTTTAACGTGTTTTCTTTTTTTATAATTAATTAGACCAAGTAAGAGCTTGTTTCACAGCATCTGTAGGTTTTTGAATTTCAATTTCTAAGGAGTCAATTATCGACTGAACTTAACACAACTAACTCAAAAACGAATAAAGGAAATTTGCAGCGCTGCTATTATTTTTATTTATTTACCTTGGAAACATCTCACTGACTAGCCAGTTATAGATGTCACTCTTATCAACAATAAACACACTTGAATCTATTTGCATAATTTCTGAGCAAGTAGATGTCGTGGATTCTGTTGTTGAGAATATTCTTTTTGACACTTTAATTGAGTCTCCCACGTGTTTTCTGATGTTTTAGTATTGTTCCACCCTTCAGCACGTTTCAAAGTCATTGAATCGCCCCCTGAAACAACACAGTACAGTTTAGGGTCATTTAATCCCAAAATTGCGGAATTTTCTTAGGGACTTCATTTAGAGTACGTTGACCTTCACTGAGAGCGACACATTTTCTATCCGGTATATTAAGAATAAACTGAAGTCCTTAGTTATTCTAGGACATAGCATTAAATATTTTCTAAATAAAGCACATGACTGAAAGATGCACACGCCGCGAGTTTTTCGTTTCCGTAATGAGATAATAACGTATTTATCCAAATCCTCTACACTATTTAAAGTAAGATTATTGCATCGGCAGCAACCAAATATACCACAAACTGTAATGACCTTAGCCAATGATCGTCAGGAACTTCTAGTAAAAACTTCTTCACTTGTTCCTATCTATCTATCTAAAAATAATTATAAATAAAAACCGGTCAAATGAAAGATTTTCCTACATTGCCAAACAACTCTTTAGCATTAACCACTTTATCCTTTAGGTGTTGGGGATAAATTTTGCAACCAACTGGTAGAGATGTCATAAAATCACATCTTTGGTTACGGCAGTTAGTACTTGCCTTGTAGCATGAAACACATCCGTCTCGAAATTAAACCGAAAAATTGACCATGTGAGTTAAGATCAATTGACTTGTACTACTATCAACAACAACACTTGAAACTGAATGTAAGAATGTAAATTGGCACAACCAGATCTTTTAATTCTTGCCCGTATTTATGAGTTAGTTCCGTCTTTCTTATTCACTGTGTGATCAGTCTATTACTTCTTTCCATAAAGTGTCTTATTTTTTTTAACTGTTTTTTTTTCGGCGATCTTTCCGTTATTTTTTCGGGAGAGTTGTTTTTATTAGCTACATACATTTCGTCACTCTTTTTTATATTATTTACTGTACACTGTTCTCCATTAACAATTAACTTATTTTACAGAGTGAGTTTTAAGTATGCAACGCCTCAATTATCTCAGAAACGGTTTGCACGATTTTTATAGATTTTAGTGTGCAAGGATCCTGTGATACCAAAGATATTATGGTGGGATTTACATTGTTATCAGATTTTTTTTCCGGAATAATAATGAACTTTGTTATTTCTAATGGATCACCCTGTATATTTTTTGTTTTTTTAAAATCCTTAAAAAATACTGATTATTTTTTATGTAATATTTCCTACACTATACCTAATTGCCATTTTTGCGTAGTTATAACTACATTTAGATTATCTCCGCCGAAGTTAAAGTAATACATTTAATAGATACGATTGAATAAACCCATTAAACCTACAAATCTAAGAGCGATCGTAAAATCGTAGCATAAAAATTGCAATTTTGTGTGATTCTCTAAGCTACAGATTCTCGTAAGTATTTATTATTTGCATACTTAAAACTCACTCTGTGTGTGAGTGTCGTATTCACAAATGATACGTTTCAACATTCACTCAAAAATTAAACCATTTCATCTTTTCTACACCTTTTTTTTATAGCCACTCTATATATACTCCTAGCCTAAAACTCGAAGCAATTTTAAATGAAGATACTTTCATGCCTCTATTGTTTAATCCCAACAACTGTATTTACATCACCACGCGATGCCAACCTTCTCTAGTAAAACTCTTGCACTGCACCATCTCGTAAATCACGAAAAATCATACCAACTGCAGCACACTTATCTGGAAAACCGCCGATTACAACATATCATATCTTTTCAAATTTAAATACCACAATACTTTATTATTCGTACCACTTCTCCACTTTAAGACAACACCTACTATAATATTACACATTAATAAAGAAAAACGTACATGAAAAAAAAAATTAATTACAAAAGTTTTTATATTTTCTTCACTTTTCTGTTTCTGTAGTATACTAAAGAACTAGTTTCAGCAGACGCATTTTATAAGATGAGTACATGTCTTCTTAAACGAATTCTTTACACTATTTTTTCCATTTTGGGCTTTTTAGATTGATTTTAAGATAAAATTTTGCAAGTTTTTAAATTTAGGGAATTTTTAAGTATAATTGCTAGGGTGGCAATATTTTCATTAAATTTTAGTTTAAATGCTAGAACATTTATCATACGTTTAATTTAAAAAAAAAGGTGGAAATGAAAATGAGTAGATAAATAAATCTACTAAATATTAATTACGATTTAAATTAACGCACGCCGAACGTAACGACCACTTTGACGTTTAATATCAAATCAGTGTTACCACCGTTCGGAATAAAAATTGCCCTATTTCTATAAAAGAACTCAATTTTCTATTAAAAAAAACTCATTTGGGTGCTTTTATAGCTCTGTAAGCGACTCAAAATAGAAAAATACATTTTGCTTTTCATTGTCGTCATAGACATTCCAATTGCACGTCAACTTTTTTGATATTTCACTTTTATTCTTGTAACGAAGATGACAAATTAATAGCACATATTACTAACGAGGTGGGAAATATTTCATTGCACCCGAGGGTTCATTATCCGACCGAAAGCTGACCCTCGAGATCGGATATGGTGCGACTGTATAATCCACCGTTTCTTGTAAATAAACAATCTTTTTCTATTTTTAAGATTTAAACACATACTAAAGTTTAAATTATAGCAATTGTTACAGTAACATTATAATTTTAAAACGTCTAATTACACATATTTTTAATTAATAAAGTCTACAACATAATATTTTCAATAGTAAAACAGCGATACACATTTTAAAATAAGGTATGTGGAGTTTCATTTATTATGTTTTTGTTTTCTAAACGTTCTTGATACAGGAATCAGTAAAGAATAAAATCAAACTAACAGTGTAGTGTAGAAACTAATAAATTCATTTAAAAGTGACCCTAAACAAATTTCAAATGTTTTTCATGTCATCGTTTGAATATTTAAATTACACGGCAACAAGAAAAACTAAATTATTGATAAAATTGCATACAAAAAAGATATTCCTTTACATGCACTTGATTTTTTTAATTAATGGTCAAGAATTATAATTGGTAGTTAAACCATTTCAAGTCTGTAAATAATTTTGAGTGATTACCTACCTTCTTATAAATAAATTAACAATTATAGATTACAGGATTGAAGCACACTAATTAATTGTTTTTTTATGGAACATATAAATAATTTCTAAAGAAAAATTTAATCCATTAAGTTTTGTTTTTGTTTTGAGGATTAATAAGTGTCATTTATATTCTTTTTAATATTTAATACTCTATAACAAACTAAAATAGTAACATATTTTTTAACACAAACAAAACTTTTGTCAATTAATCTTATTCGTATTGATTTGAACGGGTTGCTTTTTCTTCTTATTACAGATAAGATCGTAGTAATTAGATTGTATTACAAAATTAATTCTGTTTACGTGAAAATCCCACTTCAAGTTATTACGTCATACCTATAAATGAATTTCGTGCTTTATGCCACATTTCGAGTTTCAGTTCCATATCGCATTACTTCAATTTCTGTAACATTTGCTGTACAGGGTGTTCCATTTAAAACTGACACATTTTAAACTTAATTATCGACTAAACAAAAATGATAGAAATGTGTGGTTTTTATAAATGAGTTTCAAATTTTGAAAATTTTTTTCTCAATCACATTAAAAATTTTTTCCAGTTATACAGGCCGAAAAAAAATGCCTATTTTCAATTAAAATGTACTTGACTTATTTAAATAAAACAACTTGTATATTTTTACACCATTCGAAAGCATAGTTATTTAGCTTCTTAAAAATCTTAATATGTGTAATTAAATTTTTACACTTACATTTTGCACTTACGTTAATTCCGCCAGTAGCTTTTTAATTTTTTAGTTTATTTTTTTAAGACTTTCCTCATTTTAATTTTTCTTGTTATTTATACACTAAAATAAGTAGAAGTTATCACAAGCTTTAAAAATATGTATTTATTACTAATTTAAACATCATTCAATTAACTAAGAAAAAATTTGTCAACTAAATTTTATAGAAACTGTTGAATGTGGCCTCCTTCTTGGTCTATGCATTTTTGAAGTCTAACTTATAAGTTTAAAAAAGAATTTTGTAATACAAAAGATATCTAAAAGTTGTAAAATTAACTCCATACAAAAAAAACTTTTAAAGATTAACATTGATTAAATTATTATTTATTTTTACAGAAAAACTGTAAAATAATCTGTTAAAATTTACCTTGGGCCACCGCAAAGATTGCATAAATTGGATAATTTCAAAATTATGTTTATCATTGAAAATCATTAATTTAACAATTATACCACGTTAACTTAAGTTAGACCTTTTAATTACACATGTTAACATTTTTAAGAAGCTAAATAACTAAGCTTTCGAATGGTGTAAAATATACATAAGCATTACTTATACTCGGCTTTATCGACACACGTGTGTTTCAAGCATTTAAAGTTATCGCTCTGATAACGATATGCACTTTAACACTCACAGTCGTTACATTTAACTGTTGGCATTTTCTTAGTTTTATACTATTTATACATGTCTATGTTACACGAGATGTCGTTAGACACATATTTTACTTACTATTATTTACTACGTCATCTCCAAGAAAAGTAGAAAAAAAGTAGATAACACAATAATTATTTAGTTTAGGTATAGAAACATGATATAAATGATTCCGTTGTATTAGTCATATTAGTTTCAGAACAAATTTCATTTATAAATATGTTCAAAAAAAACGATTTCTAAAAAATAAACTAATAAATTAAAAAGCTACTGGCAGAATTAACAAAAGTGCACGCACTCACAAAAATTTGCGTATCTTTTTTATTTGTAAAAATTTAATTACACATATTAACATTTTTAAGAATGCTGTTTTAAAAAACAAAACGCACGTGCAATCAGCATCACTGTCACAAGTTTTCCTAAAAGTTTTGGTAATCCAGAGTCATTTTTACAAATTTGATAAGACAAAAAACATTGAGAAACGGTATGTCACAAATTTTTATGTCAGTACCATGGGCCTTTGTTTTTCAAAAATATCATTTTTCTTTGGTGAAATTTGATATGTTTTTCTTTATTTCCATAACTTAACCCTAGACTTTATTTGGGTCGGATTAAAAGTATGTAGAATTTACAATAGAACGAATTTTGAGCAAAAATGTCAGTACCGTGGCCTTTTTTTCGTAAATTTTTGTGTAATTCATGTTTGGTAAAAGTTGTAGTAGAATCATTTTATGGTTGGGATTTGTAAGATACGATGTGCATACAAAAATTTTTTCGTAATTTTTTGGACATATTTATAAATGAAAATTTTTCTGAAACTAAAATGACAGTTACAACGGAATCACCCATATCATGTTCCTATACCTAAACTGAATAATTATCGTGTTATCTACTTTTTTTCTACTTTTCTTGGAGATGACTTAGTAAATTAATAGTAAGTAAGATATGTGTCTAACGACATCTCGTGTAACATGGACAGTATGAATAGTATAAAATTAAAAAAATGCCAACAGTAATAAGTATAAGTAATACTTGGCTTTATCGACACAAGTGTGTTTCAAGCATTTAAAGATTTCGCTCTGATAACAATATGCACTTTAACACTCACAGTCCTTACAGTTAACTGTTGGCATTTTCTTAAATTAATAGGGTGCTTTGCAATCTGTCTTAGTCAACTGATTGAAGGTATCATACTAGAAGCAGCAAAACTGCCTGCAAAGCACACTATTTAAAGTGGAAGAAAAGCAGATAACACAAAAATCAATCAGTTTTGGAGGAATATGATATATCAACGAATAAGTAATTAAATTCTGCATCAAATGAGAGTATAAAAAATTCACTTGCAATTTAAAAAAATTGACTCCTTGACAATTTAAATTTCCTTAACTACCGTTATTCCCGGACCTCCCCTAGGTAGAAATAACTTTCAAAATGTCTAATACTAAAAACATAGTCAAATACCATGTTTAACCGTTATACAAGTTTCGCTTTTTGCTTTTTATGTTTCATGAATTATTAATTTTTCATTAAATTCAAATTTTCGTTGCTAAAACCTGAAATTTTTTTTTCTCAATAATGGTAAAAGATAAGTAAGCCAAACCTGGCAATATAAGATGTAAATTTTTATGCGGAAATCAAAAATAAAATAAAAGTTGGGGCATTGTATTTAAAATAACAAAGTTATTATACACTTCCGGTATAAACGGAAGTAACACTGCTATGAAAATATTTTCAGTAAGTAGACCATGTCCGTTTCTATCAAGCTACAAGTTTTTTGCTGAATCGATTTTTTCGTTCTCATTATTTGTCTAACATGCTATCGTCGAGACACACCCTGTATACATTTACCCTTGACCGAAGATATATCTTAGTGGCAAACCAATGTAAATCTAGAAGTCAGTTTATTTACCATTAACATTTACCTCTGATTACATTGACTTACTGTTAAGAAAAATATTCTTTATTTTTAACACCACTGTTAAAATTCATTACAAAATCAATTATTTCGTCAGCAGCATTTTTAATTTTTAAAAGACGGTAATTTATTTATTCGTATGGTACATTATACAAATATTGTATTGTGATGTAAGTGTTATGCATGGTGCCCCAGAAGATCAGTAAAAACCTGAATAGTGTGGTGACGAAACCGTGTGCAATACTAGATTGGTTAGTCCTGGCAAAGCACCTACTTCAAGGTTTAGGAAAACCACATTAATTAAGTGTGTAAAGATTATAGAAGGTAAATAAAAACATAAAATATAACAGCACAGCCATTACATGACGCACGACAATGACCCAAAAAAACGTCAAAACGTACGTCAATTTCGTTAGAGTTTTTTTCGTGTATGTTTTTAATACAAATATTAAATATGGAAGGTGAACATACCTTACAGTACTCTATGGTCAACAAAAAAACATGTTGTTCCTGAGAATCACTACTTTGGTTTCCGTACCTGGTCATCAAGACCCTCCCGGATAATTTCGAAAAAATGTATAACACAATTTCACAAGACGGTAATGATTTATGTTAAACAAACTTTTCAAGTTCAAAATAATTTGCAATTTGTATTGCAAGAAACTTCTCAAAAACTTTAGGACAGATCAGCAAAGGAAATTCAGTTATGAAAGTCACGTTTTTGAAAATTGTCTTTTTTTAATATTACGCGCCAACAAAGTTGATTTTGTATTGTAAGCACTGCCACCTTTGTTTGATAGATTTTTATTTTATTAGATTTTAGACTTATTAGTATATGGATTTTCTAGAAATTCAGAAATTTCTGTTGGCCATCGCCTAATACTGCACTCTACTTTTATGGTCATTCTTTGTGTTTTCTAGGTAGACGATGATTTGTAAGGAATCTCATAATCTTATAAGCATTCTGATGATATTTTTGCTCATCCATAGACATTTTCCAATTTGTCTTTTGGTGAAATCTCTTAGTAGAATTCTTGGTTGCTTATAACTTTTATTCTTTTTCTTGTTCTTCGTTACGTTTTATTCTATTCTGGTGTGTCCAGAATCTAAGAAAAAGTTATTCTACTGTAGGCTCCCAGTTTTGCACATTTTCGCCATCCCTGAATTGTGGATCTCACTATTCAATTTTATAATGATCGTCTGACTGTTATATGTTCTTTTCAGCAAAACTTTTGTCTACGTTAAACTGAACGCAACGTTCAATTGCGGGTATTTCCGCTTGGAAGACATTTGTAAACCTGTCTATATGTTTTAAATATCTGGCTTTCGGTCTAAAGACTCTTGTCCTAATATCTTGTATGGTCTTTGACTCTTCCTGTAAGCTTTTTAATATTGTCAGATACCGTAGAGAAGTTAGTGTCAAATAAAAATTCCATGTTTGTATGACCTCAATGCGACACTATTAATAGAAATTCTCTACTGAGTAGAGTTCTACGCGAGTGGTTTAATCTCGACTCTTCTGTACTTCTTCATACATATGTAGTAGTAACAGGTTGTTCATCTTACCAATAGTAACAATGCTTAATGGTTAGTTCCAAGATATGTGCCCTATATTTGCGCATGATCCCTGTAATAGAAACGTATGTTGATTCTTGCACTGATTAAGAGTTACCCAAATTGTATAATTTCAACGAGGTTTCTAAGCATTTTTGAAAACTGCATTTTAAATCAAACAAAGATTGTATGTGATTCCTGTGGTTGTAAAGTTGAGCAATTTACAGATATAAAGCTATTTATGGAAACATTTTGAACTGAACTAACATCAAAATTAGACGCATTCGAACATAAAACATTACGACGACGAATATTTCCTTTGCCAATAGTAGAGTTATAATAAATGAGGCTATAGAAGGTATAACTTGTTCTATAACCTTATTATATGAAATCGACGCTCCGTCTGATAGACGTAGAACAAATGATTTTAAAGTTTCAGAATCTTAATTTATGTTGGTTTCTTAACCATAACTGTGAGCTGCTTACAATTACGATGTCCTCGTGACAACTGAGGGTTCTTAAAGTTATTTTCCTGAAGGCTCTCGGCCAAGTAAGTTTTAAAAAATAAAAGCAAGCTTTTAAACTTGCAAAATTATCGAGAAATAAGCATAATGGACGTTAGGCACGGGGCTAACTAAGCCATTTAAACGTCTTATTGCAATTTTAGAGGTGACTAGATATCTGCAAGATAAATTTGACAATAAAATACATTAAATGCGTCTTTTCAAATAGTTACTTATTAAAAAAAATTAGTCAATAATTTAAATCAATGGAAAGTTTTTGTGCACCAATCCTGGGTCTATCTCTACTAAATTCTGTGAATTAGACAATTAGTCTCTGTGACTCAACTCCAAAACCTTGCAGAAACTTGGTTAAAACCAATTCGCTCATATCCCTACTTAGTTTCCAAATTATTTGATCTGACCGCCTCAATGCCGCTTCTGGTGGCGTCTGTACCTACATTAGCAACCAATTTGCTGCTAATTTTTAAAAAAAAATTCACTTTGTTTTACTCTTAAGTAGAGAACAGTTATCTTTAATTATAGACTTCGTTTTACCGACCCTGCTGACACTTTTCGGAAAAATTGAAAATCTTACTTTAATTTCAGAAAACTGTATTATAGTTGGAGATTTTAATTTCTATGGTCAATTAACAGTATTCCTGCTCCTCATAACCTTTCTACATATTTTTTTTGAATACAATCAACAGATGTGGATTGTCCTAAATAATATTGCACTTCTCTCGACTTAGAACTGATCAGCATCATCAATTTGGATTTTTTGCTCATCAATAATAACTCATAAAGAGTTATGTAATAAACTCGTCTGTTGAAATATCCGATCACGTGACTATAACCTTTACAATGAAGTTCTTTTTGTTTCTGCTTGGTAAACATAACACTATGAAGTTCGAGGTAACCTATTTTGATAATATCTCTGCTGATTTCATCGACTGATCTAACACTTTTTCAAATATCGATCCCGATGCTGATTGGAGTACAATCATCAAATACTTTCAACCTTACTTTTACAACATATACACAAACAATGTCCAGCAAGATATTAAAAAACAATTTAATCAGATTCTTATCATGACTGAACATAAAATTTGGTACAGATTTCCATGTAGCAGTGATCTTACGAAATAATAATAATAATAATAATAATAATATTTATTAATCCAATAGATCAATACATGATATAGGATAGGTCACAACTACATATGATATACATAACACAATGAATATTTAAGGTACGTTTACAAATTGTATTAATATTTTATTGCATGGTATGACAAAAGAAATTCGTCTAACGTGTAAAATGCATTTTTCAACAATATTTTTTTTATATATTGCTTAAAAGCAGTAAAACTCAATTGGGTAACGTGGATGGGTAACTTATTAAAAAGTACTGATCCGATGTAAAATACATTTGATTTATACAATTCTAGTTTGTGCATTTTGTACTCTAATTTAATTCCATACCTGGTGTTGTAATTATGATAAGAATTAACTGAAGAAAACTCCTTCAAATTATTTTTAACAAATTTGAGGAGTTCATAAATAAATAATGATGGAAATGTCATTATTCTTTCATTTATAAAATAATCTCTACACGATTCACTAATATTTATTCCAACAAGACACCGTATTGCTCTCTTTTGTATAACAAATACACGATTTGAGTTGGTGGAGTTACCCCAGCAAACTATACAATATCTTATAGTTGCTTCAAAGTGGGCGTGATAAAATAATTTAGCAGTACTTTTATTTGAAATTTGCCTTAGCCGTTTAATTGCAAAGCACATACTTGATATTTTTGGACACAGATAGTTAATATGATCTTTCCACGTCAAGGATAGATCAAATTGAACTCCTAAATACTTTAGGTTGACTACTTGTTTAATTGATTTATTATTTATTTTTATTAAATGACTGTGGGAGTATTTTGTTGCTAATGGATGAAAACCTAGCATAATTGTTTTTTCTGCATTTAGTAATAGCTTATTTTGTTTCATGTAACTAACAATTGAATCGATGTTATTTTGCAGTTCTGAGTTTAATACTTCCAAATTAGTGTGACTGCCCACAATTGCTATATCATCAGCAAAACAGATGTGAACCAAATTAATTATGTCTTTAATATCATTTGTGTATATAAGATACAACAAAGGACCCAATACACTCCCCTGTGGTACACCAAGTTCAACCAATAGTTGTTTGGAACGAGCATCCACAAACGAAACATATTGTTTGCGATACCTTAAATATGAACAGATCAATTTTTACAAATTCCTCTTATGCCAATAGATTCTAATTTGTCTAATAATAAGTTTATATCTACTAAGTCAAACGCACGGGACAAGTCAAGAAATATTGCTACTACTTTTTTATTGCTGTCTATTTCTTTATATACATAATCAAGTAAGTTTAATACAGCTAATGCTGTTGATTTGTTTTCTCTAAAACCATACTGATGAGGCGACAAGATTTTATTCGACTCCAGAAAATGGGTTATACGATTTGCCAACAATTTTTCAATGGTTTTAGAAAAAACAGAAAGTAAGGTAATTGGCCTGTAATTACAAATTTCATTTGGATTGCCTTTTTTTAAGATTGGTATTATCTTGCAAATTTTTAAAATATCAGGAAATTCACCTGTTTGAAATATACTATTAATAATATTTGTAAGTGGATATGCAATAGTATGTACACATTGTTTTAGGATGTATGTTGAAAACTTATCATCTCCAACTGCTTTTGAATTTTTTAACTTTGAAACCACATTTATTACTTCAGATAATGTGACTGGATGAAGAAATATAGTTTGTGATATTGTTGAGCTAATATTATTTTTTTATCTTCGAGAGGTTCAACTAATGATTGCAGTCTTTTGGTTCGTTAATAAAATATTCATTCATTGCATTGGCATATTTCATCATTATTTGATGATATTTTGTTGTTAATGTTAATTGTTTTTAACATTTGATCTTGGTTTTTCTTAGTGTTTGCGTTAATTACATTCCAGATTGTTTTAATTGAATTAAGTGAATATGTTATTTTATTTTTGAAGTACATTTGTTTTGCTAATTTTACTACCCTATTGTGTACTAATTTATATTGGTTATAATAATTTTTTAGAAATTTTTCTCTTTCCACAATATAAATAAATCTTTTAGTTTTGCGCCGATATTTTTATTCCTGACGTTATCCATTTATTTTTTCTGTTGATTCGTTAACTTTTATAAATTTAAAGCAAGTATTGTAGTGAAATTCAAACGTGTTATAAAAATTGATATATTTATTGTTTGTACAAGTTTCTGCAAAAACATGTTGCCATGATTCTGATGCTAAATTACTAATAAACTGATATATTGATTTCTGAGAATAGTTTCTAACAGTTTTGAATTTCAAATTGTTAATATATCTAACATTAATGCTGATTTGTTGAGAAGCATGATCTGAGAGATCATTTTGAATTATTTTACAATTGTATAGATCCATATTGAAATTAGTAAAAATATAATCAATAGCGGTCGAGCTGTGTGTAGAGATTCTAGTTGGTTTGTTAAAAACGGATTCTAATTTGAATGATTGAGCTAAGTCTAATAAAGCAATTTTTTTGTTTGTATTGCAAAAAGAATTTATATTAAAATCACCGCAAACTATTACTCTGTTTGATTTACTTTTATTGAATAGTATATTAAGACACTCCTCAAATTTGTTAATGAATACTGTACTGTTTATACTAGGAGATGTATATATACATAGAATATAAATTAATTCACAATTTATGACCAGTTTGATTGCAGCGCATTCAAAGACTTTTTCTTCACTTAAGTTTACAAGTACTGGTAATTGTGACGCATTAAGATTGTTTTTACAAAGATAGAAACACCTCCATGAGTGTAGACTTTTCTACTAAAATTGCTAACAATCTTGTATCCAGATAGCTTAATATAAGATAGGTCTTGTTCAGATAACCAACTCTCTGATATGCATAAAACATTTACATTTTCAGACAATAACATAACTTCAATCTCATCTATTTTATTTTTTATTGATTGGAAATTTTGATGCATTACTGTAATTGACTCTACCTTTGCTTTATTGGATTGCTATGCTGTATCATAATTAATTTTTGTTTACACAACTCAATTTGTTTGAGATAAGCAGAACACATTGGATATTTAGCAGTGTGTTCTGTATTGTAGTTTGTTTTATATTTCATGTTATTATAGGGTACAGTTACTGCATTTTTTTATATTATTTTTACACTCAGATAATGCATGTGATTCCGCGCAAATTGGACAGGTTGTATTACCTGTGCAGTCCTTCGATATATGACCAAAACTCGAACATTTATAACAACGAATTATTTTTAAATGAGGATTCCCTTACATAACATTTGTTCCATCCCACTATAAGAATCCTTTATCCATTATGTTTTAAATAACCGCAGGTCCAACGTTGCAACAATATGTACTTCATCCCAAGTGTATTTTGCGTATAATCTTCATAAATGCATCATTTTCAGATATACGGTTTTGTTTGAAAACAGTAGAAACAAATTCTTCATCACTTATGTGTTTGATATCACTGGCTTTTACATTACATATTTTAATCAGTGAGTTTATTCTTTCCGATTCTTCAATTTTATAAACACTCCCAACTTCATCTTCTATGTTTGATTTTATACTCTTCATTAGAGTTGTTATCTGCACATTTAATGATCACATTTCCTTGTTTGGTTTCTCTAATATTTAAGATACCAGGGCCAATAGTAGCAGGATTAATTTTTGTTTTAAATTCATTAATGTTTGCATTTTGTGTTGTTATTTGATTTTATTATCAATACTCAGGATTACTTTTACTGCATTGCTATACGATATCTTATTTTCAATTTTGAATTGCGCAGCGTTTTCTATTTTATTTTCAATAGGAAATTTGTTACTTGACTTCACAGATGGCAACATTTGTTTATAATTTATATCAACTTCCAGTAATCTTAATTTTAGCAATTGATTAACAGTTTGGAGTTCATCATTAAGTTTTTCCATTAAACACATTTTACCTTTTAGTTCAGATTCTGTTTCATCATTAGTAGTTTGGTTATCATACGTTTCCATATCACAGGTTTTGCATATCCATTGGCGTTTATTAACATTGCATATAATACCACAAATAATGTCGAAACACTTTTCAAATAAAATTCCTCTTCTGAAAAAAATACTAAACATTTTGCTTAACATTCAAAAGAATTGGTATTGCTAATAAGTTAATTGAAACCATAATAAACAACGCTCTTTGATTACTTCTGCTCTGCAAGAGTGCAACACCAAAAGTACAACATGGTTTCATGCCGGGAAGTTCTATAACTTGTTTGAATGACTGGACTGTTTACTTTGATTTCACCAAGACTTTTGTAGAGTTCCAAAAAACGTCTTGTTATACAATTTAGAAAATTTGGGATTTGTGTAAATTTACTTGCCTGGATTAAAGCATTCTTTACCAACCGCGGATTATGTGTTAGACTTAGTAACCAACACTCCTCGCGTCGGTTCGTTTTGTGGCAAGTGGTGTACCTTAGGGATCGGTATTTAGGTTCTTTGTTTTTCTCTCATATATTTTTGAATATTTTTGTGTTTGTGTCATCTTCCTGCTCAGCCTTTGCAAACGACATAAAAATTTATGGTAATTCCTCAACCAAGTACACTGTAACACAGCATGACCTTAAAGCTATTGGTAAATGGAGTTTAATCTCGGAGTAATTCTGACTGATAATTTGTCGTGATCCGACCTCATATCTACAATTTGCAAAACAATGCTATTTACCTCTCCAGTAAACCATTCTAGAAAGTGTCGTTCCAAACGTTATGTATCTTCTTAAGTCCTACGTGCAACCGATTTTAGAGTATATGAGTCCAGTGTGGAATGCAAATCTTACTTAATTGGTGCAACGTCCAGCAAGACGTTTGCGGTTTGCATAACTTAGGTTTCTTATAAACAAAGACTTATATGCCAAATCAAAACTTTTGCTGATTGTAAAACACGCGGTTATCTAATAATAACGTACCGTTGTTTTTAATCTATTTTTATTCCTGTTTGTGCCTTTAGTTACAGAATTTCAATGCATTGTACGCTTGCTTCATAAGAAAACAATAGAGATGTCGCTATCTCATGAATAGTACTCCATGTACTTTAATCTTCAAATTAAAAATAATTTGTAGAAGTCTGTTGTTAGTCAGATACCTGCTGTAAATTTATCAACATTGCGAAAATACTATGCTATTTGAATTTGGTTAATGGAATACATATCAACTTTCCATAAGGTGGCCCACCTCTATCGCTTGTTTATGAAATAATAATATCAATATTTTACTATGGTCTGAAGTTAATCCTCATTAAAAGAAGCCAATCTCAGCATAAAACTTAGTCATAATGTCTAGTAAAAATTTAAAATTAGACATTACTATCTGTATTTTCTGTTATGGCTGATACATGAAATCAAGCTTAAATGAAAATCCTGTGTGTTTGAATGAGTAAGGTAATTTATAAGATAGATTTTTACCTATATAATTTAGTACAATAAATGAATGTAACTACGACAACTATGAATTGTGACATTATGATTCTCACACTTACATTAACTTTTATTTATGTGTAGACTTTAAGTTATTATTTTTTTTCTTTGTGTAAATTTTGCTTTAAATAGGCTTTAAAACATACAACTTGGCGCATACTTAATCTTATTATTTTATAAAATACATACTGTGTATACTTTAAGTTGAAACCATATGTCAAGATGCACTGATATCAAATATTTGACACCAAAGTCAGAGTAATGCGGACGGTAATAAAGAATTTTCAGAAAGAACTATAAAATATTTACAACGAGGGAAAGGTGGAATATGTCCAGGCTTTAATAGATTAAATTAAAAATTTAGTTATGTTTGTTCCTGCATAGATATAGTCTTTGTTCTATTTACTAATTATTCTTGTATAAGATTGTCACTATTTCTCAAAAAAATTGATTATGCGTTCATATACGTATGTTAAATTGCAAGATTGTTAAAATACCTTAACAATGAAAAAAGTTATCATATTTTTAATATAAATTTATAACTCTAAATATTTATAATGTAAAACGTAAAAGTTATCCCCAAATTTGCGTTTTCATGCTACTAAATGACTATTAATTTCACATTCGGTTAAAGTAAATTAAATATTTTGAATTATAAATAGTTTAAACCTGAACATGCATGAACTTTTATTGACTAAAGCTAATCTCAAATAAATTGATATCTGATAGTTACATTTTAAGTTTTAGTACTATGCATAACTTTTTATCAACAATAACGGATAATGAAAAAAGTTTTTCCATATAGTGTGTGTACATAATGGTAAACTACATATTTAATTTATAAGGCGTTATAAAAAAAATTTTATGTTCGCACAATATTATTTCAGAAAAAAACTGGCCCTCAAGTAGCATGTTTTCATTCTGAAATTTTATTTTTATTACATTTTGATTAAATTTTAATTAATTCGATGAAATTAATTTGACATTTAAAGCATTTTATTTATTAATTACAAATTTTCTATGTAAAAATAGTTTTTTACTCCAAAGTGATTGTTATTTTAAAACTAATTTTAAACTAATATTTATTTAATGTGAAATAAGCACTTGAGATGTAGGTCTGCATAGAAACGTAAACTGAAACAAATCGATATAAACCTCTGAAACTTGCATATTTGGATAAATGAATAGAGAGCACACTTCATGCAAAATGGTTCGTTAACCTATAATGCCGTGTTAATAACAGAAAGAAAAAAGTTATATCTTTCAATTAAAATGTTTTATTATTTACAAAACCGTTTGATATTATTTTTATAATTACTAGTAATCAAAAAGTTTTTGTTTTATCTAACATAATGAAAATTAATATAATTGTAAACTAAACTGGAATTGGTGATTTTAGTTTATAATTTTTACTAACAAGGTGTGTAAATTTGTTTGCCATTTAATAAATTGGATCATATTTTTATATATGCTGGCTGATGCAAATTAATTTACAATTTACAATTATTTAACAAGATTTGATAATAGAAAGGTAAAAATTACATTCTATACAGGATGATTCGACAGCACGCCACGGGGTTTTACGGAGAAAACGACATATACTTCTATTACATTGTATTATGTAAGTCAATAAGGACTACATATTTGAAAATAGTTTTAAATATACAGAGGGCTTAAAAACCGATGTTGTGTTTATTTCCAGTAGAACACCTGTATATTATTGAATTTCTAAATTCTACTCAAAAATTAAGCTTCACTTTTATAAGGGTTCCTTATACTTAAAGAATAAATTATATAAAATAAATACCTAAAGACAGAGTGTAGTAAGTTATATCCATTTCTTCTAAAATTTTAGAAAATGGATATATCATGATAAACAGAGTTACAACAAATTTAATCTTAACTTTGAATATAACACTGTTTCCTTTGTCTGTTATTGATTCCTTCCAGTTAAATGTAATACTAAAAATTTTTGCGAGAAACACTTCAAGACGTCTGAACAAAAACTAAGGGTTAGTTAGAGGTAACGTTTCGCAGCCTAAAGTAGGTGCTTCTTAATCTAATTCACTGGCCCTGAAAACACCTACTTTGGGGTGCTTGAAGACGTCCTCCTCTACCAGAACACAAGTTTTTTTCATTCACTTTTCTTTCATAAAGAGATCCAGACGATTAGATACGTTTCGGGTAAAAATTTTAGTATGAATATTAATCTGTAATTGTTCCGTGTTATAATCTAAAATAAATTATAATGGGCATTAAATAATGTTACTGTCGGAGTGTTGCAATTGTTGCGGAATTAGCAATCATTTCTTTCTACTGAGACTGTGTTGTAAGCTGTTGACATATTCAACAAGATGGTCATCACGTAGAACATTTACTATATTTTTTGTTAAATTATTGTGACATTACGTTTTAGTCGTCAGGATATAGAAATTTCTTTATTTATTTATTTGTATAGTACATTTTTAAATATTATATTGTGATGTAAGTGTTATGTATGGTGCCCTGAATAATCAGTATAAACCTGTATAGTGTGATGAAGGTTAATTAATAAATAATTAAGTTAATTGAAGTTAATATGGTGTCCAATCACTACATCATACAATTTATTACATTGCCATTAGCAAAATATATTTTTGGTAGGTATTTAATGGAAAAGAATGGTATAGGTCAGATCAAATTTTAAAAAATCTAATCACTTAAAAACTTGAAGGTTTGAGCATCGGGAAGCCCTTATAATACTTACCAAGAGAATTAAATAAGCTATACGATAAGTTTATAAAATACAGGGTATTTAAAATAAACTAATTATTACAGCGAGAAATATTCTACTAATTGAACTATAAATTATAAACACACCTTCTAACGAAATTTTTATTAGACAATCAATAAATAGACTAAGGGGAACAGTCTTTTATTTAAACTTAAGAGAGTAAGTTTGTTGAAAGTAATTACTTTTTATCATAAAATATCTAATTTTTCTTAAGTTTAGTACACTCTATTTAGGTATAAAAGTAAGTTTAATTTTTGAGTAGAATTAAAAAATACACTCATAAGACAGGGTGTTCTATTTACGAAACACAATTTTAGTATGTCCACTTAGTTTTTGGAGCACGTTGTATATTTAAAAATATTGAGTTACATAATGCAACTGTAATAAAACACGCATATATGCCGTTTCTCCGTAAAACTCCGTGGGGTGTGAATTACCCTGTATAATACAATCAAATAAATCTTCTACAGATGCTTCGCACTGCCGGCATTGTGTATTATTCAGTAAACAAGGTTCATCGAATATTTTGTAGTGTAGTGTGCGTTTCGATTATATTTGTGTTTACTTTCTAGTATTTGAGCAATTTATTAAAATGCAACAAGTGTAAGAAATTTTTTATAAATGCAACGAACAAAACTTTTAATTTATTCTATACGCACTTCATATTAGAGAGTAATTAAACTTTTTCTCAAAAAATAATTTAAGTATAGATCAGAATTTGAACTGATATTAACTTGATATTAACGATAATTTGCTTTTTCTTTCAGTTTTGCTTTTTTACTAAAGCGTCAATGACTCCCGACTCATTCTTTGAAAGAGAGGAATATTTTATAAAAAACTCATGACGTTTCTTGGCCTTAAAGAAGCTGCTTCTTTAAACCAATATTTGTTAAAAAAGTAAATACTGTACTATTACGTTTATAACTGTATTCTAATTTTAAAACTGTAAAAAAGACAAAGTAACTTAAAAAGTAGATGAAAAATTAAATTAAAAGTTAAGACAAAGCATGTCTCTGAACTATGATATAAATAAATTAGAAAAGAGGAGTTTAAAGAAACACATGTATGCGTTTAGAAGCAGAACAAAAAGTAAAATAATCTACGACTATGATGGAATCCAAAAAATTTCAGGTGATTGGAAAATACATTCAATACAAAACAGTTTCATTTCAGTGTAAACACAAGTACAAACATTTGTCCATACATATTACTATGATTTTTTTTAAAACAAATTATGTATTTGAATTGTATTTGCCCTCTTAATAAAATTGTATTGATAAGTTTTTTTTATATCTCTGGGTTATTAAAAGATTTCTATGTAACTTTAATATTTATAATTTACACATGATGTATCCGGTTTCATAAATTATTGAGTATGTGTGGAGAATATCTAATTAAAGAAAAGTATTCCACGAAATTTGTCTTCCAAGAATGTAATCAAACGTAACATAATTAAAATTTCTGGTATCTGATACATTAATAGCTCCTCTCTGCAAATCTATCCAAATACTTTCGCAACAAAAGAAAATCAAATTACATTCGTACTTCTCCTTTATTACCACCTCCATTTGATTTTAAATAAATTAAAACAACAAGTATCCAAAACCAACATTAAGTATAATTCCGAGGGGTAAACCGTTTGCCGTGAAGTATACACCATAATCCCACTTTACCTCAAATAACTCCAAGATACCCTAAATATTCTTAAATAATTTCAGATAATCTTAAATAACTCCAAGTAATCCCAAATAAATGCAAATACTCCCAAATAATCCTTTATACCTACACATAATCTATAACACCTCCAAATAATCCCATGCTAAAATATACTGATAAATTTAAATTCTAGTTTTTAACAAAAAATTAGTTGAAATTGCTATCTTTCTGATTTTGTATCTTTTGTGAACGATTAATGCCAAAAGATTCTAGCAATTTTTAATTTATTAGACCCTCAACCTAGTGATTATATGATAAAATACTATGAGAACCATAATAAATCGTTACTACTGGACTGGATACTTCCTCTGGTTAATTACACAAGCTACTTACGAAATACAACATACTTTTATTTATTTATTTATTTATTATTACCAAACGGAATACATCCTTTCAAGCAGAAGAAATAAAAATAAAATGCAAGGTAACAATAAGTAATTTTTCTAACTACGCTAATAAACTAGGTATACAACTATACATAAAATACATCCATTCAAAACAAAAGAAATAACATTGCAAGGTACCAATAATTAATATTATTTTCTTACTACGCTAATAAACTATACCAATAGAGGAGAAAATGAACTACAGATTTTGCTCTGCTACGAAAAACGTTAATATTTGGGTAAACAGACAAATTGGGACAGATTGAAAACATTGACATAACGCACATACGTACAAGAGGAGAGTAATAGCACCACCCAAGTATTAAATGACCAATTCTGAACAAACATTGTTTGTATTACAATGATAACTTGAGTCCAAAACAAGTGATTCTACAAGAGTAGAACATCTTATCTGCCCATGAACCAACTGTATATAAAAAGCAAACGGCCATTATACGTCTATTATGCATATGTCAAAGCATTAAAATATTGTTAGTGTTGAATGCTGAAACCCTCAATACTCTAAGGTAGAACGAACTAAGAGCAAAATAGAATTTTTACACACCGAAAGATAAATCTTTACCAATTCTCAATATAAACCCCAACATTTCCAGGCATGGTTCACGATGTTACAAATGTGTGCAAAAAACTTAAATTGTAACTAAATGTGACTCCTAAGTCTTTAATAGTTTCCCTCTAATTAAAATATTATGAACAATATTTAAATCTACGGATACTTAACTAAAAAGATAGACTTGCATTTAGTAATACAGGAACAAACATCACCACACCAATTTGAATGCATTAAACATTGAACAAAAAACAGCCGAATATTTTTACAGTTCAAATAACTTAAGGTCTCCCATACAATAAACATTGGCAGTTAGTGATACAACCTCTTATATCGTTTATAAATAGCAAAACAGTACAGGCCCCATGGAGAACCCTGGGGAACTCCAGAAGGTATATTTATTTCTCTAGAGTAATGACTGTCGATTCTAACAATTGCTTCCTTTACAAAGAAAACTTTTTAACCATTCAACGATCATCACATTGAACCCGTACTGTTCTAACTTCATTAACAAAGTGATGTTTACTTTATCAAAAGCCTTGGCGAAATCAGTATAAATAGCGTCAACCTGCAACGATTCTCCAAAGCCCCGACAAAAGGCATGATATTGCATGAGATTAGTTGTTGACCGACCAGAAAAAACCATCTCATTTATTATCAGATTTCTAGATGCCCACATAGTTCTTTGTTAGTATACAATCTAATATTTTGGAATGATTGATTGTAGAGAAATCCTCTATAATTTTAATATCACTCCTGTCTCCTGATTTAAAAATTGGGGATAGATAGCTAATTTCCATTTATCAGGAAAACAGTGATCTTGTATGGAACGGGTAAAGATTATGTAAGAGGTATAATAACAGAATAAATACATTTTTTAATACTACACTAGGGATATTATCAGGACCATGTGTGAAGGAGGTACGTAAATTGTTATTGCTTCAAAACCATTGCCCTATTTATTATAAATTTAAAATTGGGATCAACCTTTTCGTAACCAACGTTCCAGATTTTGAAGTCTGGTTACAGATGTTGTAATTATAGACAGACGAGAAATAATCGGCAAATAAATTAACAGTATCATTTAAATTGTTACTACGGTTGTTGGAAAAACATTTCTAAGGCAAGCCTTTAGTTTCTTTTCGGTCATTTACAAATCGCCAAAAGTTATTTATGTTAGTAGCAATCTTTACTTCAATACCGTTTAAATATTCCTATAAAGTATGGCACTAAGAGATTTACATTCGTCCAGATTATAAAAGTTAGGTAATCATTGTACCCACCCTAGTACTCTTAAATTTAGCATGCGCACACTTTTCTGTCTGGTTAAACTTATTAAGGCGTTAAACCATATAGGGTACTTAGATCGATAAATGTTCTTTTAGGAACAAAAATTCAAACAGTTGATACATAATGGAATAAAATTCATCAACAAGATCATTAATATTTACAAATACCGAGGAAAGAAACTGCCAATCAATAGAGGCGAGAACGAAATTAATTTCCTCAAACTTTGCATCATGAAAAAATATTTAGTTATAGAACTAGGTACAGTTACGATTTTTCTACCTTTACATTGATAGCATACGCAGAATGATGAGCACTATTAGGGAATAGTGGATCCTAAACTATAAGACACATCACCGTAATATCACAAAACACTAGATCTAGAAACACACCATATATAGCAAATTATTTCTTGAGCTAAATTTAAAACCAAATGAATTCTGAAGAATCCAGCTCCTGGACTAGCTTCATAATTAGCCATGACTCCCATATTTCATGTGACCATTGATCATTGGGAAGATTGTAGTCACCACATATTATTAATTTATTGGGGAATGATTATCAGTCTTCAACAGCTCGACAATGGGATTCATACACTCTGAAGAACTGTCGGAGGAATATAAACAGCCCCTATAAGCACAACCTCCTTGATGAATTTAACCTTTAAGAAAAAGTTCCACGTTTGTTGTAGCGTTCAAGACCAGCACTAATAGTTTTCTTCACCGCTATCCATACCACCCCACGTTTTTTTCGTACTTGTTGCTTCAGATCCGTCAACGATACATATTATAATTAACCAGAGTAAATTCGCAATCCTTAACACAGGCATCGAGCCATGTTTCAACGATGATATACGTCATAACTACAAGAAGCTACTGCTATACAAAATCACGAATTTTACTCTTGATACCCCCAGCATTGTGATAATAAATGTTTAGTTTTTTGATTTTGAGAGTGAGAGTTAATTGCTGGAGTTTTCACAATTTTAGAATACCACGAATATAACGAATTGTCAACTGCTCTTCACCCTTACTTCTTCGGTTTTCCAGTTCCTACGCAACTTATTAAGATATAATCGCTGGTTTAAAGTAGAATCAGATTTAATTGTAACGTTACTATTGCCTCGCTGAGAGCGATGTGCTTTAATTAGCTGGAGAGCAGATCTTTGTTTGAAAATGAGATTTTCAGAGGCCTATTTTTGTCTGTTGATTTACCGACACGAAAGGCTTGTATGGGAGAAAAATCTAGGTTTAAGGTTTTAATTATATCACTGCAAAATGTTAAATCAGCTTTTTCTTGCTTGAGGGAAATCAAAAGATTGTTCTGTTAAGTTATATATAAGACATCGGCACATCCGATTCTTTCATCAATTCATTGTACATTCCCAACGTTAGATGAGCTGTTTTAACTCATTTAATCTGCTTTAGATTTTACATCGATCAAGGAGTCGATTCTAGTAGATGGAAATTTTATTATAAAGGACCAAATTAACCCCTAAAAAGGGTAATGAGTAGTACAGATTTGTGAATTGTTTTCAATTAGGACCAATAGAGAGCGGGGGTATATCTGGGTTTTCGACTATCACCCCGATACAACATCTGACCTATAAGATAACGACCAGTAATAGCAGAGAAACACATTGTGTATAGTACAAAAAGACAAAAAATTAATAAACAAAAACAGAAAAGAAGCGAAAACGGACCAAGAAAATATTTACGTACACGTACTAAAGTACTTAGGCATATAATACATAGTGTTAATATAAAGGGAACAATATAAATGAAAGTTTTAATGTTAAAATAGAACAATAATATCCAAATGCTCGAAAAACACAACAAGGATAAAACACGAGTATGTAGCAGTTACCAGTAATTATGAGGTATATTTATTTCAAAACATTTTCTTATACGCGGTTCTGATTTCTTTAAATTCTGCATCTGCCAATTCCAATGGTTCATTTTCTGATTAAAAAAATATCGACCTTAAAAAACTAATGTTTTTGATGCAAACAAATTGTCTTTTGGATTATTTAAGACAACTTTAAAAAATTAATTTTAAATTTATCATTACTTAATTTTTTGAGCACACCACCAATAAACCAGTTTTCGTCCTCAAAATAAACACAAAAATTATTGCAAGTTATTACAGTGTTTCCTGCATCTAACATCTCACTGTCGTCAGACTGTTCAGAGAAGCACTCACCACTCAATCCGTCTTCTCATGATGACGCAGATTCACATTCTGAAAGTTTTTTCCCCTTAGCATTTGTCTCATTGTTTTTTCTCTTATGGTTTTTTTTTTGGTATGTTTGGCATTTTCATTATGTTGCTGAAGTTGGATCACTAATTCAGTATAAATCGTTGCAAGCGATCAGCGCTAACTCCTTGTGGGGTTTATTCCAACAACCAAAGTAAGGAATTTCTTTATCACAGTTGATTTGTCGCCTAAATTTAATTATTATTTTTTTAATATTGCATGTCCTTGTTTTATTCAACCTTACTCAAATCACATACATATTGTTATATATACTCGGACCTTCTATGTCATTTTATTCAGACGACTTTTCTTTGAGTAAAGTTTTGTAACATTTTATTGATGTTTTCTTGAATATCTTCGATATCGTCTTCAATAGATGCAAGTTTTTTGGATTCTTGTTCCTTACTATCCCAATCAACAACAACTGGCTACTAAAATGCCATGGAAGAGACTTATTACTCAACAAACTTGAAGGCTTTCGTAAAATTTATAATAATGTCAACTTAGAAGTGTGCGTTTAGTTCCAGGCACATATAACCATTTGATGTGAGAAAATTTTTGCCCACAGTGTAGTTCTCTATTCTAAGAAATAATACACAAAACCATATATTATATAATCTACTTACGATACCTAGTTCTGCATGTAAAAATTATGTCGTAGCTAAATTCATCGTTTTTAAATAAGTACGACCACATTTTTCTAACAAGGTTAGAATTCGTTCTGTACAAATATTGTGTGCTGCTCTGTAGTTTATTTTATCTTCTAATTCGAGGTTTGTCAAAGTGAGCAAATGCTTACCTTTAGAAAAATTATTAATAATTTGAATCAAATGGTCCACAGATAAAATAAAATTTCATAACAATATTTCAGCTTTAGGATTTAAAAATCTAGTACGTAGTTTTGTGGCAATGTAAACTGTATCTTATACGTAAGAACCAGAATCAGAGCCCTATATCCTATACTACTTCCAATCTGGTTTTAGTGTTTGAAATCATTGCCTTTCTACCGTATTGCCTTTAATAGGCGTGTATCACCCTCACTAGAAAATCCTAAAACAGTAATTCCACGATTTTGTAAATTTTGTTTTGTTTTCCCATCTATGAATAACACCTTTACAAGTAAACTTTTTATTCGTTCCAAAAATCGATAAACAAATTTTTGAAGATGCATTGCCAAGAGGTTGCACTATTATGACATTGCATAATTGGGTTTAATAGAATTGTTAAAGGTATCTTGAATAAATTTAGCAGGTTTCGCTAAAAATGTGTTTGAGGAATCCCTTTTATTAGTGGTAGAGTAACCCAATCAAGCTCATATTTGATTTTTCCTGTTACTTTTGTGGCGTACTCATTTGCCACCAATTTTGGAAGTTTGCATTGTTCTAAAAAGCTTAAAAGTTTGTCATAGTCAAAGATTCCTTCTTCAACTTTATTGGTGGTTTTTTCTACATATATCTGTTTAATGAACTTATTAAAGTTCAAATTGTTTAATTGTATCGTTGTAGGTACTTTTTTGCATAACTATCCATTGTTTCGCCAAATTGGGTTTTTGCAAAGATTTTGTGAATTTATATTTTGATTTTCAAAAGCAATCCATTATGCAAACAATTTCACTTTGATTGTTCAATTTAGTTTCAAACAATATGGAGTCAATTTTTTGTTTAAAGTACTCCCATTGATTTTCGGTACATTTATTTTTGAACCAGCTCTTGACGGTCCTGGAAATGTGCGTACACTCATTTGTAAAATTAATAAAATTAATTTCAAATACAGTTCAGCTATCTATAAAATACCTTTCTCTTCGATTTCGTCACCCATCTGTAAAGTATGAAAAAATTCGGAAAAAATAATAATGTTACGTTGCAATAGATATACGTAAAATATAATTTTGCAAAATCTAGCGTATTCTAAGGTAAAGATTTCTTGTTAAAGTTGGAAACAATCTCGGAAACATCAACAAAGAAAATGATACAATTATCCGATTTGCAGGTCTCATTTATTTAAACACTAGTTTCAGATAAAAATGATTTTATATACAGTACTTGTATGTAAACTTTTGATAAAAATTATAAATTTTACTATTACGTACAATGTATGGTAAAATCAAGAGAATATTTGGCTGTAACAGTTTCAAGCACCAAAGATACTAATCATAAGTTTCGATTTTATATTAAACTGTTCTTGTTTTTGTTGGGAACGTGTTCCAAACAATTTATAATTTTCGTTGCATTGTAAACATCTAATTTAGTGTGCTTCCTTCTCAAACTATTTGTCTTTTTGGGTCTTTGCGGGTGGTTAAACCTACTGTTTGTAGAAATGTTGAGGTCAACACTCTCCTTAATCCCTTTACTGCGTTCTGTCGTTTTTTGAAGACATATTGCAGAATTTCACAGTAGTGACAACCACCACCCCCTTTTGGCTTTCAACCATTTGTTTTTGTAGTCTTCGGCAGAAAAGACGTTTCCTCCGCGATAAAAGGTTCCCTTCCATAAATCGTGATTAAGTTTGAACTCCCGACGTAATTGATTTCGAGCCTTCCAATTAGTTAATATTAAAGTGTTATGTTTATGGGTGGGGAACCAAAGATTAAAATTACTACTTTTAACATCCTGTATTTTCGAAAATACCAACTTTCGGTCAAGGCATGTTTGCGCCATTGGACACTACCCCAACGTGTAGTATCTCCAGTTTTCTGATTTCTCATTATTAATGAATCAGAGTATAATATTTATAGGGGTGTGGGTGTATTATTGGAAAACGGGCATACGTTAACTGCGGGTAGGGGACATCTAGATGATTCTAAAATACTCCATATGATTGATCTAGCGTTCTTATAGCCAAAATACAGAGCGTTTTATGTACTTGGTCTATTTTTTTAATGGCTTATAACTTATGATCCGCTCTGTATTTTTGTTTAATATTTGAACATTTTTCATAATATGAGCAATCCATTAAGATGTGAAAAGAGAATCCAGGTTTATTTTTTAAATGAATATTTACATAAAATTAAACAATTAAACTAAACTAAAAAACAGAAATTACGAAGAAACTAAATTACAAATTCAGCGTCACAGTCAAACAACATAGTAGCAACCGTATATCACACGTGATTAAATGCTATTATAAAGCTTATGCGCAAAGCTCACTCGTGGGTCAAAATTCTACTCTCATATCATGATGCGTTTCTTTCACTTAGAATATAATATACTATTATGAATGCTTTCAACTTATCAGCGTAATAGATTGACTTTATTTTGTAGGATCTAATTTGTTTAAATAGATAAATTTGCGATCTAAGTCTATTTACAGTTTAGGTAGATTTGTTTATCCCAGCGTAGATTTAAAATAATACCAAAGTAAATTCTGCTTGGTGAAGTACACTTGTAGATTCATTAAAGCAATAAAATATTTACTCAGAATAAAAGCATGTGAATCGTATATGGTAGTAGATGAATGTAAAATAAATTTATATGTAATTAAAAATTAATAGTGAAACAGAAAAAATAAAGAGGAAAATGAGACATTCAAGAGCTGAAAAGGATAAACCAGTAAATGAAATAAATTTCTTAATAATGTGAAGCTTGCGTCTGCTTGTATGGCAGTAAAAGTTTTGAACACTTTAATTTTCAAAACTATTCGTCCAGTAATGGAGAACAATGTTGGATAAACATAAAGTACGACTGTTATATGTAAACGGTGTCTCAATAAGAGTGCACTGTTTACATTTTTTTTCGTGTAGAAATGTGAAAACATAGAAATTTGGCAGCTATCATGGTCTATGATTGATCGGATTAATAAAAATGGGGTGCTACGGAAAAGAAAAACGTGTTATTATTGTGAAAACATATTACAAAAGTGGAGGAAGTTTCAAAGAAACCGGCATTTGTTACAGAATATAATAAAGGAGTGTGTGGTTTGAACTGAATTTTATGGATACTAGACTAGACGTTGTTTCAGAAGAACGGAGCCACTGCCATCCTGCTTGTGAAACAATCGATTTATTGACAACCGTCCCATTTCTTTCTTTGGAAGGCTTTGTAAAAATGCGGGTTTATGCAAAATAAACCAGTTAAAAGTGCCCAAGTTCACGTCCGAAATCCAAAAGCTTATCAGTGATATACACATCTTTGTTAAAAGTCATCAAAAATTCATGAAAACAGTAATGACCTGTTATTGGGGTAATTGATCGTATATTTTACTTCATACATAATCGGAACGTGTCTTTTTTATAATGTAATATAAATATCACCCTTCCTCAAAAATGCGTGTTTTTATTTTTAAAACTGAATTGTTAGAAGTAACCATGTAAACGAAATTGTCCGGGGAGGGTGTAAATTAATTAAAATAAAATAAATGTCAGAATTAATATAATATGCACTATTTAAAAAAAAAGAAAGTACAATTTGCGTTAAGCAATTAATTCATTGCATAAATATGGCGCCAGCAACGTTGGGGCAGATTAGTACATAAAAAATTATCAAATTTAATAACGCCAGGTTGTTATTACAAGTGCAGATAAATTAGCGACCCGAACTTGAGTGAATTTAAAAGGTACCTAAGACTATTTAATATGACATCAAGAAAACAAGACCAGGCCATATGTGAATAAATTCAAAATAACATGCAAACAACTATGAATAATATGGAAAAGAAAATGACAACAAAGGAAAGATTTAAAAAATTACAAACAAATATGAAAGAAAATTTAAAAAGGATATGGAAAATATGGAAAACAACGACAAGGAATATGAAAAAAAATTAGAAGTGTATTATGAAGAAAAATTTCGATTATAGGACAGGTTTTAAAAAGTACAGTCAGAAATAGAGAAACTTCTGATGAGGCAAATGACGTATGAAATTAGCAAGAGGGGAGGAGTTAGGTTCAAAGTTAAATGGGAGATACACTGGAAATTAAGGAACAAATTATTTACAAAATTGATAGAGGAAAGGAAAAGAAAAAGAGAAGAAGAACACAATGAAGGGAGGATACTAGTAGCGTTTGTTTCAAGTACATTAAGAAAAAATAAGAGAGCTGTAAAGACAAGGGGAAGCTTCCACATCACAATGATGTTTAATTACCCACTGGAAGAATTAAGTAAATTAAATAAAGGTACTAGCGAATTTATAATTAACACAGAACATAGGTTCTATCAAATAAAGAATAAAGTAGAAAATGAAGTTAAAAGAAGAAAAAACAGAAGTATACAAGAAATAATGGTAGAAAATTATGAAGAAATGAAAATGGACGTCGAACTAAGGAATAAAATACCAGCAGCAGAAGCAGAAACGAAAAGAACCACGAATACATAAGTGAGACTGAAAATGCAACGTGAACATATACAAAATGAAATTAATAACAAAAGAAGTGACTCAATTGACTTTTTGAAGTCGAAAGCAACATAAATGAAGAGGCAAAATTCGTTAAGAGCAAGAAAGAGCCAAAGCCGAAAAGAAAGGGCAAAAAAGCAAACACAATTTAAAGAAAATAAAATCTCATCCACCTTCTGTAAAAATATAAAGGATGGAGAAAAAAGAGTTGGAAAAAGCAACGTAAAATGACAATGAATTAATTATAAGAAGTATGGTAAAGTTTAAGAAGTACTTATAGCGGTGTGGTTTATAAAAACCAAAAAAAAAATATACAAAAATATACATCTTTTTTCTTATACTATAATTTTCAATTTGAGCATACCTCTCCCACGTTTAAAGAAAATTATTTTCGCATTCCTTGTCCAGAAAGTTATGTCGTTTATTACCTAGATTATAGGGTGGATTACAACTTTGAAATTCCAAGCCCACTCATAAAATACGAGACGGTTTCCGTTAATTCTTTTGATCGCTTCAATACCCTTTTAAGTATAAATTGTTTAAACATTTCTTTATGTTAAACGTAAGATTTAACATCAAAAATTTTTTAAAAAAATTTTACGTTACGTTAACCTTTACTATATGAATAACACATAAGTATCGTAAAAATAACTGTTTATACGAGCTCTAAAATTATTCTCAGAAAATAAACGTTTTTCTAACGGATTAACTTAGTGTTTTAACAAAATTTGTAGTTTCGTAGCGCAATGGTTACCGAAGGTTATCTTGCGATGTTAGGTTGAAATCACCAAAATAAAAAAAAAAAAATTCTTAAATTTAACATTTAGATTAATTTTTTTTTAAAAAAAAAAAAATTAATAATTAAAAAAAAAAAAAAATTTTAAAATTAATTTTAAAAATATATTTCGCAAATTCTAGTAAACATCTAATTTTATTTTATCTTTACTTTTTCGAAAGTGTTTGATTTCGGTATAGTACTGTCATATTTTAATTGTCGTTTCAATCTATGTTCCCATCAATTTTCGCTGATGATTGTTTGCGAAATAAAGTGTTGTTAAAGTCGGCGAAACATACAAGAAATGTCATTGTAGGTGATAAGTAACTTTTATTTTTAAACGTATTAAAAACAACAATTTTTAGTTTGATTCAAGGCTCTGAAACGTTTAATCTTGTTTAAAATTAGTTTAAGGTTTTGATTGACATTTCATTAATATATTCCGTTCATGCACGAGAAAATTTTTTAAATTGTAACATTAGAGAACTACTTTTTTTTGCAGTTTTTATTGATATAGTTCGTCTCCATCACGAATGAAAATTAAAAAAAATTGCGTCAGCGACTAGAATTTTGTTGAAAATCGTACGACACTTATTAATGACCAATAGTAAAATTAATTAGTTACTACTTAAATCACAATTAAAGGATCATTACTCGCCTCAACGTAAAATTAATACATGAGCCATAACCATGGCAACCAAAATATTTTCATATATTATACAACTAGACAAGTGAAAATAATTCTCGATTATACGAGACGTATTGTTTATTGTTTTTTTAGACACATGTTGACTTTCGAGAATTTTCATTTGTAGAGTTGTATACAGATAGACTATATCACGAAAATAAATAAAAAACTTTTAAAAAATACAAGTTTTTTGATACACACAGAAGTACAAAATAACTTAAAGATTAATTACATACACAAAAAGAAAAAAGGTAAAATGTAGAGAAGTTAGAGAGGGTGGCCTTATTAGTGAGGAAGGTGGATTCTCGAAAATATTAAAGTTAGAAAAATTATTGCATTGAAAATTGTGCAAATCATAGCTACATTTTTAAAATTATTTTCGTTTATAGCCAGGTGTTCCCTAAAAGTGCAACATACGCAAGAGTTATGTTTTAAATGGAACTACCCATTTTTTATTGCAAATTTGATGTCTTTGGAAATTCTATTGTGAGTTTATACGTTATACAGGGTGTCTAAAATAGAGTTTTTGCATTATTTTACTTTTCCGAAAAAATTGACATTTTTGAAAAATTAAATAACTCAGTTATCCTGAAATTTATCTAACTGCGATTTCGTAGCTTTAATATGCATTACATGTGCTAACTAAAGCTAGTTGTTCACCTTTCTAACCTTGCTAAGTTTTGAGTAATCATATATTTAAAATTGAACTTCTTAAAATTCATGGATAATTTGTTTTTTCAATGGCACCACATGATTTTTATGTGCCTATGAACGTGAAATTTTATAAGCATTCTAATGATAAGGTTGTAGGTATCTAACTCTTACGAATGTTTACGATTTTTGAGTAAGAGTTAGATACCTACAATTTTATCATTAGAAAGCTTATAAGATTCTTCGTTCAACGGCACATAAAAAATTAGGTGGTGCCATTTGAAAAATCAAGTTATCCATGAAATTAGGAAGTTCAATTTAAATAACTGATTACGCAAAACCAAGCGAGGTTAGAAAGGTGAACAACCAGCTGTAGTTAGCACATGTAATGCATATTAAAGCTGCGAAATAGAGTTGGATACATTCCAGGATAACTGAGTTATTTAATTTTTACGGAAAAAATAAAATAATGCGAAAACCCTCTATTTTAGACACTATGTATAATGCATAAAGTCACATTAGAATTTCTCAAGAAATCTAAATTTATAATAAAAATGGGTAGTTCCATTTAAAAACATAACTTTGGTAAGTCGCACTTTATGGAACACTCTGTATAAACAAAAATAATTTTAAAATGTGTAGTTCATTGATTTGCACAACTTTCATTGCAAAAGTTTTTTTCTAACCATAATATTTTCCGAGATATCCATCTTCCTCGTACTAATGGGCCACCCTGTATGTATTTAATTATTACTTATATTAAACGAACAGTTATTAAAAACATTATTTGACATTGGAGTCACGGTACATTATATATAATCGTAATTTTGACATAAGTGAATATACACGGATTCGTATATTCGATTTGGTATATTCGATTTACGTCATAATAAGTAAAATAACCGCTGTATACGTCAGAACAACTGAAAATCAAGCATTTTAATTGGTTCATATTTCGATGAGTGATATAGTCCTAGAAATTTTTGCAAGTAGACCAACCCAGCTGGAATTAATAAGTGGAAATATTTTCTGTCAAATTTTATTAAATTAACATTAATTCAACATACAGATAAACACTAAAACAAATCACTTAAAATTAAATATACAAGTATTGTAATTAACATTCCCTCAGAAAATACTTCAGAACTAGTGGTGGTATTTGAATTAACAACAACACGTGATTCAAAATCATTTCTCATACATTCCACTATCCGTTGATGATGTTCTGCATTCATTTGTAGATAGGGTCGTATTGAATGCGCATTGCTATGCTCTGTAGCTGCTCTTTATTAATTCCATCTGTTGCTAAATTTGAAACGGCACTACCTCATACGGAGTTATTTGTGATCTTGACCGCTTTTGTGTGGATTCCAATTTTCTGAGCTAAAATATAAATCCAAGTTGAAATGGTGTTCCGTTCTATAGGCATATGTTTGTTCCAGCTTTTGGAAAAATATTGTGCCAATTTGAGTTTGCCGTCAAAAATAATCTGTTGCTGGTAATAAATCTCTTTTTCTTTCCAATTTCCAAAAGTTTCTTAAACAAACTAAAAAAAACAAATTTTATTGCCTTATAATGCAAGCAGCGTTGGTGTTACCGAACTGGACATAAGTCTGAAGAATTTGCATTAGAAATTATGCATTTGCGCTAACTTTTTCGCCCCTCCTTGATAGATTTTCGTGAAAACAGGATTGTACTTTAGGCGGCCAGTACTGGTGTCCTTGTTGTTCTTTTCTTCCGAAAAGTGGTGAAGACGACATGTGGCACTCTCTCCTCCCCTCCACGCAAGTTCGTAGCCGGCAATCATAAAGAATTTTTGTTGTAATCTCGAGGGCATATTTTTATTGCAAATTCCGACCATTCTTTCTATTTCTTGTTTGCTTACAGCAGCTGAGCTCAATTTTCTTTTCCTTAGATCAGTTTGTAAATTTCTCCGTTTGGGATCCGTCGCAGCGCGAGCGCTGCTAAATTCGTTGTCGGTAAATGGATCAAATTTGACGTTGTGTTCGTTATAGAAGAATTCCTGTAGTTGTTTGGCGGTGGAGTTCCACATAACTTTTACTACCGACTCTTTATAGTCTTCCCCATCTTTCCGCTTCATATTGAAGACCCAGTCTTTTAGTATATCGGCTAACTCATCCTTTGAGGTTGACTTTTCCAACTTGTACTTTCTTTCCTTACAGAAGCACTGGAACTGACCACAGACAAAACTCTTGCTTTTCTTCTCCTACTGCTTCGTCAATATTTGTCAAACTCTCAATTCCAAAGCGTGACATTCTTTCACACAATTTTACCCAAATTTTTGTTGTTGACAATTTTGTTTTTGGTTGTCACGGATATGTTACAACTTGATATTGTTAATCAAAATTTAAAACAAAAATGCATTCCTTTTTTTTGTGTCGCTTTGTCTCGCATTACGCTCGTGCAAATTAATAGGACGTTGTTAGAATACGCTAAAAAAGTTTCCGGAACTAATTAAACTCTTATGAAATTATACGTGAAAGTTATGAATGTGACACTTCCACAAATTCAAATTTCTAGTAACTTTTATGACAAAAAATCATAGAAGTCACATAATAATTTGTGACAGGTATCAATAAAGGTAATAGATAAAATAAGTAAAAAGGAAAGATTAAAAAAAGGAGACAACTAAACATAAAGTAGAAATGAAAACCTTTTAAAATTCATCGTAATTACGAAAAAACAAATACAAGAATGTACACTCATGAAATTTAAAACTTGGACACCACAATTTCTGTAAACAAAAGTTTGCACATTGTGAAGCGGGCTTAAGGGTATCATTTACAATTCTAACAGCAGGTAGTCTCAGCAGGGGTTATCTTATAGAAGGACTGTAGAATGAATCATTACACTAAGCACGTTTTAGAAAATAGGTAGTTTACGTTGCTTACTTAATTTTTTTCTTTAAAGAATATATTTGAAGGTATCGCTAATTAAACACCATAGCTCGATTAATTATCGAATCAAAATTTTGTTTAGGAAATGTTTACAAAATAAAATTAGAAATAATTTTGATTTAAAAACGTCTACAAGCAATAACTTTTAAATTAAATCAAAAACTAAACATGGTTATTTGGGTTGACTGATTATTACTTATTTTTAAATAAATCTAACCTACTAATTATTGTAAGTTATTAAAAAAATCATTAAACTCTCTATTCATAATATTTAGTCCTTACAAAATGTATATTTTATGACGTTTCATTTTTTCTGTAGTTAATATAAAAAGTGAAAATAAAAACTAAGGCAATTCTTATTGTCAACGTATATATTTAGTTTTTTGACAAGAATTTATTACATAATTATAATTAAGATACCAAGTTATAGTTTAAAATTAAATGAAAACGTTTTTTTTAAATAAAGGTATTACTATATAAATAAATATAAGAAATCAATAATGGGTGTGACCTCCATTATTATTGATACATTCTTGGAGGCGTCTGCTCATTGACGCTATCAAGGTATCAATATAATTAATATTAATCGTTTCCCATGCGGTATCAATGGCTGCAATTAGTGCATTACGGTTTACTGGTATAAAATTTGGTCCTTGTTGTCTTCGGATAACAGCAAGTATTCGAGCCCAAACATTATAGAATTGACAGAAGAAAAATGTTTTAAATAAATCAGTGTTTAAGAATGCAAGAAAAAATGATGTCCCTATTAGCATCATTTGGGCAGGAAATTTCTAAAATTAAAAAAAAGTGAAGTAAATTTTAATTTTTTTACTCTTCTTTGTGCGTAAAAGTTTGGTTGGCACTATCTTCTTGTTTTCCGAAATTTTCTCTTCTCAATAATAAATATATATGAACTGAAAACTACTGAAAATCATTATGGAAACAGCACAAACGTTCCGTTTGTTGTTTGGATTGTGGAAATCATAAAAATCGTTTGTCGTTTATGACAACTTAAAAACCAAGAACATGTATGTTATTGCTAAAAAATTATTAAGAAAAAAGCGCAATTGCAGTGTAAATATTTATAATTAGATATTTTCGAAAGTTTATAAGTCCTCTATTGTAATCTTAATACTTAAAAGAAAATCCTGTCCATTAGCATTATAAGGAAATGGCTTTTACTTTATGAATAAGTTTCAATAACAATAGAATATCCTTGCTTGTTTAATTTACTTCCTTTGAGTCATATTGCTCTAAGGGTTGTTACATTGGTCATTAGAAGTATGTAATAAATAAACAATTACCTACTGTTTGAGAAGGGGTAGTGTGAACCAATAAATAAAGTAAGAAATGTAAATTCCATTTTAGTTTAAAATTTCAAGTGTTGTGAAAATGCCACCTCATCTCGGTGCTGATTTGAAAGCGCGGATTGTTTCGGAATTAGCGGCGGGCCGTAGCGTGCGTGAAATTTCACGTATGTTAGATATACCAAAAACACCGTAGGGCATTACCGAGTAAAATGGAATCTTGAACACACTTTGGAAAGAGCCATCGGAAGTGGTAGACCTAAAGTATCTACACGTGCTCAAGATCTCGAGTTGTTTCATTACGTAACAGAACAACCATTTGCTACATACTCCAGGGCTATAGCAGATACACATTTTCCCGGATGCCGTATAACTGCACAAAAAGATTAAAGGAGATGGGAATAAAGAAGTATAATGCTGCTGCGAAAGAAGTTCTCAGTGACGAAAATATGAGACGTCGTCTGAATTTGCAAGGCGATATGTGAACGAACCTTTGGAATTTTTGAATCGAGTGATTTTAGCGACGAAAAAACGTTCAATAGCCGCAACGATGGACCACTAAAAGTTTTTAGAATGGAAGGAACTCGTTACGAAAATAATCACATATGTCCTAAAAACGAAGTGGTTATTTTTCTGTGAATGTGTGGGGTTGGGTTAGCGCGCGGGGTCCAGGAGTTTGTTGGGCTATCGATGGACGTCTTGATTCTGCTGCGTATTTAGATATTTTGGAAACTATTATGAAACCTTCAGTCGAAGTGTTTTATCCAGACGAAGATTATATTTTCCAACAAGTAAGTATTCTTATTTCACTATACTTTCTCCAAAAATAGTTTGGGATCTGTTGAATTAACATTTTCATAATGTATTTTTGTTGTTAAAGGACAACGCCCCTATTCATACTTCGCGGGTTGTGCGCAATTGGATACGAGAAAATAACTTGGAGCTGTTACCCTGGCCAGCAAAAGCCCAGATTTTAACATTATCGAAAATGTTTGGGCTCGAATACTTGCTGTTATCCGAAGACAACAAGGGCCAAATTTTATACCAGTAAACCGTAATGCACTAATTGCAGCCATTGATACCGCATGGGAAACGATTAATATTAATTATATTGATCCAAGAATGTATCAATAATAATGGAGGTCACACCCATTATTGATTTCTTATATTTATTTATATAGTAATACCTTTATTTAAAAAAAGTTTTCATTTAATTTTAAACTATAACTTGGTATCTTAATTATAATTATGTAATAAATTTTGTCAAAAAACTAAATATATACGTTGACAATAAGAATTGCCTTAGTTTTTATTTTCACTTTTTATATTAACTACAGAAAAAATGAAACGTCATAAAATATACATTTTGTAAGGACTAAATATTATGAATAGAGAGTTTAATGATTTTTTTTTAATAACTTACAATAATTAGTAGGTTAGATTTATTTAAAAATAAGTAATAATCAGTCAACCCAAATAACCATGTTTAGTTTTTGATTTAATTTAAAAGTTATTGCTTGTAGACGTTTTTTAAATCAAAATTATTTCTAATTTTATTTTGTAAACATTTCCTAAACAAAATTTTGATTCGATAATTAATCGAGCTATGGTGTTTAATTAGCGATACCTTCAAATATATTCTTTAAAGAAAAAATTAAGTAAGCAACGTAAATTACCTATTTTCTAAAACGTGCTTAGTGTAATGATTCATTCTACAGTCCTTCTATAAGATAACCCCTGCTGAGACTACCTGCTGTTAGAATTGTAAATGATACCCTTAAGCCCGCTTCACAATGTGCAAACTTTTGTTTACAGAAATTGTGGTGTCCAAGTTTTAAATTTCATGAGTGTACGTCTATGTGTACTGAGTGTACATACTAAAAAGTTATATAATCGCCATAACAAAATTGCCGATCGATTTATTAAAACAAAAAAAGTAATTTTGCCAAGTGTGCATACAATCAAATTTACACAAAATTCCTTTGAAAAAAAACACAAAGTTCTCTTTTTTAGTAATAATAAGTAAAGAAATAAAGAAGGAATTTGTAGATTATAGTATTATATTCCACGCGCACTTTCAACCACCCTCATTAATTTTTGTAACCCAAAATTAATGAATGTATTGCTATGATTTTTCGGATGTACTTGTAAGTTGTGTCTAGCGTTTGGCATAGAAGAATCTAAAAATGACGTCCTGAAATAAAAACATGGCTTTTAGTTTGTAGTATTACGTTTAGTTTAAGCGTTACCTGTAATTTGATGTTAACGTAGAGATATCGGTACGTTGTGATGAAAATTAGTTTTATCTTTAAAACAAACAATAGTCAGTTGGTGGAAGTGTTAGCAGGAACTCATGGGCCTCAGTTGAGTCCTTTACATTTGTGTGCATGCCTGGGAAAACAGGAAAATTCCAGTTTTAGACATTTTGGTGAACCTAGTTGAAACAATAGTTTTAGTGAAAGAAATGGCAAACTCTTATTTATTAGACATTTTCTGGTGTGAAGAAGCTCAAAAACAAAGTCAAATTTACCGATTTAGTTGTGAATATGAAGAAAAACGTGTTTTTATAAATATTTTTTCATTGATGATGTCACAACATAGCGGGATGTTTTAAATTCAAAATACTCATAAACGCTGCGACAGATATTTTTAAGGCATTAATCTTTTTGGCTTGAAATAAATTATGATACAATTTGATACTAACTTCAGTATAATTTTCGACGAATGAGAAAAAACTTATTTTGTCGAATTAAAACAAATGAATTATGTGTCTTTTAATATTATATTATATTATAATATTTACGCATCAAAACAAATTATGTAGTAACGCCGTTTGATACAATTCAAGTTAATTTTATAAATTACAAAAAAAGGGAATCTAAAAGTTAATTTATGGGCAAGTAAAATAATTAAAGAAAAGTTTAATGGAAAATAAGAAGGTGCAAAGTGGTTAAGGGACGAAAAAAATTAGTGAAGAGAGAATAAAATAATTTAAAAAAAAAACCTGTATTCTTCACACGTGAGAAAAAGGGCAAACAACCATCACAACCAAACGGACCATTTAAGTTTTAGTTTATTTGTTGTTACGTTAAAATAGTTTTTTTGCGCTGGTAAACGTAACGAGGTTAAGTCACTACCATCTGAGTGGTAGTGTGAATACTAAGTAAAAGATACGAACCTAATTATTAGTAAATGATGCAACTTGTGTATTAGTCGTATGTGCGCTAATAATTAATTTAAAAGATAATAAACGTAACAATTGTAAAACAAAAATTGAAATTTGTGTTAATATAAAAATTTGTGGTTACGAGGTGTTTTCATTTGCAACGTCATAGGTAAACGGTGTAATGACCAATTATAAAAAGAAACAGTAATAATTAATAAAAGCATTTTATTCCATCTGGATGACAAGATTTACAAGTGTAACAAATTTATAGAATCAAGAAAAATTAAAGTAAGTGAAATAAAATAAGATTTTCTTGATTCAAAGTATCTTTTAACGCATGCTAATTGATTCATTTTGGATAAAAATCAAATTAAATAGCCGGGCAATTCAAAACCAAAAAAAAATTTATATAAACAAAATTCTTAAACAGACAGCTAACTAAATTACATGACAAATTAAATAACATAACTAATTAATATTAATCGAACTAAATAATTTATAATCCACCATAAAAAAGAAGATCATTATGACCACCAACGTGAGGATAGTTAATTAAAAACACAACAGTATGTGAAAATAACCAACTATCAGAAAAAACTTGTGCTTTAAGCTGCTTGGTGTTTTTTTACAAATAAGCACTGAAACAGAAAATCCTTGCTCTATAAAAGATTTTCCTCCAAAAGTTGAATTTTACTTTTAAAAGATATGTTTGCTAATAATCTAGAAATGATAGTACACGATACCTTAAAACACGTCACTTCAGAATGAAGTTCGTAAAATGTGGAAAATTACCCTCAGAATTATATTTAACTAGACACATTAGGATACCAATAAACTTGTTTAAACCAATATCTAATAAAAGAATTTAAAAACCTGCTCCTGGTGCTCATAAATTTGGAAATTATATAATCAAAATTATAAACTATAGTATATTGACAAATTAGATGATGGGGACACTATCAAACATTATATGACCTCCAAAAAGATCACTTTGTATTTATATTCTAAACCAATTGTGTCGTACAGAGTACCTTACTACAACTGCAAAAAACTCATCTTCAATTCCAACAAAAATGCAAAAACCATTTAAATGATTTCATATAATTATTAAATAACGAGACAAAATGAAGAGTATAATTTTATTAAATATTAAAACGTGTTTAATCTGTGAAGCCGGTCAGCTAATCACACGTTTTATTATTTAGCCACAATTCCTATAAACAAAATTATTGGGCCCATGCTGGGATTAAACCTTTGCGTTATTAGCACGACGCTCAAGGAACTGAGCTAATCAGTCTCTTGACTGTGGTGTGTATTCTGTTTTTATATAAGAAAGCTATCCGAAGCTTACACAAGGTTTATTATAACTTGAGAGCCATTCTAGACGAAATGATAATTGATATTTTTTGTTTGACTACTTATTTCAAATTCATATTTAACTTATTTCAAATTTACAATTTTCACAATGCTTGCAATAACTCAAAACTCATAGAGTGCCGTAGACGGGCCCCGGGCCACTAGTTACAACTTATTGGATGTTAGTAGGCATAAAATTAATACAATTGTTATTAAAAAAAGTGTGTGACATTAAGCAAACCAATTTATCTAAATACAGCATTGTTATAGTAAAAATATATTTTCTTCTTTATTCGCGAAGAACTTAAAAAGTAAAATGCAATAAATTAGTAAATTTCATATTGAATTTATTAGTTTGTTTTAATTTTCGAGACAATAATTGTTGTCACAATTCTTCGACGTAGTGGTGGATGGTTATAAGCCACAAAATTTTCATTTTTGAGTTATGACTGTTAATTAACTTAATTAACAGAATGTTTAAATTTTCAGTGGTAAATATAAAGATTTAAGGCCGCTATTAGCCGTCCGCAACTAGTCAACTAACTAGTTGATCAACCGGTTGACGACAGTGTAGCGTGGCATTGCGTCAAATTGGAGCTATTAGCCGTGAGCGATCGGTTGATCAACGAATAAAAGTTGATCCACTAGTTGCTGACAGTGTTATAACCCCACAACTGCACGTTCAACTGTGTGTATCTCAATAGTGTCGAAGGGCATTCGAGTATATAGGGTGTCTCTAAATTCGATGTCATAATTTCTAGTGCGTGTTCCTAGCATTAAATTGTGACGAAAAGTCTACATGAATATGTGTCCAGCAATGCCTTGTTTTTCATATGCAGAGTGTTGAAGTTAAAAAAATTTTTTTTTTTTTTTAATTTTGGCAAAATGTTACAATGGATTATGGCTAATAATCTGGCATAGGGAATTTCTTTGTATCTGTAACTCTTTGGAAAAAAAGGTGTGTGAAATGTCAAAATACCTGTCTCTATTTTTAGAAAAAGCAACAAATAGTGTACAAAAAGGATCTTTTATTGCATTTCGCTAGAACGAAAATTAAAGAAATGTTCATAATGTTGATAAAATGTAGAAATTAACCTAAAAAAATGCTCTATGCTCTATTTTTTCAAAAATCGTAATAAATTTTCAAAAAAACGTTCTTCAAAAATCAAAAAAATTTCAATTCTTTTGTTAACTTCAACACTCTGTATATCAAAAAGAAGAATTTGTGGACAAACGTAAACTTTTGGTCATAATTTCGCGTTAGGAATACGCATTAGAAATTATAACTTCGAATCCGAGTTCATCCCATGTAAACAATATAAACAAAAATATCATTTATTATTGAAAACTTATTTCAGATGTATATTGAATATAGAAAACAAACTATTAATTACATGTTAGTATAAGATCAAGTTTTTGTATGTCTAGTGATATCAATGTCTACGCAAGTAGGAAACTTTTCAAATGAACCTGAAAAATTTCTTTTTTTCTGAACAATTATCATCGAAGTTAAGTTAAAACCTTTAAATTTTAATAAATCTTTTCATTACAATCTTTAAATTTCAAAATATATTTTTAGTACAAAATATATTTTAAATGTAATTTACTCAAAACTTAGCTTGAATGAATTAGAACGATTCACCATTAGGGCTGCTGCCCCGATGAAATTTCTCCAAAGCTGACTGGTCTAGTTTTACTGAACACATAGATTCTAACATACGGTTCATTCCTCCTCACCCTCGAAAATACAAAAAATTTGTTAATACTGTTATAAAGATCGCCAAAAAATATATTCCTAGAGGTATTAGAAAACAATATATACCATGAGCGTCTGTATGAGGACTTCGTGGAGAGTAAAAAAACTAAAGTCGCAGATGACCTTCTTCTTAGCCTGGATGAAGCTAGAAGGACCAAATGACGAAACACTACCAAAAAACTTTAAATACTTTAGCAGAAAAGCGTGGAGCCTATTAAAAAAGGTGGGAGCTAGTTCACATGTCCCACAAACTAAGTCAAGCGTTACACCTGATCAAATTGCCAACAATATAGCGAAAAAGTCTAGAGCACCTGCCAATAAAGAACACTTACGGAAAATAAAGAACTAGCTTAAAGTATTAAAGAAAGACTGCCGTAAACAACAAGATCTGTCAAAACCTTTCACAACTACAGAAACAATACGGGCACTACAAGAGTTAAAAAATGGCAAAGCTCCAGATTTTGATAACTTACACCCCGAGTTCTTAACGCACTGTAGACGAAAAACAACAGAATGGCTGACAATATTCTACTCCCATATCCTTCAGTCAGGAATCTTGCCAAAAGAATTTAAAAGGGCAAAAATCATCGCCATACTCAAACCAGGAAAACCTGACAATACACTTGAAAGCTACAGACCAATCTATACCTATTGATAAGGCTGGCTTTAGACCAAATCGAAACTGCAAGGATTAGGATCTGGCACTAACAACGTTCATAGAGCGAGGCTATGAAAAACGATACAGTCTGGAGAGAGGGCCTATCATGTAAGTTTCTAACAGTTACTAGATGCAAGGCGATGACATCTCTTTTGGATAATATGCTGTCAAATAGAGTCTTGCAAAATTCAATGGGCGGCGCTGTCAGTAAGTCGAAACTCCTGAATAATGGTCTTCCTCAAGGGTCAGTGCTTGAGACGTTATTGTTTAATCTCTACGTAGCTGACCTACCAACTACCACTTCCAGAAGGTTTATGTACGCAGATGATATTGCTCTTGTAAGCCAACACACCAACATGACTGCTCTCGAACAAACTCTCTCTCTCAAGACCTAGAAACGCTGGCTGAATATTTTAAGAAATGACGACTTACCCCAAGCATACTTAAAACAGAAATTTCATGTTTCTACCTAAATAATAGGCTTGCTGAAAGATCCCTACAGGTATTTCTAAATAGCGCTAAGCTTTCTTATAACTCCCACCCAAAATACTTAAACGTAACACTAGATCGCATCTATCAAATCTGGCTGCAAAACTAAAATCCCAAAACAATATTCTATATAAATTAGCTGGAACAACTTAAGGAGTTGATGCAGGGACTCTCCGTACCACTTCGCCAAGTCTGGTCTATTCAACTGCTGAATATTTATTGCTTGTCGGTTTGGCTAAACAGTCCGCACGTGGAAAAAGTCAACGTGGTGCTAAACCAAACAATGCGAATAATCTCTGGTGCTATTAAAACTACCTCACTCTACTGGCTACCAGTTCTTAGTAACATCGAACCACCTGAAATATGCTGATAAGAGAGTTTAAAAAGATTTCTAGCAACCCTGCCCTTCCTATTCACCAACACTTGATCGAATTTAGAAAGCTCAAATCAAGAAATCAAGTGTCCTCCTAAGTCAAAACTACGACTGTGCTGAAACTTAGCGTACAAACTGGAGAAACAAATATCGTACCTTTTACTTAAAACTCCAAACCCTCCAGCGGGCTTTCATCTCCCAAGGAAAACCTGGGTAGCACTCAATAGAATAAGAACACGATGTGAAACTTCCTTATATAAATAGAACGTGAGACCCGACCCTGGGTGCAACTGTGGTGCTCAAGAACAAACTATTCATTATATTATTAACGACTGCAACACCACAGGTTGTGGAATGGCTGCAAAACCTAAGCGTGGAATTGTGATGTTTAATATCTATTTTATTTTATTTTAGTGTATTTTTAACTTATACTATATTTATTTTATATTTTATATTTATTTTATGTTTACACACATTTTCTATTATGTCTGTCTTGATGTCGTTGTTGAACTTTACATTTCTGTTTGTATTTTATTTTCTAATTTTTTGTGTTATTTATATGTGTGCAAAGCCATAAGCTAAATAAATAATTAACTATTAGGGCACCGAATTGCATCCTTAGAAATTAAACTTTAAGCGGAGGTTGTACAACTAGCCCTAAGTTGAATTTCGAAAACAGCGTAATCTTCACTTTTACAAAAATGCAAAATCTTTCTATCATAATAATTTTCACATTCACACTTCTTCCAACAAACTTTAGAAAAATTTGCAAATTTCGGAAAATTTTGGAAAAATTTCCGTACAGAAAATAAAAATTGAAAACTATTTTAAATAGGTTTTTTAATAAAATGCACGATAAAGGAACTAGAAACACTATTTCTATAAAGTTGAGGAAAATTCCAGAAAAGTGTTGTAATAATTCTGATTTTTGTAAATCTAAATTATTCATCTAAATTTTTGTCTAAAAATTAAAATCTTGTATATAGCACGCATTTAACAAAAGTGAACTTACACTCGAGTTTTCTCACTTCTGAAGAGTTCCAAAACGACGAAACAGGTGTCGGGTGATTCTCAATGTTTGTTCAATCTTTTGGAAACTTACAGCCGAAGATTCGAGATTTTTATTTTTGCTAACATTTAGTTGGCTATAATTAACAAAGAATCGAGTTATGTAACTGTTTTTACACATTTGTCGACACAACTACTGAATGCAAATGCAAATGCGTGTTCGGTAACACGAGTCGACAATAGGTGTCGTAAAGTTTAGTGTCCTTGTGTATAAAGATTTTTTTCATTATCCTTTTTACTTTACTACGAGTAGCCAAAAATTTATACAAAAACGGTAAAAAAAATGGGGAAAAACGTTTTTTTACCAATTGCAAAGGAAGGACATTTAGGGAACATAACGTATTGTATCCCCTAATGTAAAGGTGTTTTTAATGACTCTGAAACTTATGAGCTATATGTTTTGCGAACACATGACTCAACGATTTATCAAGAAAATCAAATATTTACTAACAGAATTGCCTGCTTAAAAAAATATTGCAATAACATAAACGCATGCTTTATTAAGCACGTACAACAAAGATTATGTTGATAAAATAGAAATTCAAATTTATTGAGGTGTAAAAAAGATAATAAAAATCAATTCTATGTTCAAATCAGTTATAACATCATTTGAACATGAACTTAACATTTTTTTAACTGTGTAAAAGTAATGATAAGTGCACAATGTAGGGGTAAAATTTTTCGAGTTATAAATTTTACGATGCTTGCAATGCATTGAAATCGTTAATTTTAACACACTCCTCATATATGCAATGACAGTAAAATGAAATTAAAAAGAGCGAATAATTAAAGCAAACGTTTTAATATCGTTATTATCATTCTATTATATGTAAATGTGTTATAAAATGATATAACAGAATAAATTAAATTATCGTGAAACTTCTATTAATTATAAGAAGGAATTTGATACAATTCCTTTAATCTAGGATTATAATAATATTGTAAATAGTCACGTTCATAGTACAGTTTCCGACTTGTGATCGAAACGTAATGAGTTCGAAATAAATATTACGAGGCGATGCGAAACTGATTAAACTCGTTTCTTTTATTCTACACAAATAAATTAAATGATCGTAAAAACGTACCTAAAAATCCATTCATATTCTCATGATCTGAAATTGGTATACAAGAGATTTTAGAGGGCGGAATAAACGTTGGCGGGAGGCGGCGCAATAGTTCACTATAAAAGCAGAGGAATATACAAGTAAGCAGAGTTTTTATTAAGGTGGTGGACTGATAACAATTTCATTCCATACACGCACCACTTTTCAAAACAGAAACTACGTACATCAACACTATACGAAATTATCAATTACTTGATTACTCACCTTCATTAAGTAATTAATTTACATATACTGAGTAGTTGTATTCAATTTCCTAATTAAAAATTCTCTGTAAAAAAAACGGTGTTCTAATGTGTCAGTTATTGAAATTGAAATCTAAAGCAATGACTGGTAAGGTGGCGGCAATTTTTCTAGTCCTCATCTTTACCTTTGCTGAATGCGCTGCTGGTAAGTTCAATGCTTGTGCATGTAGTACTTTCAAATGACAAAAGTTTATGTTATTTCGTGAATTAAATTTCTAACTTGATGTCTTTACTAATTTTGTAACAAACTACAAAGATGACCGACATTTGAAAACTTTTAATGAAATTTTACCCTGACATAAACTTTTTTGGTTCTGTTTCAACAAGTGGCTATAAGTAATTTTATTCATCTAGTTGTCGTAATGCCAAAAGTTAATAACGTTAATTGTCCTTACAAATACCAATATTGTTCTAGGAAATTTATTAGATTAAGTCTCTAAGGTTTTGCAGTATCAATAATTACTCCTTAACGTCAAACCTAAATCTAAGCTTTGCTAAGTATATTAATTTTATTCGAAAACTTATCAGCAAAAATTGGAAACTGGCAATTAACTGCAACGTTTTTTTAAATGTAAAGTAGTATTTTTTACAATCCTATTAGTTTTTCTTATGTTTTAACACGTGAAAAATACGTGTGCTTTAATTATACCTAATTTTAATTTTTTCTAATTAAATAATTTAACTTGAGAATTGTTTTAAGAAATCCATTAGAAGCAATTGAAAACAAGTTTTTTTGTAAAATTTATTTTGAACTTATTATTTTCAATATGCTATTATTTTTATTAGTATTTTAAATTAACTTTATAAAGTAAGTACTTAAAAGTAATCCAACAAATAACGAAAGATAATCTAAATTAAAGGTAAAATTTGTGTGTAATAAATAAAATTTACTTAATGCATTAAGATTTACCATCTCTTTTTGACTAAATAACTGTAGTCAACGATTCTCCATTGAAAGTGGGAGCCTTATCAGAGTCTAACTGTCAAAGCTAAACATCAATTATATTGTTTTATTCAAATTAAATTCTAGTAAACATCTTCTAAGGCCTGATTTTTCACCGCCACTTAACTTTATCAATCGGTTTACTACAGCGTTAAACCAAAAAAATTTTTAGAAATTTGCGTTTCTAAGGTGACTAACCGACAGATAAAATTAACTGGATATGAAAAATCAGGTCTAATTCTAATTAGAGGAAAGAACTCAATGCAATCATTTTTGGATAAAAAAAACATTATTTACAACAATTTCTTATTTCCGTCACTTTTTTTCCTTTAGGAAAAGTAATCTGAACACTAACTACTAAATAAATACATACTAATTTTTTTTTTTTAAATTTTGTATGCATTTTAATATAAACTATTATTTTAATAACAAAAATCAGTGACCCGTCATAGAAGTCCATATATCTAAAGAAATAAATTTTTGAAAAATAATGTTCAAACGATCGTTGTAAAAACTGTATACCAATTTCTGCTAAATAAAACTTTCATCGAACAAAAACGAACCATGTTTGATAAAATTGTACTAGTAGTTTTTGAGATATATAAATCTATTAAAAACGTTTAATAAAATTCTTGTTCAAAAAAAAATTGTTAGGTTATCAAAAGATTCAGAAATCTAATTCAGATTTAAAAAAAATTAACGGAAAATAATTTATCTAAAAGATTAAATACAATATGATAAAAATTAAGGCACAATAAATAATCATACTGATACAATTTTTGCTAGCAAAAAACGTGTTTCCCATTAAAATTATTTTCATAAATAATTTCAACAGGACGCAACCCTGCGCAATTAACTGATTAAAAATTTAAAAAAAAATTATAAATTATTCTAATTAATTGAAGTATGTTTCAAATGCTTTAATAATTGGCGATCCACCTTTCAAATGAGCAGCTTATAAAACATGTTTTAGAAAAAAATTAAAATGTTACAAAATTTAATTTATATCAACTTTGTTTTATACAAAGTGAAATCCAAAAACGCGCATATTATAGAAAATTTATAGTAGGTTTTTAGTTATGTTTTAACTAAAACAACTATTAACGCCGGTGGTGAAATTAGAATATTAAGCAACAATAATATTTAAAAAAATACATTCAAAAAATTTTTTGAAATGAAGTTGTAAACCAATAACCCGAGTTTCAGTTTAATATTTACAATATTATTTTATTCTAAAACACTCTTTATTAGTAAAATTGTTCCATCGATAACAAAACACTTCTGATGCTTTTTGCATATTATTCAAGAAACTTTGAAATAAAGTGTGTTTGAAATTTGTTTACACGTAATTTTGAACCAATAAAGAGAGTAAAAAATGAAACTGAGCATTTCTAAATTAAGTAAGTTTTCAAACTTAAGCGAGGGTGATTAAAATTGGTTTTTAATTTTTTTCTTGAAAATGGGTTAAGATAGAGATGTGAAATTTTGTATGACATACAGTCTACTCTTTTTTTACACTTCTGCCAGAGTATATGTGGGACGACCAGTCAAAATATGTTTTTCGATACAACTTTTCACGTAAATTAAAGTCACAAAAATAGTTTTTCTACAACATCCCGCAACTCAAAAAACTCCCAATAAAGTACAAAAGAAACTTTTAATTTTTTTCGAAATTAAAAAATATGAGGCATTTCGAAAATAAATCAATTTTAATTTTCAATCATCTAGTATTTCTTTATATAACGCGTCTTTGTTTTTAAAACTTGAAACCTGAAACTTCACATAGACATTCAAACATACCCCATTTCCCTTATCTTGGTGGCAAAAATCCAAAAAACAAATCAAATCAAAAATTAATATTCAAGTGGAAGAAATAAGTGCTTTAAAATCCGAATGTGAAAAATTAAAAAACGAATTAAATATATTCTGTGAAAAAAGTTACCACTAACAATATGCAGGTAAATTATATGACAATGCAGAGATTACCAGCAAATCCAACGTATTAATATTAGCTGATAGTCATGGTCGTGGACTTAGTGATATGCTACGAAGGTTCAATATCTATAAGAAATATAACATATCAGTATTTTTCAAACCTAATGCAAGCTACGATCAAATTGTAAATAACGTAGCAAATTTAACAAAAAATTTTGGCAGTGAAGATTATGTAATCATTATAGGTGGATCAAACAATATTACGCATACAAATTTTAAAGATACTATTACTCAAATATCAAATAAATGTTCTCGACAAATGTAATATTTACTACTGTACCGTATCAATACGATAAATCTGAAGAGAACTGGGCAATATTTAAAGCAAACAAAATGATCTGCGAAACAGTGACAAACATTCAAAAATATAGCAATCAATTAAATGTAATTGACGTTAACAGAAATTTTCTTTTAGTGACTACTCAAAACATGGTTTACATTTAAATAAAAAAAAGTAAAATAAAATTGTGCATGATTTGAATCAATTTCTTAAAAAAATTTAAGCGTAGCAATTTTAACGACAATTTAGTGAACGTATTGGACTATTTTACAAATTTCGGAGAAAACACAAGTCACAAACAATTAATCAAAAAAACACCAGAAGAAAGTATTTCTTTTTTTTAGAAAAAATTGAAACCTACTTGTATTGACTATGTAAACAACCCTCTAAATAGCTACATTGATACTGGTGACACTATTAGAATAATGCATTTTAACACTCAATCTCTTGTAAACAAGAAAAATATAATCGAATTAAGTATAAATCTATTAAAAGTTGATATTTTATGTATCAGCGAACATTGGGTATCAAATAGTATTAATGTTAATAATTGTCAAAACATATTAGAGTTAAGTGGACTTAATGTTGTAACATGTCTTTGTAGGAATAAGTATTTACATGGTGGTACGGCAATATATATTTGTATATAGGACAGAGTTAAAACGTCTACTAAATTTATTCCGTATGTGGCAAGTTATGATGTAGAATTGAATTTCGAATGCTGTGGAATAGCCATAGGTGAAGATATGTGTGTTGTGTGTATTTACAGATCTACAAGCCAAAAGAACCTTAAAATATTTTTAAATCAATTTGCATCATTAATAAATAAATTAAGAAAAAATTACAAATACATTTATTTGTTAGGAGATCTCAACATAGACCAATCAAAAGAAAGTCACAATAAAACTAGTTTCTTTGATGTCCTATCATCGTTTAACTTAACTTCTTTTTGTAAAGAATATACGAGAATAGTTACTAATTTTGTTGGTACATCCAAATCTTGTATAGATTATTTTATATGCAGTCAACCCAAAATGGTTATGTTATTTGAAAATATTAATCTCGGTGTCTCTGATCATCTTGCGCAACTGATACAAATTATAGACGGAAAAATAATGATTGTAATTTTAAGGAAAAAAAGGAAACTATAATTTTAAAACGTAAATTTACATTTCACACTTTAGAGATATTTTGAATAACGCTTTTAGATTACTTACCTAATGCTTTTTACAAAAGCGAGGTGGAAGACAACCTCTTTGAACATTTTTGGGTATACTTTTTGTATCACAATTCTAGGATTCTATTTAGTAAAAAACTACAAAAGGATTATAATAAATTAAAAAACTTACATTGGTTAAAAAATTACTTTTACAATACGCACTTACAAAGCTCTTATAAAAATCTTAAATATACAGTGAATTCCGAAATAAAAATGGAAAAAATAAAATAAGTTAACAAAAAAATCAATTTATCATCAAATAAATTAAAAATTTATGGTCGATGGTAAATAAATGCAGAAATTCTACAAAAACTAACGTATGTACTCTTTTCAAAACGAATCATAATTTCACTAACGACCCTAACGAAATAGTTAATTTATTTGGTGAACATTTTTCTCAATCAGTCACTAAAAAGATAGAGTCTCATTTTAAAAACAGGTTATCCATTAAATGTACAACTTCAACTTTAAGTACTAAAACAATGTCATTCATTCCGGTATCTTCTGAAGAAATATGTAAAATTATTAAGTCATTTAAAATAAAAATCTACTGGAATAGATGAAATTTCAATTTTGGTATTGAAACATTGCTGTGTAGAGGTATCGAGTGTGCTGTCTAAGATTTTGAATCTATCAGTGGTAGCAGGCAAATTTCCAAAAGTTTTAAAATCTTCTGTGATAGTTCCAATTCACAAAAAAGGATCAGTAGAAGAAATTAGTAACTATAGACCAATTTCCTTGCTATCTTGCTTTTCAAAAGTATTAGAAAAGCTTTCTGTTCTCAATTATCGAGCTTTCTAAATAACAATAAAATAATTTGCAAAAATCAGTACGCGTACAAACAAGGTTATTCAACAGAAACAGCTACAACCGCTTTCATTGAAAACATAAACAACCACTTAGAAAAACATAACTTTACGATCTCATTATTTTTTGACCTGACTAGCGCATTTGATGCCGTTAATATTAAGTTTGTTGCAGATAAATTATACAGCTTAGGTATAAGAGGCTGTATTAATACGTGGCTTATTTCATTCCTGTCAGATCGTAACTTTAAAGTAAAATACAAGAACACTTTTTCTAACAGCTTTAACGTAGACATGGGTGCCCCTCAAGGTAGCATTTTAGGACCAATAATTTTTTCTATTTACATTAACGATCTCCTGACTTTATCACAAAAGGCGACGTATTCATGTACGCTGATGATACAACGATTACTGTTACTGGAGACACTTTAACTGAACTAAACGATAAAGTGAAAATTGTACTATCAGAATTTGATACCTGGTGTAAACAAAATACATTAATTATTAATCCTGCCAAAACTCAATGTATTCATTTTCGTACCAAAGTAAAAAACAAATATCAACAAAATACATTCTACATGATAAACAAATAAGCATGACAAACACAGCTAACTTCTTGGGTACTGCAGTGGACTATTGTCTGCAATGGGACACAAAATGATGTGGTATGCAAAAATAAACAGCCACCACTATCTGATTTGTAACCTAGGTAGGTCGTTCACAACAGAGTATTTGTTAAATGTTTATTATGGAATAGTTTATCCTACATTGTCTTATAATATTATCGTATGGGGACAATCGATCTATTCACAAAGAGTTTTTATAAACCAAAAAAAAAAATTATAAGACGTATTTTCAATTTAAAACCTTTACAGTCTTGCAGAGATTATTTTATTAATTATAGAATTTTGACTTTTAGTTTTATATATTTATACAAAATATTATTATATATTCATATCAACATTAACTTTTGATCAACATCATACAACACACATAACTATAAAACTAGGAAAGATAGTATTCAATTAACTAAGCATAAGTATACCTTTTATGAGAAAACTCCAATTTATGCCGGCTCTAAATTATATAATGGTCTTCCAAATTACTTAAAATTACTTAATAAAGAAAAATTTAGAACAGAAACATGCGTTCTACAACATTCAAGAATTTATTGCTTTTTGTCGATGTTCTAAATAAGTGTGTATGTGTATGATATAGCTTACATACACATGTGAATAAAGTTTATTATTATTATTATTATTAGTTTCGGCCTGATTTTAATAGGGTTCTAAAGACCCTCGAGGACAATTTCATCCAAATGAATTTATTTCCTAAGAAAGTATCCAGTATCAAAAAATTTGATTGTATGGTTCAATTTTCCCTGTTGGTGGCCACAACGCATCTCCACCAGTTTTTTGTCAAAAGAAAGTCCCTAGTTTTTTCTCATACATCTGACGCTGTAGATTGGACTAAACATCGGTTATTTTCCTTTTGTGACTTACGTTAAAAGCTCGAAAATGGCTAAAGCTGAAAAAAACTAGGGACTTACTTTTGACATCACGGAAAATTGAATCACACAATCAAATTTTTTTGTTACTCGATACTTTCTAGAGAGTTAATTAATTCTAATAAAACTTTTTAAGATTGTCCTCGAGGGTCTTCAAAATCCTAACGGACAGTTTTTCCATCCATTGTTTTCTAGAAAACTAACCAAAACTTAAATTTAACTAGACATTGAACAACTGTTCCTAAGTTTCTTCGAGTGCCAAATTAAATGAAATTTGTAAACGTTTTGGATCAAATGACGTAATTAATATTTTAAATTGTCTGGAATCACTTTATTACAGAAATGGCTAGTAAAGTACATTGAACCAAATACGTATTAAGCATTTTTGAAAAATTATAAACCTAAAATTTTTCACGTTGTCTTGTTAAACAATACTTAACTAGATTCTAATAAATATAATATTTTAGAAGTAGAAGCACATAAAACCGGCAAGTAACAATTAAATAGATAATGGCAGTAGATTGTTCAAATTTTCAATGAGTCATAATATACTAAAATTTGGTGTTTTTGCAGTGGAAACTTTTCTGCAAAAGTTAAATATTAATAAAATCAATAATAATAATACCCAATACTTTCCAATATTATATATTAGTTGATTAATTTTCAGATATTATATTAGTTGCTTATTTTTTATTCCTTGCTTTAGGGAACCACTTCTATAATTTTTAATTGTATGGGGAATTAAACAGTACTTTTTGACAGTATTTTTATAATATAGAATATTTTGTTAAAATTGGATTTATGCTTTTTTGTTTAAAAAAAATTGCATTATATGTTTGCGAAACCAAAAGCCTTCTACTAAACAATAACTCAAACTGGTTAGTAGCAGTATCTCAAAAACCGTAAAAGTGGTTACTTTAATAAAAATCACAATAAATTCCCCTTTTCTCTGAGAAATTTTTTTGTGACTTGCACGGTTACGGAAATATTGGACTTTTTCGAAAACGTAGATTTTCGTGTTTTCCCGAATATATTCGGAAGTATTCGGAATTTTTTAGTTTCCTTTGCAGAATCTGATTCAGCATAACAAACTGTACATTATTGCTTATTTAACTAAAATTGTATCTCCATTAATAACAAAGATAGCCATGTAATCCTTACTCAGTTTGGGGACACCCTGTGTAATATAAAAATTGAAAGATAAATTTAAAAATATTTTAAAAAACTACCACACTAAATTTTTATTACAAAATTGTCTATTGAAAATCAAAATTATATGTTTTAATTTAATTTCAAATAGAGGAGATATATCCAAAAAACAAAAACTCAAAAACCAAACACAATAATCAGTTGTTAATTTTACTATTAAGTTGTTCTTAAAAAAGAGATTAAAAAGGTTGGTGGTTCATTTTTTTATATCTATTAGGTATAGTTGATGAGATTTTCTATTAAAACATCAAATTTTGACCACATGTACAATGGTTTTGAAATTACTTTGAATAATTACTTTTTTTGTTCGGAAAAATTTTGGGTATGTATTGTACTATTAAAATCTCAAAATCGTTTTCTAGTTTTTTAGGTGTTTATATGGGTAAAAGTACGCCATTATCAGTTTTAATGTATTCATTGCTTTACTTTCGTAATACATACCTACTATTCTTGCATCCTTTTTCAAAGTTGCTCTAATTTACCTTAACTGTCTTGGTTTCTACAAACTGAACTTTATCTTTACAGAATGTTTTATTTAAATTGTTTATAGAAAATATTCTTTTATATAAAAAATAATTGTTAATTTTGATAGTCCACTTACAAAACCACGTAGGAATGTTAAATGAAATGATTTGAAAAGCATGTTAGTGTTTTAGTTTGTAGAAAACTTAATTAAAAATTTTTGTTGATTGTAAATTGCACCAAAATTTATTAACGTTAGTTGCATTAGCTTTAATAAAGCAATTTATAACTTTATCTTTTTTATTTACAATTTAGCTTATAAGCAGCTTACGAACATTGATTTTTCACGCAAGTTTTAATTTTAAGATATAAAATCATTGCAAGAAAGAAGCACTAAATTTTAATACATTGTAGGAAAATACATATACTTGTCAGAAATAAAAATCATATTTTACAAAATATTACCTAATTATATTATACAGGCAATTCTAGTTTTTAATAAAAAGAAACTTAAAACTAATTTTATGAAATTAAAATGTATGTGCTTCCAACAAAAGCAAATACATAGTCACGACAATTAGTGTGCTATGGAACGTTACATAATTTAACTAAACCATATTATTATTAATATATTTAATAAAATCGTTAATTTACACATTTACACACATTTGTAGAAAAAACAAGAAGATTTTCTAAAAATTAGGAGACAGTAACCATCTAATCAGTAAGGTAAATGCAAATTGAGAATTATTAATAACTGTTTGTGTTTCGATTGCAAAATTATTTTCAAATTATTTGTTACACTTATTTATCGCGTTTAACGTTTTATTTTAATTTTACTTTTTTATCAAAATCAGTTTTCTGGATATTTACATTACATAAAAATACATAAATTTTTTGGACAAATTGCGTGACTAACTTTAGTCTACAATACTTTGGTTAATTAAAATTAAATGTAGAATAAGTTACTTTTTAAATTAGGTGGTCTGTTGATAATATATGTCTAGGTTAACCCTAAAATGTTGTCATAGGTACAAGTTCCATTCTCAACTTGAGAAAATTTATTATTATAAATAAATAATTAAATAACATAAAATTTATAGCACTCACGATATTCTATGGTCGTAATAAAAGTTTACGGAATATTTTCGATTCTTGAATGTGATTAGTTTTTGAAATTATAGCTATTGGTTAGTGTCGATTGTTGTGCGCAAAGAGTTAATAGAGATAGAATAATTTATAAAACGTAAATAATTAGTTTTTATTAAACATATTTACATTTTAGGAAAATTACAGATACTGCCTGTGTGCTGAGAGAAAATGGAATTTCTGTATAAAAAACACGATACTTAATTTAATATTTATTTTTTAGACACACTTCAACCGTTTGCCGGAATTTTATTCGTTTGCAAATTGGTGGTATTTAAAGTTAAATCATGTCGGTTGGTTTTTTTTTAACAACCACACTAACAAGTTGGATCTATTATGTTTCTTTTTAAACAGTGTGTCTACTTCAGTTGGAACCATATGGAAAACTATTTCATTATCTGTTTTTTGAAAATAAGTTATTTTAAATAAAAAGCTCTGCACGGTCCAAAACTTACAATGCAACCATCAGATATTAATTTTCTTAAGCCGTATTCAAAGTTTAAAAAAAAATATGAATTTTACTTAAGAGTAAAGAACCTACCATAATTTTTTACAAATGGAAGAATTTCATGTTATAATGGAAAGTTGTTTTGAATCTAAAGTATCCAAATATGAAGTTACAGCCATTTATCATAAAAATTCAGGTTTGGTGATTATTTACGTTTTACATTACAAATATTTCTAGTTATAAATTTCAATACTAAATTTATTCCTTTTATCTGTTAAAAATATGATAGCCTTTTTATTTTTTAATGTTTTTACACAATCTTGCAATTTAAAAACGTAATGAATGCATAATAATTATTTATTTTAAAAATAGAAAAATCCATACCAAGAATATTTAGTAAATAAACAACAAAATTTTAAGGAAAACTCTGACATATCTACTTTCTCTTTGTAAACAAATTTCTCGAACTGTTTTATTACTCTCTATGGCATTCAGTGTATGTCAGTGCATCCTAGTTTACGTAAATGAATCAAGCTAGAATAATGTGTATGTTAATTTCATATTGGGATATAACTTTTAATTCAAAACAACTTTTTTTTTATAACATTCTTTTGTATTGTAAAAAATAATAGTACTAGTCTTGAGCAGAATTCATACTTTTTGGCAAACCTAGTATACGGCTTAAAAAAATTGATATCTGATGGTTGTGTTAACTCACTATATATTATACTGGATCATACAGTTTCAAAAGACAATTTTTTTGATGGATTCTTGTACGACATATTTCTTTATACAACAAAGTAAAAAATTATACAGTTGTGTTATAATTTTTTTAAAAAACAAGTTAGATTAATTATATTCTCCCTTATTTTATTTTACTATTATGATCAGTTAGCCATAAAAACAATAGTGGATAATAGCAACACGATGTTATTCTTTTTTGAATTAACGATAAAAAGTAAAGTCTTTTTGGAATCCGTACAAAAGTGGTATACTGAAAAGATAAAAACAATATTTCGAAGAAGTATTAAATGGTGATGGCGTTGAACAAGAGATTAGAGACGGGGAAGGAGAGGACGAGGAACACATAAATGCAGAGGACATTCCAAGCATACAAGAAATCGCCAGCATAATAAAAGATCTGAAACGAAACAAGAACCCAGGATACGATGGGATTTTAGCGGAATGGATCAAATACGGAGGTGATAAGTTAATAGAAAAAATGCACTCATTAGTGGAAACAATATGGATACAAGAAAAAATGCCAGAGCAATGGTCCGAATCAACACTATGTCCAATTCTAAAAAAAAGGAAATCCATTGAAATGCGAAAACTATAGAGGTTTCGCTCTACTCAATATAACGTACAAAATCCTGGCTATAACAATCAAGAATAGGCTAATTAAAAAAATAAACGGTGTAATAGGTGAATATCAGTGCGGTTTTCAAAGGGGAAGGGGGGTAGTAGATCAAATATTTGTGCTAAGGAAATTACAGACAGAAAGTCGTGAACATCAAGTTGAAACTTTCGTAGACTTTAAACACGCATAAGATAGGGTGAAAAGACAAGAGTTATATAGTGCAATGGTAGGTTTGGGAATCCGTCAGAAATTGATAAAGATGGTACAACTAACCCTAAAGCACACGCAAGATAGGGTTAAAGTCAACGGAAAAGTATCAGAATGCTTCCAGGTAAAAGACGGACTGCGCCAAGGACATCCACTGTCATCAATACTGTTTAACATCGTATTGGAGAAGGTAATGAGGGACGCGAACATCAACCGAAATGGTTTGTTATACTATAATAAACATCAATGCCTCGCCTATGCAGATGACATCACAATAGTAACAAGGACAAAAAGAGAGCTGAAGGAAACAATAAAAAAGTTAGAAAAATCAGCAAGAAAAGTAGGTTTGGAGATTAACGAAGAGAAACAAAATTTATGTATTGGTCTGATAAAAATTCAAACAAGGGAATAAGTTAACAGTGACAACCCAAGAAGGAAGGACATACACATTTGAAGAGGTAACAACATTTAGATATTTGGGAGTAGTAATGTCAAGGAAACCGGGAACTACAGAAGAAATCCGGGCAAGGATAATGAACGGAAACAAATACATCTACGCGCTTAATAACATCTGTAGAAATAAAAATGTATCGAGAAACTTAAAAATACGTGTTTATAAAACAGTGGTGCGCCCAGTTGTAGTATTCGCGAGTGAAACTTTGGTACTGAAACATACAGACATACAGTGTGTAGAAATATGGGAAAGAAAAGTGCTCAGAAAGATTTTTGGAGAAAAAAAATACAGGGAAGATAGGAAAGAAGAACAAATCGGGAACTTAAAGAGAAGTATGAGGAAACAAGCTTAACCGGAATGATAAAGCCCAAAGGATACGCTGGTTGGGACATGTTCTAAGAATGCAGGCCGATCGGACACAGAAAAAAAATACTAGAGAGCAAAATGGGAGGTAAAAAGAGAAGGGGAAGACCAAGGGATAGGTGGCAAAAAGAAGTGGAAGAGGATATCAGAAGACTAAACATAAGGAACTGAAAGGAAAAAGTAACAGACAAAAAGAATGGAAAAACATTGTAAATAAAGCTATGAGCCTGCTAGGCTCCTAATGCTGTAATACACAATATACAGGGTGTTCACGAAACAGGAGAACAAAATTTAAGAGCTGATTCTACTTTTGAAAATATGAAAAAGTTCTTATAAACATGGGTCCGCAAAAGTCTTCTAAAGGAGCAACCCTCCTTTGAATGTTGCTCCTAACAAATGGTTTTTATTTAATATCTCAGGAACCCTTCGAGATAAAGCGATACGATTTTAAGTACAATTTATTATTAGTAAAGGCTACTATTTTACAGTATTGGTCAAAATTAATTTCAATCATAGGCGTGCGAAACCAAGAGTGGGGGGTAAATTTATTTATCATGTTTTTTATCCTTTGTCTTTTTTGACAGTTTGACACCAAAATATGATTTATTATTTAAAAAGTACTCTTCATAAAATGTTGTAGGACTAACCATTTAAGAGGGCCATTGTTCAACTAAGTCGTATTGGGCCGCGTGACACACTTTCAACGATTCAATCTGACAAACCATTCAATTTACAGTTTTGAAAAAAATACCATAGATAGTAGAAATGTGACACTATTCAATCAGAAGTTTAGGTTGCCAAAGCTTAACGGAGACAGTCACAAAAAAATAGAAAAGTTGAGGTACTTTTAGGCTACACAAAACCATTTTGAAAACGAAATTTACATACCTTTTACTGAATTTTAGTGAATGAGTTATATCTGATTGAATAGTCCATAAATTGAAGAAACTGTTGCCACTCAGAAAATGTTAATAGACACAATATTTTTATAGAATGAATCATTAAAATGAAATAACAACACACTTTTCCTGAACTTCATTTTTTAGTGCAAGTTTAGTGTTTTTTTGAGATTCTAAAATGTAACTTAAATCTAGACACTTCAAACCTTTAGTCCTTCTGTTCCATATAATTTCAGGAGCCAAACAATTTTCGTAGAAAAGTTTTAATTTCGGTAATATTGTATTTGACCATAAATCATCATCGAAAGGTACTATGAAAAGATCATTACCGTCACCAGAATAAACTATGAAGTAACACTTTTTTGCTTTAGTTATTAGCTAATTGGCCTTGCAAAGCCCAATTTTTTGGGAATCCTTGTTAACTATAAAACAAATTAAGGAGTTTTCATCATTATTAATTATTGTGCTGTTATACGTTTGAGGTAGATAAAATATTTTTTATTCAAACATCATTCAGCTTAAATTTCTATCTTATATTTTTTGACGCTAAAGTATTTCTTTTTAGTACACAACCGGTTGCTATTACTAGCGGAACACGAATACGTCGTTATTAAAAATATACCTTATAGCAACTTCTTGTAAATTAAATAGTAATTATTGTGTTGAAACAGTTCAAACACATAAATTAGATTATTAGATAGTTTCCTAATTCCCTAAATTCTATAAATATGCTAAAGTTCTGGAGAAAACTTACACGACTGCTTCTAAAAAAATATTTAATAGTATGACAAACGCTAACTTCAGTTTTTCGTTTGTGATTTTGTTCAAAATACCTTGTCTCGCAAATTTTAATTATGTAGTAAAAACAGATACATGCAAGTGTAATTTTAGTATAATTTATATTGATGAACTATTTATGTATTTGTAATCGGGGATTCAACTTATACAGTATTGTCATTTTTCCTAAATTTCAAATTCACTCCCGTAATTTGTTACATTGAAATATATAGAAGTATTACTCGCGCCAAACCATAACGCCGCTTCTCTATTTGATGACGTCACATAAAGTGACAAGGACCAACGTAAGTAAAACGTCTATAAATATTTTGGATGTAATTAACAAAAAATGCACAAATGTTTTCTCTATGTTATATTTATGAAGAAAGAAAATAATAAGTATTATTAAAGAAAACCTTCAAAAGTGTCTTTTAAATTATAACCTATAAAATTTACTTGACAAGCATAATCAGCTGTACGTAAACTCACAACTTTTTGGAGAAATACGTCACTAATTTTAATGACGTGCAACCAAAGTAAGATTGCCACAACTATGCTTTTGATGCAAGTGATAATACACCAAGTTGCTGTATTATCGCTGAAATTTCCATGACAACGAACCTAACAACAAAATTTGTTGTCAAAAATTTTGTACCAAATACCACTCGATCTTGTGTTTATTTTCGGACAAACTTTCATTTTGAACTCAAACTTTGTTGCTTTATAGACAATACGACTCGACCAAATAAAAAAAGGTAAAATCCCTCCACCTTTGACCAATATTCAAATAAAGATTATTTCCTTTGCCCATTACTGTATTTTATTAATTATCATCAAGGCATGTTTACTCCTTCTTCCTATTTTTCTGTGTTGTATGTATCATAGTGGGAGAATCACGACATTTTAAATTGTTTAGTCTGCGACCTAAAATGATTTCAGGACCTAAACACTCTTCATAAAAAATCTTAAGTTATGGTAACATGCGGTTATTTCAAAAATCATCATCTTTTCTTATCTTCTGAATAAAAAATCATTCTTGGGTCCTGTGTACACTATAAATTGGCATATTTTGGCTCTTGATATGGCAAGTTGTCCCATAATCTAAAAATAACCATAATTATAATTTTAGTTCATTTATTAATTGTACCGTCACAGATCAAAGAATTCATTGGTAACGTAGCAGCTTATGATCAATAACTATTTCGTAAATACATTATCAAAACGTAGAAAGTAATAAATGAGATAATACAGTGTGTTCACGGATGCGGTACGCAAAAATAAAATTTTTTTTATTTTTAGTTGTAACGAAAAAATGTAATTCTTGATAAAAGTTTTGCTTGTTCCAAAAACCCAAAAAAGTAAATAAAATTTAAGTTTTACTAAACTTGCTTCATTTTATAGACAATTTTTATAGCAATTTTAGGTCTCACAAATTTCAATGTTACTGATAAAAAGAAATCCTGTAACAGTCACACCAGATTAGTGGCATATTGGCGTAATATCCAATTAATATTTAAATCAGTGTGGCATTAGTTAGGTTATTATTAGTATATTTACGACGTAAAAACAATTACAAAAATAGTTTTAGGAAACCTACCTGATAAAAATAATTGTGATTTTTCTTAATTTCCATAATTCTCTTTTCGATGCTCATAAATGCTACGTCACCATCTTGTACAGCTTTAAATAATGTTTTGTTTTATATCTGATCTGAGTATTTCGATCAATGTTTATGTATATATAAATTAAAAAAATATCTTACCTCGCTTAGTTCTCTTGTAAACAAAAGTTTGCACATTGTGAAGCGGGCTTAAGGGTATCATTTACAATTCTAACAGCAGGTAGTCTCAGCAGGGGTTATCTTATAGAAGGACTGTAGAATGAATCATTACACTAAGCACGTTTTAGAAAATAGGTAATTTACGTTGCTTACTTAATTTTTTCTTTAAAGAATATATTTGAAGGTATCGCTAATTAAACACCATAGCTCGATTAATTATCGAATCAAAATTTTGTTTAGGAAATGTTTACAAAATAAAATTAGAAATAATTTTGATTTAAAAAACGTCTACAAGCAATAACTTTTAAATTAAATCAAAAACTAAACATGGTTATTTGGGTTGACTGATTATTACTTATTTTTAAATAAATCTAACCTACTAATTATTGTAAGTTATTAAAAAAATCATTAAACTCTCTATTCATAATATTTAGTCCTTACAAAATGTATATTTTATGACGTTTCATTTTTTTCTGTAGTTAATATAAAAAGTGAAAATAAAAACTAAGGCAATTCTTATTGTCAACGTATATATTTAGTTTTTGACAAGAATTTATTACATAATTATAATTAAGATACCAAGTTATAGTTTAAAATTAAATGAAAACGTTTTTTTTTAAATAAAGGTATTACTATATAAATAAATATAAGAAATCAATAATGGGTGTGACCTCCATTATTATTGATACATTCTTGGAGGCGTCTGCTCATTGACGCTATCAAGGTATCAATATAATTAATATTAATCGTTTCCCATGCGGTATCAATGGCTGCAATTAGTGCATTACGGTTTACTGGTATAAAATTTGGCCCTTGTTGTCTTCGGATAACAGCAAGTATTCGAGCCCAAACATTTTCGATAATGTTAAAATCTGGGCTTTTGCTGGCCAGGGTAACAGCTCCAAGTTATTTGCTTGTATCCAGTTGCGCACAACCTGCGAAGTATAGGGTCATCATATCCCGATAGTTAATTATCGAATGTTCCAAGAAAATATGTGTAAATAGTAAATGGAATCTATTAACGTAACGTTAAGTCGTTAATTATAGTTACATAACTCTCCTTTCATAAGATATAGATCATATTACTTCGTACACACCTGAACAACAAACCGAAAAACAAACAGAACAACAAACCGAACGGCAATCGGAACATTAATTTGGACGGTGCTACGTACGAATTTTAGAACAGATTCGCAAGTCCTGATTGTTCCACGAACGGTTTGCGGCGTTCCCGCAACTTGTCGGTTTTTCTCCGACATCAAAGAAAATGCGCGCGAATGCGTTTGCAGGTTTGGACGAATCTAAACAAAACGGCGAACAAACTTATGCGGGAGAATTAAATTATTTATTTTTTGTCCTCCCTTTTGTGGGTTTGTTGTGTTTTAGGTAATATTATGGAGTTGACAGAAGAAAAATGTTTTAAATTAATCAGTGTTTAAGAATGCAAGAAAAAAATGATGTCCCTATTAGCATCATTTGGGCGGAAAATTTCCAAAATAAAAAAAAAGCGAAGTAAATTATAATTTTTTACTCTTCTTTGGTTGGCACTATCTTCTTGTTTTCCGCAATTTTCTCTTCTCAATAATAAATATATATGAACTGAAAACTACTGAAAATAATTATGGGAACAGCACAAACGTTCCGTTTGTTGTTCGGATTGTGGAAATCATAAAAGATCGTTTGTCGTTCTGTTTGACTTTCGGTTCGTTGTTATGTTTGTTGCTCGGTTTGTTGTTCAGGTGTGTACGAAGCTTTACAACTTAAGCAACAATTTTTGGCGAATAAAGATTAGTTTGTGATGTAATATTAGAAACACAAATTTATATCATATCAAATTTATGACAACTTAAAACCAAGAACGTGTATGTTATTGTTAAAAATTATTAAGGAAAAAGCGCAATTGCAGTGTAAATATTTATAATTAGATATTTTCGAAAGTTTATAAGTCCTCTATTGTAATCTTAATACTTAAAAGAGAATCCTGTCCATTAGCATTATAAGGAAATGGCTTTTACTTTATGAATAAGTTTAAATAACAATAGAATATCCTTGCTTGTTTGTTAGATATACCAAAAAGCACCGTAGGGCATTACCGAGTAGAATGGAATCTTGAACACACTTTGGAAAGAGCCATTGGAAGTGGTAGACCTAAAAACGTTCAATAGCCGCAACGATGGACCACTAAAAGTTTTTAGAATGGAATGAAGTCGTTACGAAAATAATCACATATGTCCTAAAAAACGAAGTGGTTATTTTTCTGTGAATGTGTGGGGTTGGGTTAGCGCGCGGGGTCCAGGAGTTTGTTGGGCTATAGATGGACGTCTTGATTCTGCTGCGTATTTAGATATTTTGGAAACTATTATGAAACCTTCAGTCGAAGTGTTTTATCCAGACGAAGATTATATTTTCCAACAAGTAAGTATTCTTATTTCACTATACTTTCTCCAAAAATAGTTCGGGATCTGTTGAATTAACATTTTCATAATGTATTTTTGTTGTTAAAGGACAACGCCCCTATTCATACTTCGCGGGTTGTGCGCAATTGGATACGAGAAAATAACTTGGAGCTGTTACCCTGGCCAGCAAAAGCCCAGATTTTAACATTATCGAAAATGTTTGGGCTCGAATACTTGCTGTTATCCGAAGACAACAAGGGCCAAATTTTATACCAGTAAACCGTAATGCACTAATTGCAGCCATTGATACCGCATGGGAAACGATTAATATTAATTATATTGATACCTTGATAGCGTCAATGAGCAGACGCCTCCAAGAATGTATCAATAATAATGGAGGTCACACCCATTATTGATTTCTTATATTTATTTATATAGTAATACCTTTATTTAAAAAAATTTTCATTTAATTTTAAACTATAACTTGGTATCTTAATTATAATTATGTAATAAATTCTTGTCAAAAACTAAATATATACGTTGACAATAAGAATTGCCTTAGTTTTTATTTTCACTTTTTATATTAACTACAAAAAAATGAAACGTCATAAAATATACATTTTGTAAGGACTAAATATTATGAATAGAGAGTTTAATGATTTTTTTTAATAACTTACAATAATTAGTAGGTTAGATTTATTTAAAAATAAGTAATAATCAGTCAACCCAAATAACCATGTTTAGTTTTTGATTTAATTTAAAAGTTATTGCTTGTAGACGTTTTTTAAATCAAAATTATTTCTAATTTTATTTTGTAAACATTTCCTAAACAAAATTTTGATTCGATAATTAATCGAGCTATGGTGTTTAATTAGCGATACCTTCAAATATATTCTTTAAAGAAAAAATTAAGTAAGCAACGTAAATTACCTATTTTCTAGTCCTTCTATAAGATAACCCCTGCTGAGACTACCTGCTGTTAGAATTGTAAATGATACCCTTAAGCCCGCTTCACAATGTGCAAACTTTTGTTTACAGAAACTGTGGTGTCCAAGTTTTAAATTTCATGAGTGTACCTTACACCGATGCTTTATTAAGGGCATTTTTGTTGCTTGGTTCTTCATTACAAAGTTCAATCTCCTTGTTACAGATGTTGCATTTTATAATAAAGGTACTATTCAGGCCCATCCTTTTTTCCCCAAAAAATATCCAGTCCCCACCTATACATTTTTTATTATGCTGCGTTTGCAGTGACAGTGCTTTTGACAGGAAATATTGTATTTCACCAATTCTACGTCCCGACAGCGTTTTCTCAGGTTGAACGTTGTCTACTTCAATCTGTTCTTCATCAATTCTACAAATTAAAAATAATGAATTTATCACGTAATTAAATATTGCAAAATTAATGTAACAAACCTTAACCATTCTTGATATGTTTTATCATTATAGAAATAATATTCATCAGCATTAATCGTATTAGCATTTTCCTGATCAGGCCTTGTCGCTGATATATTTTCATACGATACCATACTGTCTTGAGATATCATACCTGAAGTGCTGGGTAAAGAATCTTTAGGATGATATCCCGTTGCTAAGTCGATAATGTCAGCAACGACTTTTTTACATACTATGTTAGCCTTAACTTGATTAAAACTACTCCATAAATGTAAGACGCAATATCCTTTTTTGCTGTTTTTGTCAGGTAATGTTATCAAGCGACCTGCTGAGCTAGCTTTGGAACGTTTGTTTCTTTTCTTTTTTCCATATTTAGTTTGGTTTCCCATTTTATAATCTGTAAATGAACTATGTAAGTAAAGAATGTTATTTTATAGTGATAACACTTAGGTTAAGTTATAAGGATTTTAGGTCTTGCCTTAATAGCCCCCTCCCCCGATTCTCCCTTAACCTTCCTAACTCCAGGTGGGGTGAAAACTCACCCCAGCGGTCTATTTTGTTTATATTTCAATGTTACAATTAAAATATCTTTATCATATTGAGTGACATTGTTAATCAAAGTATTCAGTTTAATATAAATAAAAAAAAATAAATATCCAAAAGATCATAACATTATTATTCATTTACTTCTTAAAATGCACGTGGGGTGAAAAATCACCCCGGTGGTATTATGTGTCTTACAAAACTATTTGAAATTGCTTTGTCTAATAATAATGACCGTTTGTTTTTTAACGACTAGAGTATTAGGATTATTGCTAAACTAATGAATGGATTAGATTTCTATTTACCTAAGTTATTTTCGTGTTCAATTGTCTATTGTCATATATCATTAGCTAATATTTATGTTTACAAAAAAATGCTATTCAATGACAGTAATGAGCATAAATATGGTAAACGTATTTATGTAATTATCTAATTTAATTCCTTCAAATTTTCCATTGGGGTGGTAGAGGTATATAATGGATGCATACAAAGTGCATAGCAAACAGTTGTGTTGAAGTTGTATGTATTGACAGATTGTTTGTTTACGATGAGTAAGACAACTAATATAGCTGTATCATCCCGCACAAGGAAGATTGTGGAATTCGCTCAAACTCAAGTCCGAAATTCAGGTACTATATATAATCAAAGTTCCAATTTCAATGGTTTTTATTTTATTACTTTTAGATGAAGAATTCAATTTCGTTGACGAATGTCAGGATAATGATGTTTCTGAAACGGAAGACAACCTGGAGGAGATTAGTGAAGAACGAGATGAGATCGATGGTAATTCTGAGGATAATGAAGAATTTATGGAAATGGATATCGAAGATATGTGGTTTAGCAAAGACCAAACTTTTTGGCTAAAAACCCTCTAATAAGAAAACGGACACGGTCAAAAATGTAATTAAATGTCCACCAGGAGTATCACGTCAAGCGTCCAAGACCAATAGCATTGTTGAAATTTTCAAATTATTTATTTCCTCTAATATTGTAAATATGATTGTGGAATTTACGAATCAAAAGGTTCAAGAGAATTGGAAAATTCCGAAAACAATTGGAAAGATGTTGACGACATAGAAATATATGCGTTTATAGGTTTATTGGTATGTTCTGGAGCCTGCAAGGGTAATCGTGAACCTGTGAGGATGTTGTGGAATGACGACTTTTCTTTCAAACGGCCAATTTATTCGGCAACAATGTCAAGAAACAGATTCACTCAAATTTCGAGTAAAATGAGGTTTGATAACATGGATACCAGACAAGAACGCAGACAATCGGATAGGATGGCACCAATTCGGAATGTGTTTGATTTGTTTGCTGGTAACTGCAAAAATCATTATAACCCAGGTTCATATCTAACAGTTGATGAACAGTTAGTGCCATTTCGTGGAAGATGTCCTTTTAGGGTTTACATGAAGAGCAAACCAGCAAAATATGGAATAAAATTTGGATTCTTGCCGATGTCGATACAGCTTACTGCAAAACCTTCAAGTTTATCTGGGAAAGACAGGCAACGCTCCCGAACGTGATCAAGGAAAAAGAGTCGTTATGGATTTAGTTTCGATTTTGCCTCCCGGGCATGGAATTACAACAGACAATTTTTTTACGTCATTGGATTTAGCTGAACAATTGCTAGATAAAAACCTAACTATATGCGGAACTCTGAGAAAGAATAAGTCTTTTGTTCCTTTACAATTTTTGCCATCTCCCAATCGACCAGTTTGCTCGTCACTTTTTGGTTTCCAGTCAGAAATGACGTTAGTATCTTATGTACCAAAAAAAAACAAAAGTGTTATTCTTCTGTCGTCAGAACATCGTGACAAAGAAATTTCGGATGAACCGCACAAAAAACCAGAGATAATATGCCATTACAATGCCACAAAGGGGGCTGTGGATACTCTTGATAAAATGGTGGCCGAATACACATGCAACAGGCAATCAAAAAGGTGGCCAGCCGTATTATTTATGAACATTGTTGACATAGCAGCGGTTAATGCATATGTTTTGTGGACTAACCTTCATCCCGAATGGAATGATCAGTATTTCGACAAGAGACGTTTATTTCTTTTAGATTTGGCAAAGCAACTAGTTCAACCACACATGCAAAGACGTGTAGAAGATCCAGAAGTCAAATGTAAACTTCCTAAATCGACTATAAATGATATGTCAATTTTGAAAAGCATTAATGATAACACCAACACCGAAGAACAGGATATCGCAAAGGAAAAAAATCACCAACCAAAACAAGGAAGATGTCAGTCTGTCCACGAAAGAAAGATAAAAAATTAGGAGTGTTTGTTCGTTGTGTAAAAAACACGTTTGCGCTGAACATAGTAAATGTACTAACATATGTCAAGTGTGTAACAAATTTAATTAAATTAAAATCTGTTATTGTAACTTTTGCTATTTTTTTAAACATTGTAGTTATATATGACTAAATAAATACTTATTACAGCATATTGAAAATTAATTGTGTGTAGTATAAGATTAAAACAACAAAAACATTGAGGGGTGATAATTCACCCCACACGGTATTGCGCGTTTTAAAAGTTACCTAGAGTTAGGAAGGTTAAACCCTCCTGGGGCCTAGGAGCAAGACAAGCACACTGATAGATGTTATCGAAGGGGGGTTGTGAGTTGAAAATACCTACCTCATTAAGCAAAATTCAAAAAATTATTTTCAGATTTTCAGTAAATGAGAATTAAAACAATTTTTTGCCGTAGATATATATATCCTTATATATATATAGCATGTTCCATTTAAAATAAGAAAGTTGACAGTATGCACGAAAATATTTTTCTGAGTTCAGTGATGTCGAAAACAGGCGCAGCACTATTTCCAGAAAATGAATCGAATTAGTTCTCTATATACTTTTAATGCACGCTCGATGTGCCGGACCCTGTAGAGACCTTATTTCATGATTTTCGGGCATAAAAGTTAATTTGATGTCTAGATTATTTATCTAAGGGACCCCACTCACGGTCAAACATAATCGTCAAATTGTGTTTGATTGTATGAAATTGCATAATTATCGTGCGTATGTGTGCATTTTCAATCAATTTGAATGAAGACTCTGCGATTGAAAAAAATTGTAATCTGTTGAAAAAATCTGTACTACTATTCTGTTTGGCCGTGAGTGGGGCCCATGCAATACATTTTTTGACTATTCAACAATCACACTGGTGTTCTGAAAATATTTTTCGTTTCGTTATTACTTACCGCAAAGGTAAATCTCACTTCCAAAATAACTGGCGGCACTTAGTGTCTAAAATAAAATTAATATAAAATACGTCACACTAACAAAAAACCTTTTTTTGGCGTGCACCGCAAAACCCGCTAAAGCACGTAAAGCAAATCGGTAATTCGAATTTGCAACGACTAAAATGAAATAAAAACGCAAGTGTGCTGTTACACAATTAAAAACAAAGATAAGGTGATTTTGTAGTACTATATTCAAGCAATGATTCAAGAATTATTTCATGTATGAAATATGATACCGTAGTTATACAATGTAATCATCAGAATTTGTAAATCCATAATCATCAGTAGCGGATTGGTCATATGTGCAAATGCGAGTCTGACTAATTGAAAGTTTATCACTAATACACTCAAGATATCCTCAAAAGTTGCTATTCAAAACTTAACTTTTTGTTAATAGATACCGCCACAAACAAGAGCAAAATGTTTCGTTTCTTTTAGAAGGTACTTATCTTTTCAGTAAACTCCAGCCTAAACACTGCACAGCAAAGAGCTGAAATTATGCAATGAAACTTTCATACAATCAATACATCAATACTTATTAATGTGTTATGATATTCTCATCACTTTTATTTTTACGTAAACATCATTTTTGACTGTTTAAACTCTGTTTTTGTTATAAGACCGTTTATTAATTAATTTTGCATGGAAGTTTCATTGCTTAATTTCAGTTCTTCATCGTGTAGTGTTTCATTTAAAACGGCATACCTCTTAAACAGTTGGAACATTTTATAAAGAGTGATGATGAAGAAATTTACCTTCCCCACCGGTTTCGTACGCCTTTAATTTTAACCAATAATGTAAAATATTACTAATAGTAAATTGTACGTAAAATCGCATTGCTTTATCTCGAAGGGTTTCTGAGAAATTAAATAAAAACCACTTCTTGGGGGCAACATTCAAAGAACCGTGGCTCCTTTAGAAGGCTTTTGCGGACCCATGTTTATCGAAACTTTTTTTCATACTTTCAAAAGTAGAATCAGCCATTAAAGGTTATCCCTCTATTTCGTGAACACCCTGTATACCTGTGTATTGAGCATAAACTTCCAAAATACCAAGACACTTTTATTTGTATTACACGATCATAAATAAGTTAATCGAAACAAGTAATGTGCTTGGTTACTATATTATTACAGCGCAAAAATAATTATCTAATTGATAGATGCATTTGCTTTCTACTACTTTTTGATTTTAGTATTCCAAGTAACCTTAGAATCTTTTTTTACTAGTATTATCTTGTAATAATAGTTTTATGCATGGTCATCATTAAGCCGATGGTTTTATTGCCAGCTGCAATTTTATCGGTGCACCCAATGATTTTGGACTAAACAGCTTGAGGAAATAGTTGCACGTTTAGGTATACATTATCTGGCAAATAAAAACTATCAATATTAACTTCTCTCTTTGAATCATGAATGCAATAAAGCAGAGATGTTGTCATGGTTATCTTGAATATTTCTGCATCCTCTTCACACGGCTCCAATAATTTTCCTCCACATTCAAAACCAAAAATGGATGTAAGAAAAATGTTTTTGATTCAGGATCGCAATTCTTTGGAACGTTATGGCCCTTTTTAAACTTTTTATTTAATATCTTGCGTGTTGACAGTTGAAACCGTTTCTCATCAAATTTTAATTATGCAGTTGTAAAACTCACCCTAATTGTTATTAATCTATATAAAATGTGTTCAAGCAACTCTATTAAGTTTTAAAAAGTTTGCTAATTTATATATGGGTTCTGTATCTAAGGTCCGTAACGGAATATTACTTTAACAAAATATTATATCACCTGTCAAGAAATTGAACTCAACAAATACATAAATGGAACGTTATTTATTCACACATAAAGAGGGACTCAAAGCAGTACCTGTTAGCAATACCTCAAATTAATTTCAATTGGCAAAAAAAGGATAATTTCCTTTTGTGTGAAACTGTAATCATTGGTTTGCAATAATCTATATTAAAACATGATCAATTTCAAAATGAAAGAACTGATGACACTAAAATTATATTACTATACTACTCAAAACTGCTTAACTTCATGAAAAAAATGCTGTTACATATAGCATTATTGAAAGTATTGTTTTTATATTTAAAAAACAAAAGCAAAACGATGAGCAAAATAAAAATCTGAATAATTTTATTTTTTTATAATTTAACAGTTTGTAATAACGAAAGTAATCTTTTCTTTTCTTTTAAACATTTAAACTGATATATTAGCTAGTTAAGCCCCAAATTATAGTTTGACACCTATTAGGCATACTTTCAATATGCTCCTGTAAAATTTCCTGCCAAAAAATAGGAAGAATAAGCCTTAATTCCCTAATAGTCGTATGTTGAGAAATATGATCTGCAACATGTTCCAAACATGTTTTATTAGGTTGAAATCTGGTGAAGATAAAGTAAACGATAACCAATTGATTTTATTGGCATTAACGGCCCTGATCAGATTTTGAACACAATAGGGTATTGCATTATCACCCAAAAAATAAGTTTTTTTTTGTTCTGTGTACACTCGTTTACGACGACTATTTGGATCATATTTTTTTTAATGTTTTTGATTCCTTGTTAACAGAGGACGTCTTTGAAGCCTGTATGACGTAAATACCACTTCCCTTAGTCTAATTTTACTATTTGGTCAGATACTCTAGTATCAGCCGAATTCATAACGTTCTGCATATGCTGACAATCAGTTGCAAACGGTTGATCTTGATTGATTGATTTTCTCTTGGCGTAGTTACATGTTTTGAACCATTGCCACGGCTTCTTGCAGTTGTTCCTGTTTGTCTAAAGCGCGTAACTGCACTTTGTGTTACAAAATTTCGCGATTTCAACCTGACGGACGCTTCTTTAGAGCATTCTTATCACTAAATCAGCTTCCTCGCATCTTAAATGTACTCTTTGCTTGTGGAGGTAATACAATAATTAATAATAACAAAAATCAGAAAATATTCTGGGAAAATATTTTTTTTAACTATTACGTTGCAACCACTTTTTTTAATAATTTGTTTCAGTACCCTACTGAGACTTCTTTTAGTTAAAATCGGTTAAGTACTATTTTAGAAATTACCTTGAAACTAAAAAATGCAAAAAACTTTTTTCTCTTATATGGAAGTACACTTTTTTAGATCAATATCCCTATTCAGTTTTGAGTAGTTTAGATGGAAGAATACTTATAATTGATTTTATTTTTGAAACCAATTAAATCTTTTTAAATTTTTAATGGGTCAATTAAAAAAACTGCTGTTGTTTTTGTAAAATGAATAAAATCATTACGTCTAAGGAATTTTTTCGATTGCGTACATTCACTAGAAGTGAATCAGATTCAACTGCTTAAGCAACAGAACTAACACCATAGTCGTCTCTAAAAGTGTAGGCCAAAATATGCAATTTGAAACTACAATGTGTTTTGATACAGACCACCTAGCAACAACTCTTAATTTTAGACAATTAAATAATTCAAATATATATAAAAAATTAAGCAAAAAATATACATATACCGTTTCTAAGAGAAGACATTACTAAAAAATTAAAGTACAAAAGAAATAATCAATGTTTCTTTAAACTAAGAGTCTTGTAGTAAACCCAAAACGTCAAATTGTATTGAGAATTCCGTAGCCTTAATGTAAAAATTGACGAAAGTTTTTACTTCATGACGACAAGATGTCACTAGTTCGGTATATAATGTAAGCGGAACAAAACTTTTATATGTATTAAATTTTGCCGCTCATATTAATTAGAAAACTAGTTTTGTTAACAAACTTTAGGTTCTAATTTATGTACACTAAATAGAGAATTATAAATACTTAAGCATTTAAAAAATTCAAAAATATAAATATAATGGGTGGCTCATTTAGAAGTATTTTTTTTTTAATTAAAAAAATGAATAAAAACAATTTTATTTTATAATTTTATTACCATACAAAAGAACTATTTCTTACAATTATTTCTTAAAGATAATTGCATTCAAATGTTGGCTGTAACTACAGTTTCCATTTTCAATGACGCGTTTGAGTATTTTGAGTGGTATTTGGCCAATGACTGGAGTAATATTGGTTTTCAATACCCCAATCGTAGCTTGCTTATTCATATATAGTTTAGAGTTTACATAGTCACATGATTGAGCCGGCCAATTCACTAGTCTAAAGCGTGAAATGATCTGTTCGTCGTATAGTTTTCGCAGTAAAACCATGGTTTCACGGGCTGTATGAACAAAATGTCGTCGAGATCACGGACTTCAATTTTAGGTATCAAATAGTCTGTCATCATGGCCGGATAACAATCACCATTCACATTAACATTCCGGTCGGCCAATGTTTTGAAGAAATATGGACCGATTTTTCCACAGTCTGTAGACGCCGTACCGTCTAAGTCTTTCCATTATGAAATGTCAAACACTACTGAGGAAGAATGCCACTTCAGTTAACCCGACGCATGCGCGATTAAATCCCCATTATAAAAGTACCTCTAAATGAATCACCCAATATAAGGAACTTTAAAACTAAAAAAAATACACATATTTTTGAATCAATTTTAAAATTAAAAGAAATGGTATTCAATTTTAATTATGTGACAGCCGCTAAATAAAAAATTATGTGGTTTACCGAGTTTATACCTCAATTAAATCTTTAGTATTTCTTAAAAACCGGCTATGTGTTTGGTGCAGCTTCTTCTAAAAATTTCTTACAAGTGAATGCACGCATTTTACTTCTATTATGAATCCACAAACCAAAACGAATATTATCACAATAATATTACTGATATATAAATCAGAAGTAGGTACTGTACCATCAGGTCTGCTTTAAAAAAAATCTACACTTAAAAATCTATTTTATAGAGTAATAGGTAGTTGGACTAAAGGTCAAATTCAGAAATATTGCCCACTTTTAATCTAGATTCAAACTCAGTTAAAATCGTCACTCAACCTCAAAATGTGATTCACAAACAAAACTACACTATTTCACCACTATAATTTAAGTGGAGAATTGAAGGCCGACCGGCGACGGTTACTAAACATATTCTAGTTGATACTTCACTTCACTCACTATTCAACTGAGAGGCAAATTAAGCTCTAAGTGAGTGTAGTAGAAATGGCCTTTTTACTTTGGCCCCAAATGTCTCAAAAATTATATTTTTAAGTGAAATAAATGTTTCTTTCAATCTAATTACGTTTATACCTACAATTTAATTTAAATTTTATATTCTATTTCTACGACTAATTTTTCACAGCTTACATAAAATGGATTTTTTAATATGCATATACTTTTATGTATTAATATAATTATTTTCTTGTATTCAATCCTGTCCGTAGGTTACTACTTCCCGTTCGTCACATTTTATTTTTAATATTCAATAAATTTAACATTTTGATCGTATTTTTTATTTTCAGATTTTTCAAGAATTTCTCTATTCAATTATACTGATTAATTGCGATACGAGAGAGGGTTTTGTGTTTTAACATTTTATGGATACAATACGAGTGTAGCTGTTTACATTTCTAAATCATTTTAATGAAAAGAGACAATTTCTAAGTTTTTTTAAAATGCATAAAACTAAACACGCATTCAATTAACTGAATATATAATAAGTAACTAAATTGAGACGGCAGTTTATCAAAAAAAACAAATGGTTTTTTTTTTCATTTGAACGTATTACCCTATGGATTGAGGGATGGAATAGTTAATAAGACTATAATTGAAGCTAAAATACTGTTTATATTCTAGGCTCGGCTCCTACGTCGTCTGTAAAACAACTCATACTGTAATAAGTTACCTACCGGACTTGTAACGTAAAATACTATTCTGTAATTAAAAGTATTTTCTTAATTAAGTTAGTTTAGTTCATTATAATTAGTATAGTCTATACTTTCCTATTTATCTAATTTAAGAGGATATTTGCTCTACACAGCGCCAGGATATGGTTCTCCGTGCATTTATGACTAAAAACATTTTATGTGTGACTATAGATTTTTTAACTTCATTTTTTTAAATTATGAACCGTATACATATTATATTGCCAAAAGCATCAATGCATGCCCGTCATATGTTAAAATTTTGTTTTGATGCAATTAAATGCATTTTTTTTATAGGATACGGTATCACATTATTAGGTTATTGTTTGAAAGTTTATATTTTCAAAAACACGTATTTTAAGAAAAACTAAAAATTTATTACACGGGGGCGTAGAATCATAATTTTTCTTTCCTGTTTTTTTTTGTTTGAAGGGTGTATGTTCTTTATTTCTATAAAAAATAGTTATTTTGCAACCGCTATTTTATGCATCTTAACACCAGGGCAAATACCCTCTTAATATTTAAATATAAAGCTGCTGCAATAAAGAAATTGAATTTTATGAATCAGTCCATGTCCAGAAATAAGTTTGCTATAATAGACTAAATCCAAAAGAGCAACTTAAGTTAGTTTCCACCAAAATGGAGTTAAGATTGTTTTGACGAGCGGCTAAATTGCCACCCATGCAAGATAAACTGCACAAGCGCTAACGTTAAATTTAGATGAAAATGCAAACTATGTTGCCAGTAGTTATTTGAGTTAAAATAGATCCTAAGTAAAATAACCCTATCTCAAATAGATCACAAATTTTGGACTGATTTAGATAAAATACATCCTAGGAACCGACCATAAGTCTAACTAAAATATTTTTTAAAACGGCGGCATTTCCGAATATACCGGAAAGTAACTCAGTTTTTGTTTTTTTAATGCAATGACTCCATTTTGACCCCATACCTAAATTCTACATTAAATTTTATGATTTTATTATCACCATCATATTGTCAGCTACCATTCCTGGCAACAGAAATTGATGTACAATTAAGTTGCAGGGCTAGTTTAATTAACATTATGCATTCCTATCTTCACCTATCTAGGCTCTTTTTCGATGATTGTTTCAATTTTTTCGAATTCTGTTTGATTTTTTATAATTTAAAATTGGTTAATGACAGACGTCCTGTTATATAATGTTGTATGCTTAATATAATCGTAATTAATATTATTGGTTGTGAATTTGTTATATATGTTATATCTACCTACACACATATTGTTATCAATTACTTATGTAATGTGGGTACTTTATTATTTTGCCCGGGCAGCATTTGGATTTAGGTATTGTAAGTATAATTCACAAGATGAAAAACGTGATCACTTAAAACTTTTTCATATTTGAATACATCTCAAAAATTCATACACCTTAATATAACTTTTCCTGCATTTCGTGTTATGTAGAAAATTGAATAAAAAATGTTGAGTAAAGCGTTAACTCAATTATATTTGCTCTACCTATATATTACTTATTACGAAACTACATTAATTTACAATCTAAAAATAAGTATGTGTTTAGCAACGAACTACATTTACTTTCTGTGTAGGTACTTATAAGTTTATAAGTTTACAATATCTAAAAATTGTATTTGTAACAGATGCTATATTACAATGTCATTGTGAGAAACATAATGTAACTTTTCCATAAATAAAATGCAATAAATGTCTTGTAGTAATTGCAAAACAATTGAACTTTTATTGCAATTTATATGTTTTGATAATTTTAATATGCAATTGAAAATGAGCTCTATCACATATATTTCATTACCAAAAATTTTTTTTTTTAACATATGAAGTCGTGACAATTCTAGTTCTAATACAAGGTGAATGCGTATTACACATATTAATTAACTAATTAGAATGGAAAAATAAAACTTGGTAATACATAGTGGGTTTTTGGACGTGATGGTTTTAACTAAAACATTTTCAAACATTTCTAACTTCGTCAACGGGTCAACAAATGCCTACAACAGAATGTTAGTATTTTTGAGCATTATTTGACATTTTTCAACTTCATGATGAAATTAATGAAATTCAGCTTACTTCTCTTGTTTTTTAATTTTGATCTTATAACTTAAATACTATTAGACGTTGATATAGGGTGTCGTTAATAAAGTTTTCTTTAAAAATGTAGAAAAATGAAAAAATGTATGGGATGCAAAAAAAAAAGATTTATTAATTTGAAATAGCTAGGTTGAGATGGGATGAACATTCATTATAAGAATTTAAGAGTTGGGTTGCTTGCACTTATAGATGATAATTTACTCTTAACGTGACCAAGAATTCAAAATATAATTGTTTTTTATAACAAAATATATGCAGTTATACTAGAAGCTTCTAAACTGTTCTAGACTAGTTATATGATATTATTATTAAACTTCGGCTAGACCATAATGCAGATTCTAAAAACGCTATAAAATACAGAGTGTTTTATTTAAAATAACAAACGTAATAACAATTTTTAATATAAGCGGAAGATGAAAAAGAAATTTTCGTTAAAACCATGTTTATATATGTTTTCCGTTGACCGTGCATTTATGACTTACATTAACGTAAACAAAATCGTTCATTAATGACCTCTATTAATGCACAATTTTCTATTAATTTACGATTTGAGTATAGGCAACTAAGCATATATGTGTATACCTAAAGTTGCCATTTTATCTGTCAATCAAATACAATTTGAAAATGTAAATAAAAAGTCTGTCATAATTTGCACCAAAGCAAATTTTAATAATAACGAATCAATATTAATTTACAGTTGTAATAAATCTTCAGACATTTTTGTACTGTATACAACATTCCGATGATAACACTTAATAACATTTAACGATGTTTAGATCATCTATTTTACAAACTATTGTCTCACACAGTTCTTCACGTCCTTAAAGTTAGCAGACCAGTTGAGGCAGATCAATCATTTCGTACATTAGAAATTAAGTGCTTATTAATTGCTAATTAAGTACCTCAATTACGACTTAATTGCTACAGTAGTTCTGGAGATATTCAATGATCTGCTACCTTAAAAAAAAGTTATCAGACCAAGTATCTAAAAATAGTTTTAGAGTTTGATTAAAATTCCTGATTTGGTCAAAAAATCAAGTGCTATTTAAGTGCTTCATGTTCACTATCTTAGAAGCTCTCAAAAAAATTTTTTTAAAATAACTCATTGATCTGCTATCTTTGGCAGATCAAATGTTAAAAACCACTTTGGACAATTAAAATCGAACTTTAACACATCTATAGATTTAAGCGTTATTTAAATGCTTTATGTTCACTATCTTAGAAGTACTCGAAAGTTTTTTTTCTGAATAACTCATTGACCTGCTAGCTTTAGCAGACCAAATGTTAAAAAAACTTAAGAAAATTCAAATCAAAATCTAGGGTATGTTTAGATTTAAGTTCTATTTAAGTGCTTGATGTTTACTATCTCAAAAGCATTGAAACATTTTTTTTCTAAATAACTCATTGATCTGCTATCTTTAGCAGAACAAATGTTAGAAACCATATTAGACAAATAAAATTAAACTTTTACACATCTATAGAACAATAAGTGTTGCGAAATCTAGTGTCGACTAATGTTAACGTAAATAAATAAATAAATAACACCCACAAAACTAAAATATAACGATTATTCCGTCAGTTTTTATAAAATCACCTTAGAAATCAAAATCCTAGCGACCAGTACGTTGGGTTGCTGCTGATTGGTTACTGACGCGTTACAAACTGGTTGCTAACTAATTACCCGGGTGCGAATGAAAACTTTGAAATGAATGGTTAGCAAAGTGTCTAAACATTTGCACACGGCACAATTAGTAACCTGTTTGTATCGTATTTGTTTTTAGTTGGCTAATGTGCTTTCTAACATTTGGTCTGCCAAAGATAGCAGATGAGTTAAAAAAATTATTTTTAATGCTTCTAAGATAACAAACATAAAGTCCTTAAATAGAACTTAAATCTAATCATATCCTCAATTTTGATTTTAATTTGTTCAAGTTAACATTTCGTTTTGCTAAAGATAGCAGGCCAATGTGTTCAAAATATAGTTTTTGCAGAACTTTTGAGATAGTGAACATGAAGCACTTAAATGGTACTCAAATCTAAAGATGTCCTAGGTTTTAATTTTAATTTACCAAGGTTTTTTTTAACATTTGGTTTGCCAACGATAGTATATGAATGAGTCATTCAGAAAAAAAACTTTCCAGTACTTCTGAGATAGTGAACATGAAGCACTTAAATGGCACTTAAATCTATAGATGTGTTAAAATTTGATTTTAGTTGTCCAAGGTGGTTTTTAACATTTGGGCTGCCAAAGATAGCAGATCAATAGGTCATTTAGAAAAAAAAAGTTTTTTGAATGCTTTTAAGGTAGTAAACATAAAGCACTTAAATCTCTAGATGTGTTAAAGTTCGATTTTAGTTGTCCAAGGTGGTTTCTAACATTTGGTCTGCCAAAGATAGCAAATCAATATGTTATTTAGAAAAAAAAGTTTTTTGAATGCTTCTAAGGTAGTGAACATAAAGCACTTAAATAGCACTTAAATCCGTAGACGTGTTAAAATTTGATTTTAGTTGTCCAGGTGGTTTCTAACATTTGGTCTGCCAAAGATAGCAGATCAATAGATTATTTAGAAAAAAAAAGTTTTTTGAGTGCTTCTAAGGTAGGGAACATAAAGCACTTAAATAGCACTTAAATCTGTAGATGTGTTAAAATTTGATTTTAGTTGTCCAAGGTGGTTTTTAACATTTGGGCTGCCAAAGATAGCAGATCAATAGGTCATTTAGAAAAAAAAGTTTTTTGAATGCTTTTAAGGTAGTAAACATAAAGCACTTAACTCTCTAGATGTGTTAAAGTTCGATTTTAGTTGTCCAAGGTGGTTTCTAACATTTGGTCAGGCAAAGATAGCAGATCAATATGTTATTTAGAAAAAAAGTTTTTTGAATGCTTCTAAGGTAGTGAACATAAAGCACTTAAATAGCACTTAAATCCGTAGACGTGTTAAAATTTGATTTTAGTTGTCCAGGTGGTTTCTAACATTTGGTCTGCCAAAGATAGCAGGTCAATAGATTATTTAGAAAAAAAAATTTTTTGAATGCTTCTAAAGTAGTGAACATAAAGCACTTAAATAGCACTTAAATCTATAGATGTGTTAAAATTAGATTTTAGTTGTCCAAGCTGGTTTTTAACATTTGGGCTGCCAAAGATAGCAGATCAATAGGTTATTTAGAACCAAAAGTTTTTTTAATGCTTTTAAGGTAGTAAACATAAGGCACTTAACTCTGTAGATGTGTTAAAGTTTGATTTTAGTTGTCCAAGGCGGTTTCTAACATTTGGTCTGCCAAAGATAGCAGATCAATATGTTATTTAGAAAAAAAAAAGTTTTTTGAATGCTTCTAAGGTAGTGAACATAAAGCACTTAAATAGCACTTAAATCTGTAGATGTGTTAAAATTTGATTTTAGTTGCCCAAGTTGGTTTCTAACATTTGGGCTGCCATAGATAGCAGATCAATAGGTTATTTAGAAAAAAAAAATTTTTTGAATGCTTTTAAGGTAGTAAACATAAAGCACTTAAATAGCACTTAAATCTGTAAATGTGTTAAAGTTTGATTTTAGTTGTCCAGGTGGTTTCTAACATTTGGTCTGCTAAAGATAGCAGATCAATAGATTATTTAGAAAAACATGTTTTTTGAATGCTTCTAAAGTAGTGAACATAGAGCATTTAAATAGCACTTAAATCTATAGATGTGTTAAAGTTCGATTTTAATTGTCCAAGGTGGTTTTTAACATTTGGTTTGCCAAAGATAGCAGATCAATGAGTTATTTAGAAAAAAAATATTTTTGAGTGCTTCTAAGATAGTGAACATGAAGCACTTAAATAGCACTTAATTTTTAGACCAATTTAGGCATTTTAATCAAATTCTAAAATTATTTTTAGATAGTTGATCTGCTAACCTTTTTTTAAGGTGGCATATCATTGAATATCTCCAGAACTACTGTAGCAATTAAATCGTAATTGAAGTACTTAATTAGCAATTAGTGAGTACTTAATTTCTAATGTACAAAATTATTTATCTGCTTCAACTGGTATGCTAACTTTAAGGACATCAGTTCTTCAATATTGTTTACTCATTGTTCAAAAAAAGTAATGGCCCGATAAACATTCAGACTCCTAAAAATATCCTTTGAAAGTGTAGCGGAACCACTTTAAAAAAATGTTTTTTTTTATAAACTCTACATGAGCATGTTGTGTGAAATAACATTAAAGTGAAATCAATCTTCATCATTAACGAATCTTAAGCTGGAATACACAATAGCGATATGAATGAATATCTTTGTTTGGTATGATGTGCCAAGTCATTATCAATAGTTCAACTTGTTTACAGGCAACATAGAGATGTACTTGGGCTTTTTGTATCATTTATCAAACATCGTCAACCATTTCTGGTTCGGTCTTTGTAGGTGCATCACTATTTTGAATAAACACCAATCCGTTCTCATAAAAAGATTTATGCACTTTCTTTAGCTCTGATGAAAACTATTGTGTTTTGACGCAATAATTGGAATTTAGTACCTCAATTCTCCATCAACTTAGTGACTTTAATTAAAATACTGTTGTCAAATAGCTATACAAAAAACAAAAAGGCAAAGAATAATCAAAACAAAGCTCACAAAAAAGTAAAAACAATGAAGTTAGGTTATGTTATACAATTAAAAAATTGTGGCGAGTTCACAAAACGGGACTTTCTAAAGGTGTGTTCATAATAGCATATCTTTTCTAAAATTATTAAATTATAATTTTATTAAAATTACAAAGTACGGTCGACGGAAAAGTTGTGTAACTAACTCTTGAATTCGCTTCGCTCACGCGTTAAAATATCTCGATTGTTAATCGCCCTTATTAATATACTCGTTTGTTAAATAACTATTAATAAACCATCATCCTGACCACTCTATATAATATCTGAATTTATATCTATTATACTATAATAAAATTTCCTAAAATTCTAAATTCAACATAATGCGTATAAGTCAAACGGCACATAAAATTCGGAATTACGTCAATTTTTTTCTGAAAGAAATTTTGAAAATCCATTTAGATGCAAACTAGTATTTACTTAGTAAAATGTTTTTGTGTTACAATTTTGTTAAAACTTGCTTTAAAACTGTCTAATTGTTGTTGCAATAATACAATTTATTAAATTAAATTAAAAAACAAACACAAAAATTACAAAATTTTTATTATTGCTGAAATAACTTGTCAGAAAATTTCTTAATTGATAAATTTGAATTAAAACTCCTGCTTGATTTAATTAGGTATTTTAGTTTTCCTAATCTTATGGGGTTTTCTTATAAGAGTGTGACAATAAATGGAACAATTAAGACTGTTAGAGCAAAACTGTTCACATAGCATTAAGCCAACTTTTTGAGGCAAATTAAACAGGGAAAACAAAAATTGTGCTCACACTCTCAAAAAGGCAGTTTCTGGCCTAGTGACACAAATAACTATTGTACAAATTTGCATTACAAGCCCTTGATTATTTTTTTTTAATTACACAAATGAAAAACGATAATTTGGTTATTAGGTAAATTATTTCATTATATTCTCACGTTCCATATCGTTTAAGAAAATCTAAAAAGTATTGCAGATATTAAAAAAGAACCTTACTTTTTATTGTTTCTGTGAAAGTTTATGAAAAATGTAGAATTGTAAATTCTTTTTCACCATCCAATATTTCCTGTTCTTCCGTCCCCTTTTTCTCACTATCTTGATGTTTGGCAAATTTTTATTTTATGTAAATTTTTCCATATTTTCTGTTGGCTTAGCTTCTACGTTACCGCTGTAATATACATAAGTTATCATTTGTAGTTCTTCTTTTCTAAGCTATTCCTCGCTCGAAAGGGCAAAAGATCTAAGTTATGCTTGTTTGACTTGTCTTAAAGTTTTTGTAGAACTCAGATACAAATTCTGTACGTTTGTTTTTGCTGTAACCTTCCAATTATCCCATGGCCATCCTAATATTGTGTCAAAGTAATAAAACTGACTACTTCACGAGTGTTAGTTTGAATAAAACCAAAAAGTAAAAAACAGCAAAAATAATTCTTTAATAAAAATTAACTCGACAGTTATATAATTTTTATATTGACATTAAACAAAACATTTTTATAAACAGAACAAAAACTTGAATGAATAAAAAATAGTCTTCTATGAAAAACAGAGACTAGCTTCTTCCATAGACACATAGGTAGGTAACTTTAACATATTGTGTAACAGCTTTGTAATAAGTTTCTACCCTTTACATGTGCTTAATCGGTAGTGATGATTCGTTAATTATTCAATGTACTCAATTGTCATCACCACGAAAGTTTACCTTTGAATAATGTGGTGAAAGACCTTCAGCTTTCAAACACTCAAGAGATGCAAAAACATAAAATAGTTAGAAGGTTGACCAATAAATGTTTATGCTAAAAAAGCTAAAGCAATTTTGGATAAACAGTAAATCACTCACGCCTATTTATATCTTCATATAATTTAAAAACATTTAACTGTAGGTGCTCTTTCGAGATTACTTTCACGTTTATGGTTGCCATCTTTATTTAGATTTATTTATTTATTTAATTGTATGGTACATTTTAAATATTGTATTGTGATGTAAGGATCGGCTAAATTTTAATCAATCAAATCTTCAGCTGAATATGATCTTCTCAAATATAAAAGATTTTATTATCAACTCATTATGTAAATGAGATAAAATTCATTTATTTTAAAAAATAGTTAAAAAAAGAGAAAAATTGTATGGAATAAACGTTACTTAAATTTACATTTTATTCAAGTTCATCGTCAGATATGTCTGAGTCAGATCTTTCTGCCGGGGTTAAATCTGACTCATCAATATCCTGAAACACAACTGCACCATCTACCTGAGTGTGTTCTGCAAAAACAGAAATGATATTTAGGTGGCATCAAATAATTAGAAGTAAATAAACATTTAGAATCAAATTCATTGTACATAATTATACTTTCATTACGGTGATGCTTTCAAGTGGAGTTAGCTGATCAACTTCGTACCATTTGGAGCTATAATTGTTATTTGTTTCTATCCATCCAAACTCTAAAGAGCTTAACTGTGTAGGAATATATTGAGGTGCATTTTTCCATAACTGTGATACATAAATTTGAAAATTACCCTCAAATTACATTAGAACAAAATGGATTCTTGTCTACAGCTGGAGGTCATATCACAACCATTGAAGTAGCTGAATAGTATTTTTTGAATATTTAGGGTAATGAAGAAGTAGTGTTTAAATATCACGCGGTATAAAATAAATGTAACAAACATGATTTTTAATATCTTCAAATGAGTAGCTGAAGTAGAATTCCTCTTCAGAATGATGGCTGAATTCAATAATACATTATAAATTAATGTCAATTTTCCATTTCTTTGCATACTTCTAGAAAATTTCTAAAATCCACCTGATCGCTCCTACTGAAGTCGATATTTGACAACAAGTATGCATTATCAATCGGTATAAAAGTGTGCCTAAAAAGTGCCGCTGCATCTCGGACTATCAATGTATACTCCGAATTAAATATATTTAAGCATACTTTGCTATTTTTATAAATCTGCGTTTTATGAAATTTTAAAATACTACCAAGAAGTTTGTACTTATAACAACGCATAAATAAATTAAGAATTGTTATCAATGGAGTATGAATATTTAGTTTGAGACAAGAGTTATTTTAACGTTGGAATCCATAGCAAGTACACATTGAGTTAAATTAACCCTTTGTTTTTAAAACATTAATACATTTATTAAACAAAATGTTATGCTAGAACATGTGATTTCTGTTTAAACTATTAAATTACACGTAATAAAAACTTTTACTTAGATGGAAACATTTGATATTAATCAAATCAATTGAACAAAAACATGGATATATTAATTTCATTATATCCTTAGGTCAAATAATTTCATTCCACCTCCACCTTTTGGTATATTCTGTTATTTCGAATATACCTTTAGGCAGAAGTTAATTTATGTTTAGTAATTGAAAGGCTGGGGTGGCATAAACTTATTAATGTTATTTTATTGTATTGTCTTATTGTTTCCGCATAGAATTTATTATTGGTACTGCTTTGATCTGTTATTACTTTATTTTCACAAAAATAAATTAATATCGGTTATTGAAAAGTATTTTTATTTATTGTGATTTTCAAATAACTTGTTTCTTGTGATGTATATTACTGGAATTATATTACATCAATTAAAAGAACACGTGTTTCATTATTATCACATATCTTGAGTTTAATTTATTTTGTTCGAATTGGTGTCTTATTTTCCTTTTGCACAGTTATCTACTAAAACTTAGAATTAGGATAGGTATTTAATTTAAGAAAACCATAAATATTGAATCTTATGACCGTTGTTAAGTAGGAAGAGTATTCTAAAAATATTATATTAATGTAACGTAATGCCCTCTTGCGCTAATTTTTTTGTGTAAGCAGGTCCCAATATTGTGAGATCATCTTAAAAATATGACACCTGTACATAAATATTAGCCATATCATCGAGTTTAGGCTTAGGATGCATTGGTGAGACATGGTATTGCTGATATCCAGGTTTATTACAAGTTTTAAGGAGTTCCGACCAAAACAAAAATTTGAAAATCTAGAATTAGATATAATTCTATTTGTCTATTTGTCTAATAATGTCTTGTATATTGTTAAATTTTTAGATGAAAATCATAATTCTGAATTTTTTTTTATTAAGCCTATAGCATGTCTATCTGTTATTGTTTTAAAATAAAAAAATTCCTGCATGAAATGAGATACGAGGTTGAAATTCAATTATGTTGGTAGTTTAAAGAATTCTTTATCTTAGGTATTCTTTGAAGTAAAAATTTGTATTAAACTGTAAAAAAATTAATTTTTTAATGATACACTATTTTTTCTTTCTTTAAACTTAAATCAAATTGGTTTAGAGTTATTTCTAAAAAATGGAAAATATTAATTCATTATGTCGACAGTAATATGAATTGTTGCATGGATACGAGAAATAATTTCTTAAATGTTAAGTTTTTGATGCTTGTGATGTAATATCCTTAACATTATTGTTAAAGAAAATTATAATAGATAACAATAACAAAAACAATGTTTATACAAATCTAAAAGTTTTCAATTTGTTATTATACTCAGAAAATTTGACAAGATTGCTAGTAGAACTTGTACAATATTTATGGAAAAGTATCTACAATTACCACCGATGAGAAAAAATAATTGTAAAAACATCCCTTTTTTTCCTTTTTCCGACAAATTAGAATTAGTATGTCATAAGGAAAGTATCTGGATAGTAGCCGACCCGCCGGCGTTCTTCCATATACCCCAGTCAATAGGGTAAATAATTAGTAAATTATTGACAAAAATAATAGTAGAATATTGCCTGCGCCATGTAATTTTAAATAGTATAAAGTACCTTGTATTCATGTTTTATACCGAAAATGAATTGTCATTATATAGTTAATTAACATTTATATGCAAAGAAACGTGTTTTTTTTCAACTTTTTTTTCCTGAGTGAAAAGTAATAAACCAATGTTAATGGTGTAAAAAGGAAAGTTATAGAAGATAAAAATACAAATAAAATGAGCACTAATTGGATTCAATCAGGTAATAACTTTCCAAAAAAATCGGAAAAAGTGAAATATTTAGGTTTTTCTTTTTAAATTCGTAAATCCGTCATTTTTGAGATGTAGCATAAATCTTTCAGGGAATAGGGTAATGGTACGTACTTAGTGTCTGCAAAACCATGCAATTGTCGGGCAATTAGTTTATGCACAATTACGATTTAAATTTTTAAAGCAATAAATTTAATTAAGGCTGAATGCTCGTGTGATCATCCAATTGTCAAAGATCCAAAAATATGAGGGGATTAAAATTTATATAAGCGCGCTGCGGACGGGTACTCCCACTATTTCTCCGTATGCTTACACTCGTCCATTTTCAGTCATCTTTGCATGCATTTTTGGTTGTTAAATATCATTTTATCGAAAATGAGAATATACGTTTTGTTTCTTTTTATTTCAACTTTACAATACTTTTTATTTTTGACAATTAGATGATCACACGAGCATTCAGCCTTAATTAAATATATTGCTTTAAAAATCTAAATAGCAATTGTGCATAAACTAATTGCCCGACAATTGCAGGATTTTGAACACACTAAGTACGTACCATTACCTCCTATTTCCTGAAAGATTTATGCTACATCTCAAAAAATAACGTCTCTACAAATTTAAAAAGAAAACCCCAAATATTTCACTTTTTCCAATTTTTCTTAGCGCCGTTTGAGGGGATTAAAATTTATATAAGCGCGCTGCGGACGGGTACTCCCACTATTTCTCCGTATGCTTACACTCGTCCATTTTCAGTCATCTTTGCATGCATTTTATGGTTGTTAAATATCATTTTATCGAAAAATGAGAATATACGTTTTGTTTCTTTTTATTTCAACTTTACAATACTTTTTTATTTTTGACAATTACATGATCACACGAGCATTCAGCCTTAATTAAATATATTGCTTTAAAAAACTAAATAGCAATTGTGCATAAACTAATTGCCCGACAATTGCAGGATTTTGCACACACTAAGTACGTACCATTACCTCCTATTTCCTGAAAGATTTATGCTACATCTAAAAAAATAACGGCTCTACAAATTTAAAAAGAAAACCCCAAATATTTCACTTTTTCCAATTTTTCTTAGCGCCGTTTGAGGGGATTAAAATTTATATAAGCGCGCTGCGGACGGGTACTCCCACTATTTCTCCGTATGCTTACACTCGTCCATTTTCAGTCATCTTTGCATGCATTTTATGGTTGTTAAATATCATTTTATCGAAAAATGAGAATATACGTTTTGTTTCTTTTTATTTCAACTTTACAATACTTTTTTTTTTTGACAATTAGATGATCACACGAGCATTCAGCCTTAATTAAATATATTGCTTTAAAAAATTAAATAGCAATTGTGCATAAACTAATTGCCCGACAATTGCAGGGTTTTGCACACACTAAGTACGTACCATTACCTCCTATTTCCTGAAAGATTTATGGTACATCTCAAAAAATGACCGCTCTACAAATTTAAAAAGAAAAACCCAAATATTTCACTTTTTCCGATTTTTCTTAGAAAGTTATTACGTGATTGAGTCTAATTTGGGCTCATTTTATTCGTATTTTTATCTTCTATAACTTTTTTTTTACACCATTAACATTCGTTTATTACTTTTCACCCAGGAAAAAAAAGTTGAAAAAAAACACGTTTCTTTGCATATAAATGTTAATTAACTATATAATGATAATTTATTTTCGGTATAAAACATGAATACAAGGTACTTTATACTATTTACAATTACATGGCGTAGGTGGTATCCTACTATTATTTTTGTCAAAAATATATCTCTATTTGCTGCACTAAAACGTAAACATGATATCAGAAAATCATTATTATGAAACCTGGCAAACAATTATTATTTATAATACCGCAAATTTATTTAATTTTGAGCATGATCTCTCGAACCAGAAAAGCTGTTATCCCACAGAGATTTTCATAATATTGGAATATTTACAAAATATTCATTTAAAACATTTTTTTCAAATTAAAATTGTTTGTAATTTAGTTGTACCCTCCTGCTTTTGTTTTTTTGATCCAATAAGTAATTACAAGATATAACAATCACATTCATTAATCTTTTTAACGCGTACGGTACATTTTCATTATTTTATTGTGATGTAAGTGTTATGTATGGTGCTCTAGAAGATCAGTATAGACTTATATGGTGTAGTAACCAAACCGTGATTTGAATCTTGGTAAAGTATTTGCTTCACGGTTTAGGAAAAACCACTAAAAACTAAACATGTCAACCGTTATCTACCTTAGTATTGTATGTAATATTGTTGATTAAAGTTGTTAGTCCGTCTACAACACAAATAAAAACTGTTCTTTTGTCTCAAAATAAATACTTTATAAAAACTTATATTACTGTACAGAATATTTATATTGGAATTAAAACGAGCTATATGCATCAAAGCAGACTTTACAATTCATAATTATTTATAATAAACTGTATTTACAAACCGATATTTGACTAGCATTATAACAAGAGTTTGTGATCGGAGTTTGTTGTTTTAAATGTTGGTATACTCAGTATACTATTGGCGCGGAGTAATAAACCTGTCAGAATTATCGAATCTCTCGTATTGCAGTGGCGTAGGTACCTGATACGTTTGGAAAATCATATTTTAGTAAGTAAATATATTATAGTAGTAAAATTTACCTTGATATGAATTATTATGTGGTTTCTTTTGTTGTTTCAATCCTTACTTTGTGGAATCTACAAATTTTACTTCTTACGTATTATATACCATTATTTTTGTATCTTGGTATAATACCCACATCTACGGCTATGATTTTCGTTTCGTCAGTACCTGGGCTGATGGCAACGTGTTTACACAGATTAAACTATTGTTCTCAGACCCTAGATGGGTCGATATGCTGCAAGAGCGGCACAATGATAGTATTTTGGTTAGAATTTATTGGTTTTACTTAACCGTAGAAGTACCGCTTTCACAAGAAAATAAAGAACTATTTCAAGCAATTATGATTTATTACTCCGCGCCAATAGTATACAGACTTTAGTAGGTAGGTAGGTTTTCCTCAAGGAGCGCAATTTATTGATCTATATATTTAATTTATGTTATTTTATTTTATTTATTTATATATTACTTTATATATTTATTTGTTTATCTAATTAACAAGATTATCATCTTCTACTAATAATCAATGTAGAAGTATCCGTTTTATGAATTGTAATTTCAAAGTTCGCGCGTCCTTTCTGACAAGTTGTTATACTTAACATATATAAAAGACGATTCTCACCTGACATACTTTATATTAGTTTCTTCTTTTTGTTATAACTCGGGAATTTTATCGGTAACATTTACTTTATCTAATTAACCTCGATTCCTGAATAAATAAAAAATTTTGTTTCTATAAATAATGTAAAAATTCAAGTTGTAACTTCATTTAACTTAACGTTCCATATAAAGACATGTAAAAATTCACAACTTCAAGTGCAGATTTTTCGAAATTAAGTACGGTAAGATTGAGTATGTATACACTATTAATTACGGTGCCGATAAAGCTTATGTATACGGGTTAAATCCGATCCTTAATTAAGACATCTTTAGTAATGCAACAGCTGTTGAGAAGCAGCCTTTGCATTGATAACGATGCATTTTAACGTGGTGTATACGGTACTGAAAGTTAACGTTGATTCTGTTTAAGTGCATTAGGAACAATTTTAAAAAGTGATAGAAAGGTTGGTACAAATTCGGAGAGAGGCACGCTCTTCTGAGTGAGCGTACTGTTTAAAATTTGCAGTTTCAGAAAAAGGGTAAAATTGACTCAACAGATACTCAACACAACGAAGGTACTGCGGAACGTGTGGACTGGGAACCCACAGACGACATTGAAGAAAACGTTTATGAAGACACTTCAAATACAAAGAGAAAGTGATGACACATCTTCATTAAACGTGTTCTTATTGATCATTCCAACCATATTGAGAACATGCTATTGCAGAGACAACAAATAAAATAGAGTATTAAGCAAACAAGAAAAAAATACAAATGAGTATATGGAAAATCAACACCAATGGGGAAAAAAGCTGTTTCAAATATGGCGACAACACAAAGAACAATATTACAGGAAACAACTGCAACTTCTGACGGTAGAATACAAAGTTTGCACCAAATCCCATTTTGTAGGACACCAAGACTATCGTTTTTACATGAATATGCTGCATACCTAAAACCGGAAACTGGAATGAAATAATTAGTACCTTAGACCCGTTTTGACATATGTACAAAATTAAGCTACGCAACCACATATTACGTAAAACACTTCATTTGTAATCAATAATCATAAAGTACATTACGTTAACAAAATTGGCTATGAAGAAACTGTGTATACACTTTATAAAACTTACGTTATTAAACTTTGCCTTTAATAATGGTGCATTTATGTTCCTGTCTCTACTTACTCATTATTAACAGCAACTTAAATATTGCATCTTAATCAATCATTTAAACACATTCTCATAATAAACAGAAACGTGAAACGTTAAAGTGAACGTGTAATACTGTGATTGTGTTAAAACTTAAAGTATTACTGGTAAATTGATTAGACTTTTCACAGTCGTGCACTACAAGTTTTTCATTAAACACTTATCTTTGGTTAACTTTTATGTCAGCTTCGTAGTATCTATTAAAATTGATTCTGCGACCTGACGAAATATTAATTGAATAATGACCCTAATAGCTTGTAAATGTTGCAAACAAGTTACCGAAGGTCATCTTATCATTACTTGCAGTATTTGCAAAAATAAATACAAGCATACTTGCGTTGATATTACAGCTAACGAAATTAGAATTTTAAATGAAAACAAAGGGTATGACTGGTCTTGTGTTGGATGCAGAGCCACTGGGAAAGATTTAAAGGACTTAAAAGCTCTTATCATCAAGCTACAAAATAATATACAAGAATTAAAAGAAAGAAAAATTAAGTGGAGTCAATTCAGCCGGATTTGATTTTGAAGAAATTGTGTACGTAGTTTCTGAAAGGCAAATACGCAAAAGAAACATAATTGTATTTAACGTGCCCGAAGCCGATCAAGAAACTTCTTTCAATGACAGAGTATAAATGGAAAAGACTTCCATCGCTAATGTAATAAAATCTATAACTGCTGACCTGTCAATAACGAATGTTAAACCTAGTAGACTGGGGCGTTTTTTTAATAAGGTGAGACAGGAGATAACTGCTAGAATTGATTCAGGCGACACCAACTGTAAAATAAAGTATATTAATGATATCCCCAGAACCGTCCACTTAAACTAAGCGTGCCCAACAGAATGAGTAAGGAATCAATCTCCATGTATTATCAAAATGTCAGGGGACTCAATAGTTAGGTCGACCCTTTCCTACCCAATGTAAGTGACAGTGAGTATGATATCATTGCGCTTAGTGAGACTTGGTTGAAAAATGATGTCCATTCTTACGAATTATTTCCCAAAATTATGAAATTCACCGAAAAGACAGTAAATTTAATCAGGTCGGATTAACTACTGGTGAAGGTGTTTTATTAGCTATTGCTAATACTATTAAATCTAAAGCTGTTAACTTGTCCTTTTTGATGAGAATTTTCCTGAAATTGACTTTTAGTGTGTAAATGTTATGTTTCTTTTATTGTATTTTATATTGCCGTTGTTTACATCTCTCCATCTGTTTGTTATGAAGTATTTAACAACTTCTGTAAATGTATTGATATGTTGGATATTTTGGATTCTGAGAAAGTTTTAATTGTCGGAGATTTTAACTGCACACACTTTATTGATAATAATCTAGAATTTAGAAAGACTCGCACAATTAATAACTTACTGTCGTTTTTAAATATGACTCAGTGCAATAATGTTTTAAATAATTATGACAAATTACTTGATCTAGTTTTAAGTACTATTAATTGTTTTGTAAGTCGTGATTTAGTCCCATTAGTTAGAGAAGATTTGTATCACCTATCCTTGTCTATAGACCTTCAAGATCTTTTTAATAAAAAAGATAGTTTTAGAACAGATATCAATTGTATAACATATAACTTTGAAAAAGCTAACTACCTCTCATTGTAGAATGAATTTTTTTCATACTGATTGGACTTTCTTAGATTCATATGCAGATGTTAACGCCAGCGTGAACAGTTTCTATACCAAGTTTTATGATATTCTTAATAACCACGTTCCGACATTCAGAAATTTCAAACATAAGTATCCTATGTTATACAAAAATTCAAGAAAACTAATAACCCGGTATACTATCAAGAATTTAGTAATCTTAGACAAAAATTAAAATCCAATCTAAGCAGGCATATACAGACTATTTACATAATATTCAGATCAAACTCAAAGATGAACCCAAATTGTTTTGGAACTTTATTAATACTAAAAATCGAACTTCACGTATACCTTGTCAAATGTTCTGCGGGGGTGAATCATACAGTGACCCCAAATTAATTGTAAATGCGTTTAGCAATTTCTTTGAGAGTGCGTTCTCTGAGGAAAATTTAGACAATATCATTCACGATAATTTTATTTTTAATAACAACATAATTTGTGAAATTAGCTACGAACCAATAACAGATAAAAAAATATTAGAGGCGGGTAAAAAATTCAGGACCAGATAAAATTCCCTCTTTTCTAATAAAGGATTATTTAGAATACTAACAAACAAAAATTATATAGACGAGAAAACATTATAGTAAAAGTTAACAATACGGTTGTTAGCAATCCCTATAAACTATCTGAAACCTTTAACCGGTTTTTTATAAATGCCCCGAAGAAGATAATCGACAAAATTGGTAATAATGAAAACAATGCTTTTCAAATATTGCGTACTTTTCAAACAAAACTATGTCTATGTTTCCCTTCACCATAGACGAAATCGTATCTGTTATAAATAATAAACTGAAAAATAAAAATCAAGCAGTTTTTAATAAAAAAGTGTCTGACGTAATTGCTGCACCATTAACTTTTTTGGTCAATCTTTCGTTCGGTACTGGTAAGTTTCCATCCTCATTAAAAGTGAACAATATCATTCCTATTTTCAAAAAGGAGATTCGAAAAGCATGGAAAACTACAGACCTATAGCTATATCTTCTGTATTTTCGAAGATATTTGAGTATTGTTTTCTCCTTAGATTGCAAAGTTTTATTGATAAATTTAAAATCCTAACACGAAACCAATATGCATTTCAACCCTCGAAGTCCACCGGTGATGCCCTTCACATATTTTATAATAAATTGGTTCAGTTTGTGGATGCTGGCGAATGTCCCGTTGGGGTTTTCTGCGATCTCAGTAGGGCTTTTGATTGCGTCAACATTGGCAGACTTTTAGCCAAGCTTGAAAGATACGGTATCAGGGGTGTTGCGATTGAATGGTTGTCTTCATTTCTAATGGACAGACAGCAGGTTGTTAACATAAATTCGAATAACAACGTTACTCAGCACAATATACAATCTAGCAAGTTAACTGTAGAACTAGGAGTACCTCAAGGTTCAGTTCTAGGCCCTGTCCTTTTCTTATTTTATATCAATGACCTTGATACCCATTTAAACAACTCTGTTGGTTGCACTCTTTACGCTGATGGCACATCATTATTGATTTCCAGTTCAAGTAATGAAAACTTACAAACACAGTGTAATTACACCTTAAATATACTTAGCAACTGGTTCTCTTCTAACTCATTATATCTTAACACCACCAAAACTGGTTATCTAAGATTCCACAATTATCAAAATAAAAATGATTTGACACTTCACCTGAAAATCAATAATGATACGTTAAATAACTCAAGCGACACAAAATTTCTAGGAATCACTATAGACGAAACATTCAATTGGAATAAACACTGCACCAAAATAGAAAAAAATTTGAACTCTCTTGCATATGCATTCAGAAATTTAAAGGGCGTTCTAAATTTGCAAGATTTAATAAATATGTATCATGCACTGGTGGCATCTGTAATAAGATACGGCGTGTGTTTTTGGGGAACTTCATCAGCTGCTTCTCGAGTATTCATCTGCCAAAAAGAATTATTAAAATTATAGCTGGTGTGCCTAATACTCAGTCCTGTAAGGAACTCTTTAAAAATTTTAAAATTTTAACGCTAACGGGATTATACATTTTCGAAACATGTAAATACATTTTTATTAATAACAACAATTTCAAGTTAAATGGAGATTTATATGATTACAACTCCCGCCAAAAATTTATACAGAGTCCCTTTTAGAAAATCTAAAATAGGACAAAATTCCCTTGACGATTGGTATTAAAATATTTAACAGTTTACCACAGAACCTCAGAACTATAAAGAGTTTTAATATATTTAAAAAAACTGAATGATTACCTAGTCAAATCGTGTTTGTATAATATAAATGAATTTTTTGTAAATGAATTGTATTATTTTAGTATTTTTATCGTTAACATGTAAACGTATCGTTGTTTGTTAATGTACTTGACGTAGCCTATACATGTAAGTGTCAACAGGAAATAAAGAGCATATTATTATTATTATTATTATTATAGAAGTTTTAGTACATCCTTTATAATCTCTGTTCAACTTAGTGTTAAATAACCAACGTCTGTCCGCTACACAAAGATGGAAACCGCTTGGATATTAAGAATTATAGACCGATCTCAATATTAAATAGTATTGCAAAAGTTTTGAAGACCGTTTTGTATAATAAGATATATTGTGCAACTAAAAATGTTATTTCTACACACCAACACGAATTTATAAAATCAAGATCAACAGTTAGTAATGTTGCAGTATTTAGTCAATACTTATGTGAAAAACTAGATGGTAGAGGACAAGTAGTCGTGGTGTATACGGATTTCTCCAAGGCTTTTGACAAGAATAGTCTACTTATACATAAATTTATTAAAATGTAATTTAACAATACTTACATTCGACTTCTAAGATCTTATTTGCACAGTTCGTCTAGTACAGTGGGTTTTCGTCAGATATATACTTTTCAACAAGTGGAGTTCCTCAAGGATCTAATTTGGGACCTGTGTTATTTTTACTATTTATTAATAATTTGTGTGCTGCATTGAATAGCAACAAGTTAATGTTTGCTGATGACTTAAAGATGTATACGCATATATCAGTAATTTCTGATTGCCATTTTTTGCAAAGACAGATAGACATACTACAGAACTGGTGCTTAAAAAATTGTCTTTCACTTAATATACCCAAATGCAAAATCTTAACTTGTAGTCGCAGTTTAAAACCATTACAATTTTCATATTTAATCAATAATGTAGTATTAGAAAGGACTGACAACATAAAAGATCTGGGAGTATATTTTGACCATTCATTAACTTTTAATTACCATATTAACTACGTTGTAAATTCAGCGTATCGTTCGTTTGGATTTTTAGCTCGTAACACTAAAAATTGTAACAATATTCAGGCATTGACTGCTTTGTTTTTTGGTTTAATTCTTTTAAAATTAGAATACGCTTTCTTAATATGGAGTCCTACTTACGCACATTATAAACAAATCATCGAACAAGTTCTAAAAAAATTCTTAAAGTATATTGCTTTTAAACTAACAAGAGCTTATCCCTCGAAAGGATGTGTTTATAATTAATTAGTAACCAGATTTGATTTTGTGTCACTTGAAAAACGTAGAAATCAAGCCGCAGTAGTGTTTTTACATAAATTATTGTCCTGCCGTGTTATCAAAAATTAACATATTGGTTCCACGAGTATCTTCTAGGCATATTGACACTTTCTTTTGTAAAAGAGCTAGAACCAATATATTGTCTAAATCACCAATTAACTTTATGTGTAATAACGCAAATAAGTTGTCTAATATATGTGACTTATTCTTCTGCAATACTAATGATCTAAGGAAAATGTGTTGTGATTATTTTTAGATTTGTATTTTTCATGTGTTATTATAGTTTTAATTCATCTTTAACTTATATATGTATTTTTTTATATTACTTTTTTTTTGCTCTGTAAATGGGACACTGTTAGGCAATAAACGCTATTATTATTATTATTATTATTATTATTATAATGCTGCAGTTTTGACGGACTAACTAGATTAAGTGTGTGAACATTATAAAAAGTAAATTAGAATATAAAATATAACATCACAGCCATTGCATGACGTCATATAATGAACCGGTCCAAGCGCCAGTCACGACAATGAAAAAAAAATAGTAAGTTAAAGAAACAGCAACACAATAATAGAAAAATAGATAATCAAGACAGAGAATACAAAACATTGCTTAACTTAGACGTCTTTCAAATTGGTAAGCCATGTAACACAGCTTCACCCGTTAAATTATGAATGTTTACAAACCCTCTTTTAAACTTTGTTAATTCACAATCCTCCACAATATGTGGAACGGTCTCTGGTTTGTTTCTACAGTCACAATTTGGATTAGAAATCGCACCCTATTTAAACAATATAGAGTTGCATTTTAAATCTGATCATACAAGGTTTGTCCCATTTTTTTTCAAAATCCTAACGTTGGTAACTTTCAAAAATGGGGACACCTGGAAAAAACTAAGCGCGTCACTAGATTTTGTACAAAAAAATGTGTAAGATTCCGTTTTTACCTAGTCGATAACTTATCAGATACCTGAATTACAGAGGGTGTCTGAAAATGTACACTTTTCAATTTCATTCTGTATTTCAAAAACGAAGAGGACCATAATAAATCTGTCTGCGCTATCGTTTGTTTTACAAAAAGTGACACAGGTTCGTGAAAAACCCCAAATCTCAAACTGCTTTTGGAATAATAACGGAGATACCCTGCAAAGTGTCGAAAACAGGACACCCTCTACATCAAAAATGTATCTAAAGCTACTTTTTCTTTATTACTTAAATGAAAACAAGAAACCTGTCTTTTTAAAATTAGGGCGTAATTGCCATTTTTTGAAATAATTTCTTATAATACCTAAATCATTACATAGCTTTCCTTCAATTTTGAAAAAAATCCGAATGTTGGTATAAAATTCCTATCCTTAGACAAATTTTCGACATTGTAAAGAAGGAAGAACAGACACAAATACATTAAAAATAATAAGTGCACGTACTGATCTCTGTGGAAGACCATTACTTAAAAATTTAAATTTACCGTTTTTATCTTTAACAAAATCTCTAAACTTTCGATTAGATAACATATTTTAAATAAATGAAAATCACGTAACAGTAATTGATTTAATAATATTTCTAAAAATGTTAATTATACAAATAAAGTTACAAAAAACAGTCGTTGGAAATTTTATTGTGTATAATTTTTATTTGAGCTATTTTTAAGACGCATTTTCTTCTTCTTTTTCAAGCAAAATTTTAATTTTGAATTTCAAATTTAAATCTTTTAGATGAAAGCTAGCGCCCGGCGGTCTTCAACAACCATGTACTTGGATCCGTATCGGTTTTTTCCCTTTTTCTAACAAAATTTTATAAGTTAGTATCGAAACGATGTTGAGTTTTGCGACAAACGCTTGCTTATAATAATTACCTATACCAGATTAAATGCTGCTTTACAATTTTTTTTGCACAATGGAATGACATACCGATTGACATTTTTTGTTTTAAATGGTAGTTTTTACGGAACAGTGTATCTCATAATAGAATATATTTAGCATACTACTCGGTGTGCCTGCTTGAAAAGCAATTACTATTAACTTTTGTTTTGAGTTACCTTACAAAATCTTACAATCTTTTTTGGTAGAAAACTGATAAATAAATATCCGGGCATTTAGTATCTTGGTGAATTTAGTTATAGTGTAAGCAGTCTTATAAGAAAAGAAGAAAAAAAGGAAAAGCTTGTGATTTATTTTATCCTGTTGAAGTTGTCTATTAAGGTCGTACGTTTGAAAGTTTTTTTTGCATTTATGAACAAATTCCTTTCTTTTTCAGTTATACAGGGTGGGGCACTACCAATGAATTATTCTATAACATTAAAACGACAAATAATGTTATAAATTTTAAGGCATACATATGTCAAGATTATTTGAAACCAAAACATTTTAAAAATATTTTGGATTGTACAGGGTGTTCTAGAAACACGTACCATATCAAAGTTGGATTATTTTAAATGGATCACCTTGTATTTTTTTTATTTTTGAATTCTACGATAAAAAATAATGTATGTTTTTTTACATGTCCCTATACCTACTTACTTCCGTTTCTGAGATAAATCGATTTTACCTGATTTGCAGACCCTCCAAAAAATTGCAATAACTTCCAGATAAATAAGAACAAGTAACTTTGGTTACACCACTTTTTTAAGAGCCTTCAACCTCTGTTTTGCAATATTTACTATTTTGTTATAATGTACAAGGTGTTTTTAATAGTACCGCATAACACTAACGACTTAAAACTTAAATAACTTGCTTAACTTAAATAGATCACCCTACATTTCTGTAGTCTGTTAGAATCAAGAACTAATTACCTTTCAATCGGTATTAGGGTTACCAACCCCTAACTCTAATAGTTTTCGAGATATTATAATATTTGATAGTTTAACAATTTACGATGTAGGTACTAGAGTCTAAGTTACCTGTGAAATATCCGCAATATGGAAATTATCTTGCAACTCCCGGGTTCTAAGAGTCAGTCAAACTACGCACACCGGTCACAATTTACTGATGTTTAACAACAGCAACCGATATTTGGTACATCAAAAATCAATCATACTGTAAACATCGACAACCTTTAACCTGTTAACTTGTTAACTGAGAATGTAATACAAATCGCTCTAATAGTAATAATTTCAAAAACCATTATTTTTAGAATTTTTTTAACAAAGTTACCAATGTTTACACTGTCATCAATGTTTGCTGAAACTAATAACGGTTGCTGTCGTTTGTGACAGGTGGGCGTGATTCGACTGACTCTTAGAACCAGGCATAAGTGATGAGCACATTTCTGTTATTTTGTTCTGAAAAAAATTTTTTTAATGTTAATATTTAAAGCCTGGATTGGCTTAAACATTAAAAATGTTTGCTAGATAATGTTCATTTTACGGATATCTCACAGGTAACTTAAATTCCAGTAAATTGCAAAGTATTTAACTAGCAAATTTTAAAATATCTTGAAAACTATCAGAGTTAGGGGTTGGTAACTTTAATACCGATTGAAAGGTAACTAGTTCTTGATTTTAACAGGCTACAGAAATACAGAGTGTTTTATTTAAGTTAAGCAAGTTATTAAAGTTTCAAGCCGTTAGCGTTATGCGGTAGTATTTAAAACACTCTGTACATCATAACATAATAGTAAATAGTGCAAAAAAGATGTTGAAAGCTTTTAGTAAGGTGGTGTAAACCAAAGTTGCTTGTTCTTATTTATCTTGAAGTTATTGCATTTTTTTGGAGGGTCTGTAAATCAACTAAAATCGATTTATCTCAGAAACGGATGTAAGTTGGTATAGTGACATGTTAATAAACATACATTATTTTTGATCGTACAATTTAAAAATAGAAAAAAATATAGGGTGATCCATTTAAAATAACCCAACATTGATATAGTACGTGTTTCTGGAGCACCCTGTACAATGGAAAATATTTTTAAAATGTGGTTTCAAATAATCTTGATATATGTATGTCTTAAGATTTCATACATTATTTGTTGTTTTAGTGGTACAGAATAATTCGTTGATAGTGCCCCACCCTGTATGTTTAAAAGAAGCTTAAATTAACATTTTCATTGACGTGTTTCGTGAATTTGGCCTACGAATCCGGATTTGTCACGTCAAATTATATAGGAATTACATGGTCGGGACAATAGTATTGATTTATTATTTTTCTTAAAAATGTGTAATTTTCAATTGCTATTGACAACAGTTTAATTTGGATGTAGGGTATGAGACAAAACGTAATCAGAATTTTACGTAGAATCCAAAAATGTTATAAAGAATAAGGGTATTATTTATTTTTAAAAAATGAATTTTTAAATCATATATATTTTTTGAGTCGCTCTGTATACATGAAAATTAGTTTAAAAAACACGCAGTAAAATTAAAAAAAGCTGCCTGAATTTAAAATGAATATATTTCAAACTTGTCGTACTCCCTGTATAAGTTATGTAAGTTTTTTAATTAACACAAGTAAATATATGAGAATGAAGAAATTGACAAATCAAATGTCTTATGTCACAATTTGGCTGTTATGGTGGTAAAAGATTGTCGTACCGGTCAATAGTATAAGAAAACATTATGCCAACACTATTTTCAATACCAAAAAAGCATAAGCGATGGTACATTCTTTATAATATAGTAAGACATTGGCAATGGCACAACTGGCAAAGGCAAATATTAAAAAAATTAAATATAAGAGTGAGCTAAAAAACAAAGACTTTTTAATAAGAAACATTAAATATTTGAGCAAATGAAAGCAAATATTTTTGATATATAGAGTTATGAATATACCTTAGAGGAACAAGTTACTTACTATAGAAAGCAGATTTTTCTAAATAAACATAACTTGATGATACTTCTGCGACGCAACAAGCATTAAACCACAGCATGATACAAACATGCAGCAGTGCTTAGAAAGCAATCTACTACTTGAAATATTACATCATTGAAATTTTTTAATTATAAACCATGTAATAAGCAGTATTTATTTGAAAAAACTTTTGGATTGCATTTTTTTGATAATATAGTTTTTGACTTTTTCGGAATAACTTCGGAACTGCTCGGAATTTTTGAGTTGTCTTATCTGAGTTTGAAGCGGCATAATAAACTGTACAGGGTGTCCCGATAAGGATACGGAGCGGCTGTATATTGAAAATGGTAAGTCCTAGAGATTTGATGAAAAATCATTATAAATAAAGAGGACAAGTAAAATGTATGGAAATTATTTTGCAGTTTGTAAATTGGCGACTAGGAGGCGTAACTGCTATAAAGAAACATAAAGTTCATGTTACCTCGGAAACTTGGTCGATAATTAAACACTATCTAATAGCTTTTGTATTACAATATAATTCTGCATTATGACATTCTTTCGTATCTAAATATCATTACTTATTTTTGTGATTTATGGAAAAAAGTTAAATGGAACGGTACTATTTTAGCAGGTTCTTCGCTGTTATAAAATTGACGAAATTTTAGGGATTGTGGTATCCCCACCTGTTCTCGATTTATATAACAAAATGTTAAATTTCAAGTACCTCAATCGGATCAAGTTGCTTTGGCGAAAAGAAACAAAACATTACAACTGTTATTTCTTTTATTTTGAATTTATTTTTTTTAAATTTACTATTTTATAACAATAAAACGATATTTATGTCTAGAATTGTTTTCAAGATTGATTAAGAGGTTAACCCGTAGCTGGTTAGGTCACTTTTTGAGGCGTAACTGGTGAGGTGGGGTTTAATAAACCCCATTAAAAATGTCGTTTTTGTGAAAGACATAACTATGAAAAAGTTTTTTAATAGCGGTTTAGGTTATATTAAATGACGTTATATTAAATAAACATTAAGTTATAAATACGCCCTTAAAATTTATTTTGTCTTCTATGCTTAGAAAAGTTAAATTAAACATTGCAAAGTTATACACGTCTCAGAGGTAGTGTGCTAATCTTGACAGTGTATTCAAACTTGATTTTTAATAACTAGGAATAATAGAATCCAATTTTGAATGACGTGACGAATTAGTATACATCTTAAAAATAATGCAGTAAGTTTAATCAAAATTCTACTCGATTTTTTTATTTAAGTACCTTATTATATCCCCACGTCACACAAGCAGTAAAATAGGAATTTTTAAGTTAGCGCAAGTGAATCTTGTCTTCTTATCTTTACCTCTTGGGCATTTACCACACCTAACTTGTTTTTCCGAGGTTGTTGGTGTCTGGTACCAATGGGTTTTTTGAGGATACGTGCTATATTTAGCCGCAACTCACGGGGAAGATGACTGTTGAGCAACCTTACGTTTAGTTGAGGCTCTACAAGTTCTTTAGCTAGAAACTTAATGTAATCAATCCTTTTTTGTGTGGGATTTCCAGAAAAACTAGAAAATATTACATAACCATTGACGAGACTAATATTGAGTAGAGTATAGAAAATTGCAAGAGGCCAACGGTTACTTCGTCGACTTGTAGAGTATATGGTGCACTTTTCGTCTAAAACATCCACGCCACCTTTCGTCCCATTATAAAATACGATTACTTCCGATTTTCCAGTTTCTGGATCAGTACGATTATCGTGGTGCATGGAGTAAATTGCAAGAACAACTTTATTTTGCTTTGGTACGAAAGATACTAATGCAAGATCATTAGTGAAACCATAAAGTACTGACTTCTCTTTTTTTTAGCAGGAAGGAATTCAGGTGGTACTTCTCCTTTGTTTTTTCTTAACGTACCAAAACATATGTCAGTCCCATTTTCTTTAGCTTCAGTGCGAGTGGTATAGATGAAAACCAGTTGTCGGCCGTTATATTTCGGTTTGTTCCTCTAAGGGGGGCAGCTAGGCGTATAACAGATTGAGTAGGTTTTGGTGTTTACATTAGCGAGACCTTCAAATATATTTTTTAAAGAAAAAATTAAGTAAGCAACGTAAATTCCCTAGCTTTCTAAAACGTGCTTAGTGTAATGATTCATTCTACAGTCCTTCTATAAGATAACCCCCGTGAGACTACCTGCTGTTACAATTGTAAATGATACCCTTAAGCCGCTTCACAATGTGCAAACTTTTTTTACCGAAATTATGGTGTCCAAGTTTTAAATTCTCATGAGTGTACATCCGAAATTTCCAACGCCCTTGAAATCCAACAAGCATTTCATCTATGCAAGCATATTCACCAATAGAGTAACATTTTTGACAATTTTGTCTGTCGCAAACAGTGCTTCAAGATCTTCATGATTCGACTTGAAAACTGAAGAATATATCAAGATTCCCAGAAATGCTCTAAATTTGACAATGTCGATATCTCTGTAGTCGTGTCGATCAGGGGTAGAAAGCATCTGCCTCACCTGTGATAATTTCTCGTTTGTTCGTAGAATGAGTTCGTTCAATATTTCTTTAGTAAATAAAAGTTTCCAAGAAGAAAGCTGGGTACAATAGTTTCCCATTTGTTTTGCAAGGCCAATGATGCCTGGAAGATGTGTAATTATATTATGTTGCCTTGTGCGAACATTGGGGTTTGGAGGTTCTTCAGACCACTTGAATTTATTTTTCCGTAAAATGTTTTGACACTTATTTTTCTTCTTTTAATTTTAGATGGTGTATCTTCATAATCCGCAGATAACTCTTCTGGGTCGGATTGAGATAGCTCTTCCTCCGACTTACTTTCATGATCACTATGAAAGTTTGGGTCAACAACGTCCCCTTCGTCGCCACTATAATCACTCTCCAATTCGTTATAAACATTTGTAGCTCACTCCTCAAAACGAGGGTCATCCACTTTCATTTTATGAGCAGAAAACGTAGAGGCCATAATTCAAACCTAAAAATAAAAAGGTACGTATGTAGTGAGTTGGGGTTTGACACACCCCAAATTGAACTTACACCAAGATAATACGAAAATTCAAATTTATTTCGCCGCGTCTGTCTCACAGTCACGATCAACTGACTGAAAGCTACATAAGCGGTGACCGATCTCCACTACTCCTAACAACGTGGCGAACCTTTGAAGTTTTAATGGGGTTTGACAAACCCCGGCTCACCAGCTGCGGGTTAAGGAGATTGTCAACATGCAACCCATTGGAGAATATGTCAGAATTTGTAGAACACAAAAAAAATATTGTTAAGGTTTAAGCTTGCGTAAATTACCATCCTACTTTCAGGACTAGAAAAATTTCCAACGACCTGCGAATCCCATAAACAATTGTCTACAAAAATTTTTCAAAGAATAATGTGCATCCTTACCACATTATTTTACATCAGGCATTAAACGATGCTGATTATGATAGAAGACTGAACCATTGCCACTGGATGGGATATATGATTCGGGAAAACTCAAATTTTCTATTCTAATATTATAGATGAAAGAAACAACTTTTAGTAACTCAGAAAGTGTAAATTTACTTAACATAAATTATTGGTCTAAACGAAACCCACATTAGATGCGGCAAGTAAAACATCAAAATGGTTGCAAATTGAGTCGTGGAAGGAAAAATTACAGCCCCAATTTTTTTTATCAAACCCTCAACGTGGAAAGGTTTTTAGAGTTTTTGAACATTTTTTTTCCACCACCTTTAGAAAACATCTTCTATGGATATCCAGCTTGATGGTTGTCCAGCACATTATAAATTAAATGTTTGTCATGATTTAGACCAACAATATTTGAATTGGGTTATGGGAAGAGCAAATTTATGTCCCTGAATTGTCTGTTCTAATTTGTTTAGACTTTTAATGAATATACCTGGTTTTTTTAAGAAAAACTAATAAACAATGAAAATTGATGGAAAGGATCCAAATATCATTACATGCTGGTTCAAGACCAAATTGAAGACGCGAATTAGATTAAATAAATGCATCAAAAATGATGGAAAACATTTTAAATATTTGTGAGGTTTGTGGCTAACTTCTAACCGTTTTTGTGTGTCTTTGTTCTATTGTTTTACTTATGTTTTGTTAATTCTTTGACAATTAAATTATCTTCAAAACTAATTTTAAACCATTGCGGTGATTTGTTTTTCTGGCTAGGTTGCTTCGATTACAGTTTGCTACAGTTTTTAAAGATTTTTCCCTCTAAATAAAGTACAAATGGAGATATGAAGATGCCGTTTTCACTCAAATTTAGTCCGTTCTATTTAGCTTTTTTTACAAAAATCACAAAAATAATTAATCGTTTCAAATAATGCTGTTTAGTTTATTTCTTTCAAACTAATCAGTTCAATAAAAAATTCTCTTACAAAAACATTAAATAATTTTTCAAACGAGACCCAAAATATTAAAATAGGTTAAATGGTAAATGTAGAAAAATCCATTAGCCTTTGCTTCCCTTATTACGAGAGATACGAAAAAGTGTCATAAAAAAATTATACCGTAACACACAAGCTATCAAATGATGTTTTCAAAAATTTAATCCTATTGCATTTTTTTTCGTTTAAGAGGTTAAAGATCAAAAAGAAACAGTTTCTTTAACTTTGACGTTCAGGAAATTTTGTTTCATTCATCCGGCTCTGAAGTAAACAAAACCTCAGAGCTGATGAACCAAAAAAACTTTAGAACCTGATGAAAGAAACAGATAATTTACTTATGAATAAAAATAGTTTTCGAAACTTCGCAAAAGTTAGAAGAAAATAACGTTTCTTTTTGATTCTCAAGTTCAACATTTCTCTTACCCTCTTTGTTCATAAGTATTATTTCCTCAAATCTGTAGGATTTGCATTTTCGAGATACAGCTGCTCTGTACTCTTAGCAGAACACCCAGTATAATAAGTTTAAGGTCTAGTAGCGGTTGACCTCTATGTAGATGTAAACAATTTGAAAAGTAGACAGGATTGAATATATTGGGAAATGAGGGTAGCAAATGTGCCATCCTAAAATGTTGATTACATTAATACAGGTTTAATAATATTGACCGCAAAACACGACGTAATAATAAAAAGTGTCTTGAGAAAGACAATTTTTAGATATAAAACAAAAAAACGAATGACTACATTTATGAGTTCAATAGTAACGTTCTTACCAAATGTACAGAACAGATTAAAGTGTTCTGCGCATAGAGGAAAAATCGCCAAGAGATTTCAAATTTATTATACATCATTGCCCATTTAACTAAAATTGTAACCGTACATAGCACACACTGTATAATTTAATCATTGGATTAATAAACGTTTGACTAAATCAACACGTTTTTCCATAATAATTTTTTGTTACAACGCTTAATAATATTTTAATTATGTGCAAAAAATAAAAAAGGAAAATATACAAGTAAAGACGAGATCAAAATTTGTAACGTACATTTAAATTTTCATTAAATTAAATAGCGAGAACAAAATATACCTATTTCATGTAAATCAAATAAAATTTGTACATAAAACCTTAATTCTTTGTTTATTTTGCAACAAAATTTAATAATCAAGTGAATGGGTTGTTAGATGCCCATCAGATATTTAAATAGCATGCGGTGCTAACTTTTCGGTGGTTTAATATGATGTTCCTTTTCAGTCTTATTGAAGTTCATTTCAAATTTTTTAATAATGTAAACACAATTTTTGTATAAACATTTGATTGTTACTAGTATGTAGTTGATAATTTTTTAAATTTAATTTGTTAAATGTAAAAATGTTCTTACAAAAATTAATTGAGAGTTAATAGGTATAAATAAAGGTTTTTTTATGATTTATGTTTATATCATTACTATTTAGTTTAAATTTGTTTCGGTTAATTATTAATGCACACAATTTCGACAACAATTTACAACTTAAATTATTGTGAGTTGTTAGACACATCCAAATAAAAATAATCTAATGACGTTGTTTGAAAAATTTAGAAGATACGCTGCGTATATGTATAAAATATACCGAAAAATAGACGGTTAATTTAACCTCATTTGTTTAGTTGCTTTGTGACTGTCGTTGATATCGCGTTGCTGTGATTTCTGTGACAATAAGTAAGTGGGTATAGGTCAGTTGCACAAATAATAAAAAACAGGGTTAAATAGATGGTAGTGTTATCTACATGTGGGATAGTTTTTTGGTACAATCTATTCGTATGCATTGCGAATCTTCCCAGTTTTTTCACTCAACGCTAATAATAACGAACAAATGTAATTAATAAGAAAATATATCTTTTATGCATAACCTCTATTATTGGTTAACAGGTTTTACATTAAATAAAGTTAATTTTTTAATTCGTTATTTTTATAGCTTCGTTTCTGTACTGTAGATAAGGAAAGACAACATCCGTTCGGGCGATGTTAGGAACTACATATAATTAATCACAAAATATTTCAACTGTCACAGCAAATCTTTGATCCTTATTTTTTAAACCAAGTACATGCCAGCGAAGTAGAAAAAATTGTAAGTAAAACCGGTGTAACAACTTCTTTTTTTTATACTAAGACATTTGCCGAGATCCATACTAGAAAACTTTGGCTTCCTTTTTAATAATACTACTGAAGTATACAAATAATCTCCAAATACATATATTTACTTATTAGTGTCTTCTTACAGGATTCTTCAAATCATATGAAGATTATGTCAAATATGTGACAAATGCGATTGGTTAAACATTAACTTTAATAAAGTGCTTATGTTAGGGCGAAATGTTGGTGAAAGCTATGCCCATTTACTAAATGAAATTTACTATTATTACATTTCCAACTTGATGGATTTTAAACATACCACTATATATAGAGAAAGTCTTAAACGAAACGCTAGTAAGTAAACATTTAATCGCATTCCTTACAGGGATTTCTTGTGAAATGCATGTACTGCATATACATCTAATAGAGCAACCAACCCATATTCTAGAGATCGTTTCCTTACTCTATTATTGTAAATAATAAATTGTATTGTACTATATATATTTTGGCAATGTTTAAATAATTGTTTTTTTTTAAATGACATACAATCAAGTAGTTGCATATTTCTCTAGGGTAAGTCGGGAGAGATGACCCACTTTTTTCTTTTAATTAGGACATTGTAAATTTAAGTGGTATCCAGACAGAAAAAATATTTGTAAAAGTAAAAACATTATAAAATGGTATTTTAATGGGAAAATACAGAAAATGTCATACATTTTGCAAAACACAAATAAATTGCAACCCTTGCATAGAGCCATCTATCCCGGATTGTCCGGGTGAGATGACCCACTACTTAGGGTATTATGGCCCAATAGAAAGCTAATATTTGGAAAAAAAATAGAACTACATTTATTTTTTTTAAAGCTAAAACTTTTCCACAAGAATGGCAAATATTCATAAATTTTGAGCATCCATCGTGGAACCATTTTTCACAGTTCATACACTTAATCCAATCGTCTTGTTTCGATGTAGAGGAGTACTGTTCTCCACATCCCACGCATTCAGCAGTGTCGTCATCCTCAGGACTATCATCAGACTCTTGGGAAACAAAGTCAGAATTTTCACCGGAAGACGACTCATCTACAACTTTTAAGTTTGGACTTCTTGCTCGAATCTTTATCACGTTTTGCTAGTTTAGCCACTTTACGTTCTTCTAGCATACGTTTTTTGCTTCTACGCTTTTTCTATTTCCAATGTTGTCAAATGAGGTTAAAATTGCTGCTACCTGTTTACTACGTTTTCTGGTTTCCTGAACACCACGTGACGTACTAGGAACAGGATTTATTTTATTCAACATTGTCCCTGGTGTATCTTTAGTAGGAGTTACTTTATTTTCATTAACAGCTGATTGTGATGAACCAGGCGAAGGGCGTTCTTCAATAATTTCGTCCATGTTTTCTTCTACAGCATCCGGCAAATGTTGTCTAGGTTCAGATTCATCATTCAAGAAGGCATACTCTGGAATGGCGTTAGGGTTATATGGATGGATTCCAGTTGCCTTAAACGCTGAGACCCCATTCTCTACCGTGGCTGATTTGGACCATGCATCTGCTAAAAGTTTCCCAAATACCATTCTGTTGATTTTTCTAGTTGGATTTGTTTTAATATACAAATTACAAGCTTTGGCATAGTTTGATTTTAAACTTTTAAAAAATGCTCGGTCTAATGGTTGCAAAAATTGCGTAGTGTGACTTGGAAGGCACAGCAATATTATTCCACAAGCATCCGCGTATTCCAGCATTTCAACGGAGTTGCAATGTGTTGCGTGTCCATCCAAAATCAAAAGAACTTTTCCATTTGGCTTCCTAGGGACGAAATGTGTTCTCAACCAGTTCAAAACAAATCGGTGCTAATATAAGCAGACTTTTGATTCATATATACAGCCGAACCGGGAGGCATTCCATCTTCAAATTCGGATTTTTGTTTTTGCCTTTAAAAATACAAGCAGGTGGTAAGAAGGAGCCTTCTGCATTACAGCAGGAAATAACGGTGATAGTTTCCCCTTTTCTGCTGAAGTAACTGCTGCAACATTTTTGGAACCCTTTTGGGCAATGACAAACCGGTTTTATTATTTAATTGCAATCCTGTTTCGTCCATATTAAAATATTTGATGGCTTGTTCATAATATCATTTTTCAACAAAATTTTTCTAAAAGCTGGAAATATGACTGAACTTCCACCTTGTTCATGCCTTGGCAGCGGGCAAGTGAAACCCCTTCTGATTTTCGAACACTTAGGTCAGGATGGCGTTTTAAAAACATATTGAGCCAGTCATAACCTGCTAGTTCTTTGTTCTTATTAAATGTATGCTTTATGCCCAAATTTTCTGCCAAATGAAATGCCATCGATCGTACATCTTCGCGGGTTGGTGCAAAACCGAACTTTTGGAGCTTAATGATGTGAGTTTTAAGTTTTTCCTCGTTCGCATTTCCTAACACTGAAGAAGGTCCTAAAGCTTTTTTTGATAAGTCATTATTTTTTATTCTTCTTCTCAAAGTAGGGCCGGGACACCGAAGTTTCTGGAAGCAGCATTGACACCCATTCTGCCACTTCGAACTGCTTCAGTAGCATTCAAAAGTGCTTCTTGTGTCCATAACCCTCTGCAATTGTTTTGTTTTCGTTTATATTCGGTCGGCATGTTGCTCGAAATTTGCGTTGTAGAAAAAAAAAGTTCAAACAAAAATTATACCTACATAATGTAATTTACAATAAATTTCTTTCTATAACTTTTTTCTACCATTAATACTTTTGGAGATATAATTAAAACAATTAATGTCACGTGATAACCATATCTTAGTAATTACTTGTCAGATCCAAAATAGTTTAAATAAAAGTTGTGTAGAAATGAATTACAAACAACATTTATTTAACGAAATATTTAAAAATTAATATTTTTGAAAATAATCTAAAATAAGAAAATCTATGTAGGTAATCTGCTGTTTTGGCTCAATGGATTATTCCCAAAAACTAATTAGATCTTGTAAATTATAAATAACATCTACATGCTAAGTTTCATGAAAATCGAACTGGTGGTTTAGTCGTAATTTTGTTTACATACGGACGGACGGCCGGCCGGCCTAAAGACAAAAAATTTTTTGCTTCATACTAAAAAGGGGAGTCAAAATTTTCAGTTTAGAAACCGTTGCATAACTCCCCATCATATAATGATGTGGAGTAACAACTGAATACCTAGTTTTTAAATGGGCCAACTATCCCCTAGAATACAGAGCCATCTAACCCGATTGTGGGAGAGATGGCCCACTTGTTTTTCAATAAGGGTTCGGCAAAATACAAGCCCGCCAATGGAAACCTAACCTCTTGGTGCCACATTAACACATTATATCAACAAAAAGTGATTTTTCTTTCGTAAAACATAAATCAATTACAAATTAAACAGCACCCAAAAAGTTTCTGGTGGTAGCAAATCATATTATCATCAATAACTTACCTAATTTATGGAATAAACCTGCACTAACCGATGTCGCGTTCGCGTCTTGAACATAACTTCATACACTAGCAACTACAGCGGGAAATTTGAATATGTTGGAAAAATAGACAAAGGAGTCATCTCACCCGCGGGGCCATCTCACCCGGAATTACCCTATAGTCAACTCTACTCTTCTTAAAATACTTTGATGTGCTATGTAGTTTTGGCGTCCTAGGGGATTTTGTTGGTTTAACTCAGGAAGACATTTGGTAAACGTGTGTTTGTGAAATACGCGAGTATTAACTCCACACAACAGTTTAGTAAGATAAGAATTTTAAGCCTGAAGCCTTTTTTTTTTAAATTTTCCCTAGATCAATTTTTGTTTTAAAGTAAAGGTAGTTTCTAATCTAATTTAAGGCAACATTGTTTAAACATTTTCTAAGTTTGTCGTGGACTAATTTATTAAAAAATACTACGATTATTAATTTCTGTGCACTTACACGTAGCTTAATCGGTGAGGGTAGTGGACAATTTTTAAAAAGCAAGAATTATAAAAAAGATGAGGACGCCACGCTATGAGTCGTAGTAATTAACCCAGCAGTATTCGCGGAGCGTTATGTTGCATTGTGGGTCTCGCAAAATACATTAGAACCTCTATGAAATTAAGTTGGAAATTCAATGGAAAAAAGTAATAAAATCACAATTTTTGTATAATTAACCTATAATCAAATAAGTAATAAACAAATGAAATAAACTAATAATTAATCTGACAGATAAAAAAATACTATTTCTCAGAACAATTTACACAACGAAGAGGCATGTTCTTGACAAACCCACTTGTTACATACAGAACAAACGTTTCTTGTACGCTTATCTTACTTCCGTGGACACATGGAATCTCGCATTTCCAACTTTATTTCTTTTTAGCTTTGGTTCGGTGTTACTTGCTGAGGAAGGTAAAGCTTCTTCAATACCAAGAATGAAATGGCGTTTTTTTAGCTGTCTAAAAACTGACTGTAAACAATACTTCCTATTAATTTGTGGTTTAAGCAAATCTAGAGCTAGGGCACTCAAAAATTTGCATAAACAACCAAATGTCAGGATTATTTAGCTGATATAGCACTAGAGCATTTATACCGCTTGTATTCATCTTATGAAAGAAAATAGTAAACGGTCATCGTCTGCTGTTTAGTGAAACGTTATAATTTCCACGCATCTAATCTACATCAACACCATATTTGGCGTTGTTGTAATCATCATAAGCTTTCCCAATCAGATCAATTTTGTCGCTATTGAGTATTAGGTAGCACTAATTCTTTGTTTTTTCTTTGGAATGTATGAGACTGAAGCGCAATCATTATGGAAAGCAAATTAAAACAATTTTGGCTTACTTGCTACGTTTATAAATTCAATTGATATTCTTTTTGTTTTTTTCCCAACACATGGTAAGTTTTATATCATTTTTAAATCAATGGCAAGTTGAAAACTGAAAAATAAATTATTTATAGTTATGCTTCTGTAGGTGTGCCCCTAACACATGCTACGAGACATTTTTCAACATCACCTTGACTGTTTGACTTGAGAAATGGGCTTTCTGGTTGTGTATCGGCGTATATCTCCATATTTACAGCGTACATATTATTTGAATCTACCAAAGCAAAAACCTTAATACAATTTGATGCAGGCTGAATATTGTCTAAATTGGCATCAATCACTAAAGGCAAAATGTTGTTTGTTGATTGTCAATTTTGGTCCTGGAACGCTTTTTTTATACTCTGAGTTGTGGTTACTTTTTTTGCAGTAGTTGTCTTTATCTTCATCACCCCCAATTTGACATAATACAGGTCCTTCTAGAATTTCCTTAAGCTAAAATTTTAATTGTGTAGGATCTTTACTCCTATGTTTTTGTAAGTAAACAAACACTTTGCATTAAGAGTTTTACAAAAAACAAACAAATACTAAACCAAAATTGTTAGAACAATATGTGAACTTAAGCACTCGCATGGTATACACTTGTATCCCAGTTCACAAATCACAACAAAAACAAAAATAAAACGAACTAAACGCACCTTCTTATCTGTTAAAATAAACTGTTTTGTAGAATTAGCTAGAACCAAATGCGTACCAGATCTCCCACTACCAAACATGCGCACTTTTAGTAGGCATGACATACCGATGTAGCCATAGTACACCAGGATTAATCTTAAACGGTAGGAACTAGATACAAAAGAACAAGGACGAAATATGTAACCCACGCCTCGAGAGCTGATTCATTTATAGTATGAACGCAAATTTAATATTAAATATATCCCGATTATAATGAAATACTGGCGCAAATAAACGTATAACTAATTTGTCGAGAGATCCCTTGAGCACAAGAATTATCACAAATGCGCTAAATAATAATAAATCTCGGTTGAGTGGTTTTGAACATACATGTAACTATAACTATAAAAGTTCTCAATAACAATCCCGTGTAAAAATATTTCTTAAAAATAGATCAGTTATGCGCTGTTGTTAGGGTCTGTTATATTCTCTAAGTAGATTCTAAATTTTTGGACGACAATGATCGACATAGGAAACGAAACGAAGAGAAAAACTGTCTGATATCCGAAGGTAATAGACTGGAGTCAAGGTCAAATATCGTCTGTTTATAAATAATTTGCAGTTACAAAATGACCATAAAATTTGACGTAGAATTTAAAAATTTAATAATATATAGGGTGTTTTATTTAAAATAACAAAGTTGATGTTGCCAATGCTTATTATTATTCATTTATGGAATATAATATAATTTCCAAAAACAATTAAGAAATGTAACTTCTGCATTCACACAATCCAAATTAAACACAATTTTTAATAAAATTGTTTTATTACGCTACGATTTTAAACATTATAGAATCCAACTTAAAACAAGTATGTCACAAAAAACCCATTTACCTATGAATCGTGTTACGGTTTTATTTTAGAAATATAAAACGTGTGTCGAGAGCAATACGTTACGGGTATGTCACGATTAATATGTTACGATTAAAGTATTTGGCGCGCATTTTGCTAATTTTCGATGGTTGAAAATAAAATTCAAGTTTGTTTCCTAGACGAAAAGCGGACATCTTCTTCTTCTGCACGGGTGCATCTTAAATTCAAATTTACACAAATCATTTATGTGTGTTACAAGATTTTCAATACAAAATATTGGTTAAGTTTAAATCCGGCTAAATTCACCCACGTTTCTTGACTTTATGACTTCGCTGTGTGTTTCATCTGGATAATTGATTAAGTGGCTTTAAGTGGCTGATTAAGACCTATCTTGTCAATTAAAGACTTCACTACGGTTTTACATTAGATAAGCTGCAGGCAACCGGTCGCTACTACGTCTAACATGAATTAGTTATGCTTCATAACTTCATCGAGGGAGCCTAAGGCCTTTCGTTTCTCTTCGCACACCTCCTCTAAGAGGAATTCTGGGGTTATCTAACTTCCCGAACTGTCGATGTCGTCGCTAACAGAAAACTCTTACTATCGAGACTTCGTTTATCAGATTACAGCTAAGTTTTATTATTTAAGTAACTTATTCATTGTTAATGCGTGTGAAGCTCATGTACATACGACATGGAACAACTTGATTTTTAGTTCTTAAGTAAAATCTTATTTAGTGGTACTCTCCACAACTGAACGTCTTTAACAAGCTCAATACGAGCTCGTGCGCTTTGCTTAGAGCGGTTGACGCAAAAACAAAAGGCCTTTTGGGTTTGCGGGAGGTACTAACCCCTTTTAATCTTAGTTTAAGTCAGTGTCGTTGCATGTTCGACCAGATAAATCACCGTGTGTAAGTGATATATGCACGCAGAGTATTCATATTAGCCAATCCTCAATTGGAACATTAACACTATGTTTGGTGTAACTAAAGCTTACCTGTGAATCCAGTACATTATTTGCGTAAATTACTTATTATTAAGCGAGGCTACTGCTAACGTACGTGAACACATCCGACAGTCTCTCTTTCTGTCACATTCACCTATTACTATAAGATTTGTTTGTTGTTTTATTAAATTGAATAATTGTTGTGTTTGATTTAGCGTATAAGGCTTTAAGTAAAACCTGTTGATCTCCTGTCGGTCGGTGTTATTTCTTTCTTTACCCAGCAGGTGACCCCTAGTTAGACAGCAGTTTAATTTCTTAGAACTTTTTAAGGACCCTCCACTCTACGACGAAGCTGGCAGCTGCTGCTGTATCTATTATAATTAATTTATTCTCTACGAACCTAGTGCACTATATATTGATCCATATTTCCATTTTGTTCTTTTTTTTGTTTATTTCTCTGGGGCCGTCGTTAGTTGTAAACCTCAACCGTTACAATCGGTTTTCATTTAAATTTTGAATTTAATTTAAATTAATTATTCACTTATAACTATTACATAGTGCTACTGTATCTATAGTAGATTACTTCTTACTTCCAAGTTTACAAATTATTAAAAGAAGTGCAATAATTAAAGATTAATTTTGTCTGTAAAATATATTCATTGAACATTTTGTAACATTAATTCTTTAGTAAATGTGTTCTTTAGTACTTAAATTGTATTAAATTTTTTTACGATTGCATATTTACGTTTTGGTAGTTCTTTGAGACGAAAATGAATCCCAAATCAATATTTGTGGCGATAAGTATACATACAGGTTTCATATTGAACCGAGAGGGAGCAATTTATTGCATTAATAAAGTATCAGCAAAGTGCTATCGAGGATTAGTGATTTAAGGCGTCTTCAGATTCTACGTATACATGGAATACTTCCATACCAAAAATTTACTTACTAAAAATTTTAGTGTAAATTTAGTAAATTAAAAAAAAATAAACAATTGTTGAAATTATATTAATTGAATTAAAAGTTGTAAATCGATTAAAATAAACTGTCACCCTCGACAAAAGTTTGCAACACATTAAATGAAAGTTCGCAATCACATTTTCGGTTGGCTTACGCAAACAAACATTGTCATGTTTTGTTCTTATTTTGCATGCAAAAAAGTAATTAAGTAGAAGTCATTGTTACTTTGAAATATTAAGAGAGATTTAGTACAAACTTTTTTAGTACAATTGGAAGGATTTAATGATATTTAATGTTGATTGCGTTCACCATCACGGAAATTATAAAAATTTCAATTTAATTGCAACATGTAATCATTTAAAGTTGGTACGAATAGACGCATTTATAATTGAAGTGCTAATCAATATTTGCAGATACTTTGTAAACTTATTTACATTTTATTGACAGTAACTATTAAATCTCTAATGAAATCAAGATTTGAACTATTGCTTTTGCTATTAGAAAATTGTTTTGTTATATTAACAGATTTTCTTCTTATATACAGTTCCAAACAACCTTTGTAATGTTAATATTGAAATGAATTTTTAAGATGACATTAAGAAAATGCAGAAAAAGTTGCTTACATTATATTTGTTATTGCTTTATTATTAAAACTTTTAATAATAAAACAATCTTAGTCAACCTATAAATAAATAAGAATATTTGGACATTAACAATTTAAAATCACAACCTAACAATGTGTAGTAACTTTTATTTTACATATAAACTTACCTTTAATTGTCGCAACAAAGTTAAATATTCAATTTCAATAAGTCCTCGAATTTGTTAAATTAATATTGTTTGGACGAGAAAAAAATGCACATTATTTCTCTAAATTTAATTGGTTTCGAAGCGGATACTTTGAAATGCAATTTTGTCTCGAAAGTCTCAAAAGATTCAACAGGTACCTTAAATTGATTTAGACTCGCACAAAACTATTTAACGATTCAGAGAGAAAATAAAACACAGCACAATAAAGATTTATAATAATGTATTGTAAATATATAACCATAGGTACATACTTCTATTGAATTGAGTTTACTAATTTTATTCAATATCCTGTTTCCGTAAAGCTGCCACTCGATATCGGATAGCAGTAAGTAGGTAGACGGTTCAAAACTAATTTGAATTATAATTATTACAGTATAAATCTACATACTGTGTTATTACTGTACCTACGTATCGAGTGGTTTTAATGTATCAATATCAACTACAATGCAATTGCTTTCTCTGTGCAACAGGAAGTAACTTCGGTCTTGCATTCAATGTAGTAGAGCAATAAGAATGCATATTATTATTAATTTATCTTTTCTTAATATTATTAAAATATTTTTAATATTTTTGCGGAGAGGTTTCGTATTGCGCTTTGCATTCCACACAGGAGTTTTATCTTCGGATGATCGTGATTGTAAGCAGCTGCGGTTTCCATAAAATAATTCTCTAAACACTGTTAGGTAGTGAAATGCATGTTCTCGATTGGATTATTTTACTGCTTGCGTTTGTGTTGCGTACTGAAAACATTTGTAATAGCATATTATTGTAGCAAGGCACTAAAGTCTTGTGTTTCATATATTGTTTCATGCACTTCTGTTCTTGCTAGGTATAATTTTTAAAATTTTGAAAAAAAATAAATTTAAATTGATACAAAAATTAATTACAGTTAAGAATAATTATAATTTTTATTGTTTAATAAAAAAATTAAAATATAATAAAAAAAAAAAAAAAATAAAATTAAAATAAATATTTTTAAAATAAATTTATTATAATAAAAAAAAATTGCTGTATATTTAACTTAACCTATGGGTGTTAATAGTATAATGCCTATAAAAAATACATAATAAAGGTTTTTATACAGACGTCAGCTTAGGAGTGTCTAATAAACGGGTGTCAGAGAAGTTTATAAAACGAATTGTATACTATAATTTTTTCTACGACTAAGACAAAAACACTAACATTTAAAATTACTTCATTTCAAATTAACAAATAATAATAATAGATCTAGTTTATAATCAATGGATCTAATGAGGTAGATGTACATGAACAGTTACAATAGACACAGATTGGTAGTTGGTGAAAGAAATCATTGATTCTTTTTAAATTTTTATGAAATTGTGTTTCATTTACATTATTCATTTGGTTCAAATTGTAAAAATTGTTTGTTTCCCTTTCACTTTGGTGAGCATCTATATGTCTTGAACTTTGAGTGATTTCAATATTCTCAAAATTGACCGAGGAATCGACTGGTACTGTACTATTTTGTACAGTATTGAAAATTTTACTGGCTTATTAATTTTATTATTTAACGAATGGTCTATATACCCTTCTGCGACAGTTGTAGAGCGCCACCCTCCGTGACGTTTCAAAGCCGTAATATTTGCCCCCGAGTCTACTTAAATTGTCGTTGAAGATCTTCTTAGGCAATGACCAGTGTAACTACCTGGGCCAGTCAAATTTAAAAATCTTGGGATTATAATAGTATATTATGCAACAAGTTTTATAAATAGCATTTTAGACACGAGGTTTGTTTACACACGAGCGAAGCTTAGCGGAGCGAGTGTCTAATAAACGAGTGTCTAGAGAAGTTTATAAAACGAATTGTATACTATACTTTTTCTACGACTAAGACAAAAACACTAACATGTTAAAATTACTTCATTTCAAATTAACAAATAATAATAATAGATCTAGTTTATAATCAATGGATCTAATGAGGTAGATGTACATGAACCGTTACAATAGACACAGATTGGCAGTTGGTGAAAGAAATCATTGATTTTTTTAAATTTTTATATAATTGTGTTTCATTTATATTATTCATTTGGTTCAAATTGTAAAAATTGTTTGTTTCCCTTTCACTTTGGTGAGCATCTATATGTCTTGAACTTTGAGTGATTTCAATATTCTCAAAATTGACCGAGGAATCGACTGGTACTGCACTATTTTGTACAGTATTGAAAATTTTACTGGCTTATTAATTTTATTATTTAACGAATGGTCTATATACCCTTCTGCGATAGTTGTAGAGCGCCACCCTCCGTGACGTTTCAAAGCTGTAATATTTGCCCCCGAGTCTACTTAAATTGTCGCTTGAAGATCTTCTTAGCACAATGACCAGTGTAACTACCTGGGTCAGTCAAATTTAAAAATCTTGGGATTATAATAGTATATTGGCGCAACAAGTTTTATAAACAGCATTTTAGACACGAGCGAAGCTTAGCGGAGCGAGTGTCTAATAAACTAGCGTCTAGAGAAGTTTATAAAACGAATTGTATACTATACTTTTTCTACGACTAAGACAAAAACACTAACATGTTAAAATTACTTCATTTCAAATTAACAAATAATAATAATAGATCTAGTTTATAATCAATGGATCTAATGAGGTAGATGTACATGAACCCGTTACAATAGACACAGATTGGCAGTTGGTGAAAGAAATCATTGATTTTTTTAATTTTTATGATAATTATGTTTCATTTATATTATTCATTTGGTTCAAATTGTAAAAATTGTTTGTTTCCTTTTCACTTTGGTGAGCATCTATATGCTTGAACATTGAGTGATTTTAATATTCTCAAAATTGACCGAGGAATCGACTGGTACTGCACTATTTTGTACAGTAATTGAAAATTTTACTGGCTTATTAATTTATTATTTAACGAATGGTCTATATACCCTTCTGCAACAGTTGTAGAGCGCCACCCTCCGTGACGTTTCAAAGCTGTAATATTTGCCCCCGAGTCTACTTAAATTGTCGCTGAAGATCTTCTTAGGCAATGACCAGTGTAACTATCTGGGTCAGTCAAATTTAAAAATCTTGCTACATAGCCATTACAAATTGGCGTTCGGTTTTGGTTTTTGAATCGGGAATGTGAACTAAAAGTGCAGTGTTAAGGTCTTTGATATGACTGGTTTTAATTTTCATCAATTCTTCTCTCCTGCAAGCTCCTATTATACCAAAAATTAACCCAACCTAAAATAGTATTCATTTTAACATTTCAAGGTGAGTTTTAATTTGATACATTACCTTTGTAAATAAGTCAAGAGTTTCGACCTTTTAGGTCTGTAACTATCCGATTTACATTTAAAAAAAAGCACATAATTTGGGGGTACTTGCTTATATCAACATTGTTTTTCTAAGTTAATCCATCATCCGCAACATCGAGTAGATTGCCCACAAGGAGGATGGTTTCATTCTTTTAAAAGATCATGAAAATAAGCAAGTAATACATTCTCTGATAACGAATGTGTACCGCTCCCTTGACATCAATCTTGGAAAAGGTTATATGCACGTTCATACTGATTTTTAGATTTCTCAGGCAACAAATTAGCAGTTGCCAATGTTGCTGCTTGAATAATTTTGGGTGGAGTACCTATGCAAACCTCGTCTTCACTTTCACTCGTCATTTTTAGTGCGATTTTACTTTTAACAATACAATATTTATGATTATGTAATACAAGAATGATACAACGTTTTAATGAAAAATTACATAATTAATTTGAAGCTAAGTTCAGCCCCTGACTAAAATCCGTTGTTGCCAGCTTTATATCGTGAGTAAAACGCCCAAAGCCACATCTTGCCAATGTGTATTTAAAAGGTTACTTAGCATGGTGTCAACATATACGATAAATAGTGTTTTAAAGGTGGGAGTAGAGAAAATTATTTTAATTCTCTTAAGATTTAAAATGGTACTTTAACATTTGAATGGAGAGACTTAAGTGGATACTTTAGTCCCTGGAGTTTAATTATGTCATAAGTCTAAAGTTTGTTTTTGAACAGACATATATTTTAAATATTAAGAACTTTTATTGAAATTGATGCTTTTTAAGGAATTGAAAACTTGGTTTAAAACATATTTAAAATATAATTTAATAGGGTAGGTGTCCTTTTTTTGAACTTAATTGAATTTTATTGTAAAAATGTGAAAAAAATGTAATCAATTAATTTCAATAATTTTGATCGCATCTGTATACTAGGATTTACACAATCATCATTTAGGTTTATCTGTAGAATTGTCACAATTTCTATGTTTTGTTTTAAAGGATAAGGCCCCTATTCACACAAGTATTGCTCTTGTCTACAAAGAGCCCAGATTTTAATAATAATCAGGGAGGTCATACCCATTATTAATTTTTAAATACGCATATGTTTTGTGTTCGTTATATGATCAAAGGTTGTAGAAGCGTTGAAATATAAAGAACCTGTCACGACCTGCGCCGTGAACGAAAAAAACGGGCGAGTCTATGTTAACATTAAGGGCAACAACGAAGTGTTTTGTAATTTCGTTTGCAGTGTTATTCAAATTATACACTAGTTTAATAAATACATTTATAGTAAGGTATATTTTTATGATTTGCGTTGAAGAAGTGTTTCAAAATTTGATTTCGTTTTAACACTTCCTCGATCCAACCTACTTTACGTTTAAACAATTTTTACGGCGCTACTGAATTGAAGGTCAAATAAATCGTTCGCGCAGATTGATTCACGTGACAGGTTCTTTACAATTTCAATCGTCGTCTATTTAAAAAACAGCTTAGACTCGGTTAAGTTTAAGAAGTACACAATGCGCAGAAACGAGTTTTGGTCGGACGAATTTATTATAATTGTTGTAGGGGAGTTTACTTATCTGTTTACATGCTCAGTCAGTAGCGTCGGTTCGTAGTAGTATTATCTATTCATCATGTTGCTGTGAAGGGTAAAATAATTCACAGTCAAGGACGTGAGATAATTGCGAATGTGTTGGAATTTATGTAACGTCAATTAATTAGTTGTCTATAAAATTATACATTTTCTTTGTAATACATTATTACAGTTACAGTTTAATTTTTAGTGTAGATAATTCTTTTGAAAACAGGTGTATACTGAATCATTTTAGTAATGTACACCCAGACCCGTTAAGAAATTACCACGCCACTGCTTAACAGCTGGTATATGCGCGTAGGTCAGGTGTTTATCAATCATTGTGTACTTCTGAGACTTAACCAAGTCGACCTTTTATTTTAATTTTTTCACTTTACTTTATAGATATATTTGTATTTTTAATTCTAAAAATAAACTTCTAAACTTGCATTTCTTGCATTATAATTTGACAATAAAATATACAGATAACCCAACAATAAAATTAACCGCTTGCACGAATACACGTTTTAGAAAAACGCATTTAAATGAAATTGTCGAAAATATGCAAGTAATTTAAAAAATTATTAATAATAAGTTGTTTACAGAAACCATAACTAATAAAAGGAAAAACTCTACTTATTAGATTTGCCCTAAAAAAATTATTGTTGATGAGTATTGTGTAATTTGTTGTTTATGGAATAGTTCTGACATATTCTAAATAAGATAAAATTATTAAAATAGATTAGATAATTATTATACTCAATTGGTAAATTAGTAGAAAAAAAATTAAAACAGAAGATCTAGTTTAATTGTACTTCAACGTTTTTTTTTTTTCAAAAGTATAGATGTTACGTGACGCATTAACTTAATCACAAATGTAATCTCTGCTGGAAGGTATTTACCAAGCACCTGTTATTAAATACTAGCGATACTCGTAAGCCCCCTTTTTTATTAATTGAATGTACATGGATCATACTAGAAAACCCCAGAATTGTGTATAAACTAAAATTTAAAAAAATACGTTGACCTAATGAACAATATTTCAAGTGCTCTATACAGGGTGTCTGGTAATGAATGTGCCACACTGCAGGGGTAGATTCTCTGGGAAAAATGTAACAATTCAACGTAATTTACCATGGTACAGTTTTTATTTCGTTATGAAGTTATAACACTTTAAAAGGTTTTTTATTTCAATTTTTAGCATAGACAGCGTAATTTAAATGATATCTATGTCAAACTTGAAACCTCGCGATTTTTGACGTTCTCAATTCTGATTTGAAAGAAGATTTCAACCTGCACCCGACAGACTAAAAAAATATACGGTGTTCTATTTGGGTTAAAAAATTATTGCTCTTTGTAGAAGTCAAAATGTAACAGCAAATATAAAACACTTAGTATTACATTTTTTAATCTATGGACACTATTCGTTTCTCAGTATTCTTTATAAACCAAAGGTAACCAAATATGAAGTTTCCGAAAAAAGCTACAGATATTTCCGTTAACTTATGTATTTTAAAATACTAAAAAATTAGTATCTCGAAGTCTATAACTCCTAACTACAGAAATTGTTATACAAAGTGAACCTAAACTTCGACGTAGAACCCAAAAATGCAATAATATATAGGGTCTTCCATTTAAAATAACGAAGTTGATGTCGACTTCTGGTACAACCGTAGAAGTTTCAGAAGAATGAAAGTATTTTAGTTGAGTTTGCCTTATGGTTTTTTTGTGATTCTTCAAATTTTCAATTTTTTTCCATGTATACTTTTCTGTATACGGCTAATAGCAGTTCCCGATGAGACATCATGTATTTACTAAATACTTACTTCAGTTTTCGTAAATCTCAACTTTTGCATGAGATTTTCGGTATTTGCAAAGAGTTGTCGATAAACAGAATAATTGGTATACTTTCCATTAACCTCATGAAAGGGACGAGAAAACTCTCTTCACATGTTGTAGTGGATGCTGCGACCCCGGGTCTGAGTCATAGTGTGTGCTGTATGAGATTTTTAAAATTTTAATAAAAAAATATTATTTCACTCATGCTTGACAAAATTTTGTAAAATATTTGATTTATTTAATTTAATTTTAAAACTTTGAAACATGAAGAAAATCTCGAACTCGAATAACTAAAAATAAACAAAATAACAATAACAAATTAAATTATCAGTAAAATAAAATAAATATTTTTATGGTCAACCGGCCAACTTCATGCTGTTTGCGATACAGTTTTTTGGCAATAATGTGCCTCTTTATGGACTAGTCAATTTTGGTTATAACCATTGTCAACTTTAATTATTAAACACAAGTCAAAGACGACTATTTGACCATAAAATCTTGTAGACAACTCGTCCATAACCTCGTTTTATAGTCTCGCCACAGTTATGGTCTCGCTCCTTCATCGTTCGCCCATAATTCTGTGGCTCGTCCATAAAAACGTAGATTATGAACTTGTTACATAAATAACTATTTTAATTTTCAAAGATGTTAAGGAGACCTTACTCTGTAAATTGCTTTAATGGAACTTAACTTATTATCGGTTAATACTCTTGGTATACTATAAAAGCACGTGAACTTATTTTACTTTACAATACCACAACAGTTTTTGGAAATTTTTTTGAAAGCCCAGCGACTCCAAATAATTTTCACTTATAACATCAGAGCAGAACTCGAATTATTGTTAAATTTTTTTAAACTCCCAATTTTCTTTAATTTTGCGACCAAGAAATAAATTCCGGGAGTTAATTCACGCTCAAGGGATATCCTGTAAAACAATTTTATAAAAATGTGATTTGTGATACTAAAATCTGGCTGTCAGACAAACCAAGTTTTGGCTTATAATTTCACAAGAGGTTTGTGTTTTCCCGAGAAAATTTGTGTTATTTAATGGAAATCTGTTATCTGGCAATTTGACGCAAAAAACTGTCAACATGTATTGAAAAACTATATTTATTTAAATAAATTGTCAGAAAAACAATTAATGTTAACATTGGCATTGTTGGCGCAAAACATATCCGTAGTTACTCGCCTCTCTATAGAAATATATTGCTGTCTCAGTTAGCGTCTGAGATGCCAGTGAAATGTTGTTGATTTAAAAATAACGTGATTATGCAATATCTGTTAGTTTTAGGTATATAACATGCATATACCATTTGATAGAGAATCAAATGGAGAATCCGACCATAAAAAGAAATACTGGGTGTTTCATTAAGAATTAGCGAGTTTAATGCGATCGAAATGTGGAAATTTTGGACATTTGTTTTTTCGCACCCTTTATAAAATTTCCAAAAACAAAGCTGCATCGAAATAGAGTAGGTTACTATTAATAACCACCCAAATTTTTAATAAATTTAATTAATGACAAGTTACTTTTTCAATAAATTCAAAAATCCATATTTTTTCAATTTTTTTCTTTAAATGGCAATAACTAAAAAAATATAGTATTTTTCGAAGAACATGTAATAACAAAAAAGTCTTACAATTCTACATAGAATTTGGAATTGTAATAAAATATAAGGTGTTCCATTTAAGAAAATGTTTTTTTTTTGCCGCCACGTTTTTGTGGACTTCCCTGTATGCGGGACACTAGAATATTTAAAAAATTTCCGTGATCCCGACAACTTTTGTATTTAAAACTTTTTCTAAACCCTGCGGTTTTCGAGATAAGGTAGTAGGGCATCTTACGTGGACCACCTTGTACTCTACAAAGTACACCAAGATGCAAAAGTTAACTACGTCAAAAGAAATACAACAAGTAATTGTTTTGAAGTATTTTACTCTTGCACCTAATGGTAGCACAGACACAAAGTCGCTCAATTTTTTGTTAAACAAGGAGCACATTATACAGGGTGGTCCGTAATGAATGCGACAAAGAGTAACTGTGGATTTTACACACGAGAATAATGCGATTTAGCAAAACTTGTTCAAATAAAATGTTGCTCGTTTTTTATATACAGGGTGTCAAAGTTTATTTTTCGCATTTTATTTTATTCGATAATTTCTAAAGTTAATGTTGGAATTGGGCGAAAATTTAGATAATGGGGTGCAATGCTTAGGAACCAATCTTTCAAATTTGCGGCTCAAGGGTCTAGTAGGCTGCAATCAAATGTATGAAATGTCAAATATTTCCGTGAACTAATTGCGTGAAAACTGTATTACGAATATTCTTGTCTCGATTTCAGTTTAAACTTGCTACAGCGTCTTTAAATATACCTAGACATAATGAATTCTCGAATCAAGAAATGCGGGAAATGCTTTGCACTTATGTCCAATGCAATTATGTCTCTTGTGCTGCGTCAACAAGATAGCTGAAATTATACTCCAATCGGCGACAACCACATCATGCCCTATTTTAACGTATTTTTCAAAGATTAGGTGAAACAGGACAATTTCGCCCTAAACGCATGATAGATCCACCGAAGCAAATAACTGTTCAACAGGAAGATGACATCTTAGTAAGAGTAGCAGAAAATCCCCAAATAAGTTTGAGACGCCTACATATTGCAACAAGAGTCAGTAAAACTACTATACTAAAAGTTATTCATAATGAAAACCTTATCCATATCATTTTACTCCAGTTCAGAATTTGTTGCCTACCGACCTACCAGCCAGATTAAATTTTTGTCATTGTATGGACCAAAAACGAGACTTGGATTCTGACTTTCTTGAAAGGATATTGTTCACGGATGAGCCCTGCTTTACAAAGCGTGGTGTTTTTAATTAGAGAAACAATCATTCATGGGAACAAGAGAACCCACATGCAATTAGGGAAAGACATTTTCAGCATAAATTTTCCGTCAATATTTAGTGTGGGATTATCGGCAATTTTATAATTGGGCCATATGAATTACCTTTACGCCTCAATGGGCACGAATATTTGGAGTTTTTGGAAAATGCTTTGCCCGGAATGCTAGAAGATGATCCGATATTTCTCAGACTAAATATGTGGTACTTGCACGATGGCGCACCAGCTCATTATCTCATAAAGGTTCAAAATTTCTTAAACCAGCAGTTTCCTCATAGATGGATAGGCCGCGGCAGTGAATTTGCATAGCCACCTCGTAGTCCAGATCTCAATCCCCTGGATTTATACTTTTGGGGACATTTAAAGGAGCCGGTCTACAAAGAAGAAAATGAAACGCGCGATGAACACTTCAAAAAATTTGCGATGGAGTTAACGCATGGATAATATTGTATTTAGAGTAAGACGATATGTAAATAGGGCAATTCAAAAATGCATTGAGCAAAATGGCGGGCATTTTGAACAGTATTTAAAATAGTTTAACTGAATAATTCAAACCAGGATTTTAAAATAAATAATTTTTTACTAAATTATCCCTTTGCATTGCATAATTAAAGTGCGAATATCTCAAAATTGGTTAGAAATATCGGTATCAAAGAAGTATACCTTTTCTACTTGGAATCGACTGATCTATTGATATTTGCTATCCAAATTGCGTCGTGCAAAAAATTTCTGATACAAAATAGCTCAGAAATGTCCCGGTTGTAGCGCCCCCTGTAAGCCAGCATAAAACTAAGTCTAAATTCCGATTTTGCTCTATCAAAAACTCTATTATCCAAATTTTCGGCTAATTCTAACATTAACTTTAGAAATTAACGAATAAAATAAAATGCGAAAAATAAACTTTGACGCCCTGTATATCAAAAACGAGAAACATTTTATTTGAACAAGTTTAGTTAAATCGTATTATTTTCGCGTGTAAAATCTACAGTTACTTTTTGTCTCATTCATTACGGACCAACCTGTATACTTTGGTACAGAAACAAATTAGCACAAAATTCTATTGTATAGTTTTGTGCTTTTACAATATTCTGTGTACGATTTTTACGAGTAATGGTGCTAGCGTATAACGTGAAGGCAACCTTCACCCTTTTAATATCAATTTGGCGCAAATGGGTAGGAGCATTAATATTTGATTGATAATGAAGCAATAAATTAGTACAAAATTATACTGAATACTTAAATTTTTTAGTGGTGGGGTGCTAGGTTTGCAGACGTGTAATTATAGCATCTCAAATGTAAAAAAAATATTTTTTTCTAAAAATGATAATTAATAGCTCGTTTTTTTCTTTTAAAAAATATTCACTCTATGCACATGCTCGGGTATATGCATGTTGAATGGAAAATTCAGTGATATTCTCTGTTGCTATGGAACTTTCCTAATATCCATTAGTACGATAATGGTTGAAACTTTCGGAACAAAACATTTTTTGTTGTCCTAGTGATTATTGTCAAACGCCAGATTCTGATTATGTTAATCACGTGGTGCAGATATATAATTTTTTTTAAATATTTCTAACTGAAAAAAAATTAAGTAATAATTTACGCTTGTGTGGCACATTTGATACAAAATTTCACACCAAAGAAAATCAAACCTGATAATTTAAATTAACTTTAAATTACCACTAAACTATCGCGTCGCTTTAAAAAATGTCCAGAAATTTTTCTAGTTGTTATGGTTAACAAGTGAAAATAAAGGAATCTTATTAGTTTAAAGCAGAAGCGTGAAATTTTCAACTAAAATTACAAAAAGAAAAAATATACGTTTATTGAGTTAGGAAATAAGGTCACCGTTGAATTGTTTTGAAAATATCAAACTTTAAACGTCAATAATAAAATTTGATAATTATGAACAAGGAACCCTATAAATATTCGTTTCTTAAATGTTTCTGGTATTTTAGAAAATAAACTTTTTTAGATTCAATGCTTAATTAATTAATTTTAAATAAATAAATACTGTTGAAGTTTATAATCAGACATTAATACTGATAAAGTTGTAATCAAATTCTTTGTCAATTTTGTTTTTTTTGTACTTACTGAAAATCGTAAATAGGGTATTGTATTAAAGACAACTAATTTAGCCTCTCTCATAAACACAAACATAAAGTTAGTTAACAGTATTATACAAGAGCTAAATTATATATTATGCTGACATGGTAGCAAATATTGACTTATTTTAAGGAAACAAATAAATCTGAATACTAATTGAGAACATGTGTAGAAGTCAACTTTAATTTCGCCTATAAACAGTTTTTTGGATTTGTAATAGTTATTTGGATAATAGTTTTTTCATTACACAAATATAATAAAAATATAGCTCTTGATAAATATGAAAAAACTTTTTGAGTTTTATTCTTTTCTATACTATTAATATCTTCATTTAAATATCCGTTGGCATATAGTTTAATTACAATTATTAGTTTCTCATTTTAGTCGTGAAGTATTACGTTTTGCATAAAAGATTTAAAAAATTTATTATTATACGTATTTTCATATTGCAAATCTATTTAAAAAATGTAATGAAATAATTGCCAAAGATTAGTATTACAGTAAAACCTCTATTTTCGGCCACCTCTTACAAACAGCCACCTTTAAAACCGGCCAAGGTTTTCAAGTCAAAAACTAATTAGACAACAGTTTAGCTTTCAAATTGTGCATAATATATAATTGTTTCGTTGTGTGAGACTTAAGTAATTACCGGTATTTAAGAACGGATTTAAAGAATTTGTTTGATTTACAATAGAGTGTCATTACAGAGAAAGTGCAATTAAAAAGCTCATTAAGCTCACTCCAAAAATCGTATTTTGCGTACATAATTTGAGTTAGTATGTTCAACAGTGCTATTACATATAGACGTACAGAAAAATTACAATGTCACTAAAAAGAAAACGATTGTCTCTTAAAGAGAAAATTGATATAATTGTGGAAAGTGAAAAGTTCAATTGCAAAGTTAACGATATTTTAAAAAACGAATGTGATTTAATAAAGCTATTTGAAGAAGGTTCCAATACAGAGCAGAAGAGAAAATGTCCTAGAACTGAAGATATAGAAATTGACCGAGTAGTTTAGAATTGGTATTGTAAAACTAGGAATAAAAATATATCTCTATCTGGACCTTTAATAAAAGAGAAAGCATTGGAAGTTGCAGAAAATTTAAAAATGACGGATTTTAAAGCTTCAAATGGGTGGCTTAAGAAATTTTGTCAAAGAAATAACGTAACCTTTAAAACAATTTGCGGGGAGTCTACTGATATTAACCTGCACACTGTTGAAGCTTGAAAAGCAAAGCCGTCAGTACTATTAAAGGAGTATTCACCCAAAAATGTGTACAATGCTGACGAGACCGGACGTTTTTACCTTGCGATGCCAAACATTTCTCTTTAAAAAACGATAAATGTAGTGGTAAAAAAGCTGCAAAACAAAGATTGACAATTTTATTTTGTACAAATATGGAAGGTGATAAGGAAAATCCTTTAATCATTGGAAAAAGTGAACACCCAAGATGCTTATAGGCTTTTATATCAACAAATTGCCCGTAGAATGGGTATCTAATAAAAAAGCTTAAAGGTAGAAATTATGACTTCCTGGCTAAAAAAATTTGATGAAAAAATGAAAAAAAAAAAATAGAAAATTCATATTATTTTTGGGTAATGCCACGTTTATTCCCAAAGTGATTGTTGAAAACGTGAACATTGTTTTTCTACTCCCAAACACCACATCCATTGCCAACCACTGGATCTAGGAATTATCCAAAACTTTAAGATGGCCTACAGGAAGTTTTTAATCAAAGGCTGCTAACATTTAGAAATACCAAACGTCCTTTTGAAGATGCGAAAAAAATATTAGCGCTTTAGTTTGGATATCAGTAGCCTGAAGAAACGTTTTGCCTATTACAATTGCTAAATGTTTTGCAAAACAGGACTCTCGGAAAAGGTGCTGCAAGAAGATTTCGATAAATAAGACGAAATTCTACTAGCTCAGTTTATTCCTGTATTACTAGAAGATAATCAACGTATAAGCTTTGAAAATTATGCATCTATTGATTGTAATATTTTGACCGAAAGCCCCAATTTAAGTATTTAAGATATAATCAGTAAATTAGACTATAATAAAGACTGTGATTTGAACAATAAAAATAGTGCAGAAGAATACGAAGTTTTTACTTCAAACAATAAAAATATGAGTGAAGTGTGTAAAAAACTAAGAGATGTGCAAGGTTTTCTATTTTCTAATGATAAGAGGAGCTAGCGGTAGAATCAAATGTGATTTTTCCGTTTTACAAACCAAACTTAAGAATGTAAAACATACCTTAATACAAAAATATTTTACAAAAATGTAATTTAATGGTATGAATATGTATGTAATTAATTATTGTAATAGGTATAACGAGCAATTAGAAAGTAGGTACATATTATGTAAATATATGTATTATGTATAACTCTTCCATTATTATATCGTCTAATTATTTAATATTCCATTAGCACATTTATAGTTATTTTTAATGCAGATATACAGGGTGAGTTTTAGTGCGTATTTGCTCTATAGCGCCTTAGCTACTTATTAGAAAAAATTGTGTGCTATCTCAAGTTGTTGGTAACCTTTTGGTATTTTTAAAAATATCTGTGATAATACAGAGTGTTACATATTTCCTGTACAGCAACTAACTTTCTTATTTTAAATAGAACACCCTATATATTTTTTGAAATTCGAAAGAGCACAAAAATTTAATTCAAAAACATGTATCGCACCCTATGCTAAACCCTAAGGTATCGGAGGTATTTAACATAACAAGAAAAAAAATTTCAGTTGGAAAGATCTGGATGGAGCCTTATAACATTTTCCATATGTTATATCAAAATTTAATTTTGGCATACCGTAAGTACATAAAATTGTCTAACTTTTGCAATTAAAACAGATTGGAAAATAATATACTAAGTGTTACATTTTTCAGGTCACATTTAGCTAACTTTAAACTCCAAAAACATTTTTTTTAAATAGAACACCCTGTATTTTTTATGCCCAATTATGTAAAATTAAATTACCTTTCTTCTGGTATAACCATTGCAGGGGTTAAACTTAGCAGCTTTTGAGATATTTGCAATTTTCTTTTAAGGTGACAGATTTATAAGGATTTTGCTAAAAATTGCATATAAAATTAGCCTTGTTACTATGAATAATTAATAACAAAATTCGAAAATATTTTTTTCTTAATTATTTTTAACAAAAAAAGCATTATTATGTTTTAGATTGATACTTCATAGAAGATCTTGAAAAACACGAGTAGAATCTAGAAGGCCTTGACAACAAACAAAACTATCAGTTTGACAGTCTCGTTTAATTACTTGATTACAACTGTGTTGTTCTTAATGAAACATTAATATGAATTGCTCTACTCAAGAATTAGTTGACATGACTTATTTATTAGGAGAATGTAATAGAAATTGTTTATTGGCGTCCAAATTATATGGAACGCGATATCCTGAGCGAATAAAACGTCAAGTTAAATGCTTTGAAAGACTTAAGAAACGTTTTGAACTTACAGCTAATGCTAATTATAAGAAGAACTCAAGGCAAGGAAAAATTAAGGATGAAGCTATGCAATTTGATATAGTTACTGCAGTAGTTGAAAATCCTGAGATTAGTACTAGACAAGTTAGTGCTGTCTTGGATATTTCTCAGACTTCTGTAGTTAAAACATTACGTAAACATAAGTTCCATGACTATCATCCTGAATATGAACAAAATATTACTGAACAGGATTATCAAAACCGTATAAATTTTTGTAACTGGGTGCTGACAAAAATACAAGAAGACCGATTATTTTCTAGTTATGTGTTATTTACTGATGAGCACTTTCTCTAACACATGTAAACACTTGCGATTTGCAAGAATTATCACCATTATTGGTCAATACATAATTGTTCCTTATTTCTTCAAAGGAAATCTAAATGGAGAAAGATATTTAAATTTTTGCAAAATAATCTACTTGATTTACTTGAAAACGTGCCATTGGATGTAATCAAAAGCATGTGGTTTATGCAAGATGGGGCTCCGCCACATTACAACCGAAATGTTCGCCGATTTTTGAATAACTTATTTTCCAATAAATGAATTGGACCGGGGTGGTCCAGTCAGTTGGCCCTCAAGATCTCCCGATCTAAGTTGCTTAGATTTCTTTCTTTGGGGACATATTAAAAATCTTGTTTATCCAGAAATTTCAGAAAATGTAGAAGATCTGAAAAACAAAATACGAAATGCTTTTCGTATAATTATACTAGAAATGTTGGGAAATGTTCAGCGGTCATTTAGACAAAGAATTGAGTTATCCATAGCAAATAATGGGCGGAATGTAGTTTTATTTTTTTTTAAGTATAAGGCTAATTTCAAAGTTACTAACTTTAACCCATGCAATGGCTATACCAGAAGAAAGGTAATTTCATTTTACATAATTGGGCATAAAAAAAAATACAGGGTGTTCTATTTGAAAAAAAAAATGTTTTCGAAGTTTAAAAGTTAGCTAAATGTGACCTGGAAAATGTAACACTTAGTATATTATTTTCCAATCTGTTTTAATTGCAAAAGTTAGACAATTATATGTACTTACGGTATGCCAAAAATTAAATTTTGATATAACATATGGAAAATGTTATAAGGCTCCATCCAGATCTTTCCAATTGAAATTTTTTTCTTGTTATGTTAAATACCTCCGATACCTTAGAGTTTAGCATAGGGTGCGATTACATGTTTTTGAATTAAATTTTGTGCTCTTTCGAATTTCAAAAATATATAGGGTGTTCTATTTAAAATAAGAAAGTTAGTTGCTGTACAGAAAATATGTAACACTCTGTATTATTACAGATATTTTTAAAAATACCAAAAATGGTTACCAACAACTTGAGATACCACATATTTTTTTCTAATAAGTAGCTAAGGCGCTATAAAGCAAATACGCACTAAAAATCACCCTGTATAGTACCCTATAGCGAACCGTATTATGTTCCATACTTAAAAGATTTTAATAAACAACGCATAGAAATACACTTTTTTTCTCCCAATAACGGCCACCTCCATATACCGGTCAGTTTTGCAGCAAATTTTAGTGACCGCTATTTAGAGGTTTTACTGTATTTTTACCCAATTGTTAGAATAAAATAATACGTTACAACAGGTTTTTATAATGAATAATTTCAATCTGTTTGCGTAAATCTTAACATTTTAATTTAATTACCAGTGTTGGTTGGCATTTAGGTGATTTCTATGAGTTTTGGTTTTTATTAAAATATTGTATGTAACTTCTTCGACTACCTAAAAAAATAATGTAAGTAGTTGATCTAATCGTGCTTTATGAGCTGGTGCTATAGATTTTAGTGAGTTTTGAAAGACGTGCTTCTATTCCAAATACAGGTGATACATTTTAATTAATTAATAGCAGCAAAATAGTAAATTTTTTCTTTTAACACCAGTAAACGTAGAATTTTACCCACTATTTTTTGACACTAAAGATTCTCTCTTTTGTATAAAGACGGTTGCTATTGGCAGCGGAACTAAATAGGGCGAATGCGAGAATCATCTTCCTAAGGCTTTACAATATTTTTCTTTTAAACTCAATATTCTTTTAATAAACAGAAACAACCATTTTACGTTAATATTAAGTTTTAATGTAGTTACCATAATATAAAGTGTAGAGTGAAACAAATTGACGTTTTCGGTCGTTATCATCAACATAATGGATAGATGGCTCTATTGATTTTTAATAACTTTGTATAGATTATTCAAGTTTACTTTTTGTTTTTATTAATAAAAAGTACATATTGGGAAAATAGTTTTTAACAACTATAAATTGCACTTGCAATATAAGTATATTGTAATATATACTTTTGAACCACAATATGAAAGTATAATAAAACATTTTTTTTTGTTTAATTTGTTTTCTATACTTTCATTGTTATAATGTCTTTATAACAATTTTATAACGGGACTTGCTATATATCTTAATGAAAATAACAGAATATTATTATTTACTTACTTTCCAAAATATTCACACAAAATGATTTATCTGTGTTTATGTAATTATAAGTTTACATTGGTACAATTATGATGCATATTATAAAACAATATAATTAGTGATTTAAGTAATCAAACCATCTTCTCTTGTGAGTTTCTAATTTTATCATTACTCTTAGGAAACAAGTATGATGTTGTACAAATAATATTTCTTTCTCCCTTCGTTACCTGCAGGGCATCAAACAACTTCATTTCTGGTTAGATATATTACATATATAGAGTGTCCCTGTTCTACGTTACAAGAAACATCGAGGGTTTATAATCACAGAACGATAATATAATTAAATCTGGAAACAGCTTGAAACACTATTAATTTAAGCCAATATTTAAAATAAATTTTTTATACATAAATAAAGTAAAAAACCATTTTGTAGTAACAAACTTTTCTTAAACATTCAATAATGTTATAAAAATTAATATCTCAAAATCATAAAATTTCACTTAGCGTCTTTTGACTCCAAACCTTTCTGTTACTATACTTACAATTGTATAGACAAAAATCCTTTTTGTATTGCAACATATTTGGTATAGGGTGGTCACAAAAATCATGCTAGACTAAACGGTTTTTTTTTTTTCAAACGGAACAATCTGTATCTAGCTGAATATTTTGTATCTATGATTATTTGTACACAAGTTTGATTAGACATATATGGCTTCAAACTTGACCGTTTTCAAGATATTGACAAATTTAGTAGAAAAAATTCAATGCATAAACGAACAAAAACTAGAAACACAAATTACAATAACCTAAACTATTTTTTTTATAAATTATGTTTAAATTTTCGCAATTAAATGATCAAAATTAACGATAAACGACGAAAACACAATTACAATTAGGGATAATAATTACAACGGAACGATGAAATAACTAACAGAGTATGACATTAACAATAATTAATTTACTATTAGTTTTAGCAGCTAATTTGCATTTTTTAAATTTTCCAACACTTAGCTGATGAGACAAACATTTATAGAAACCCTGTAGTATATCATACTCATGGGAGACGATGTTTTTTTTAATTTGATCAAATTCTTAAATTTATTTAGAATAGATTTAATCGAATATTTAAAAGTTTTAATGAAATTATCTTAAGCTACTTCAATGTCTGATCTTATTTCTGATAATTATTTCGTAAAATAATTTCTAAGATGATGAAAGTTTTCAATTATTTGATTTGGAAGCAGGATGAATTAAGACAAAGCAACATACCCAACGAAAACCGACAATGACATTGCCTACATAGAATGTACAAGGTCTTAGAACAAAACAAAGAAATGTGTTTCAGAATCAAAGGAAAGAAGAATAGACATTGGTGTTCTAACCAAAACTAAACAAAAAAAAAAAGAAAGGGACTAAAATAATAGGAGAGTATATCTATTTTTTACATAAGAAATTTAGAAGAAACATAATGTCGATGAACAAATAATTACTTTAGAAATAAAGATACTAAAATTCTATAAATTTTTTTAATAAATTATAGATAACATATTGATAAACATAAACAAAAACAAAAGAAATATGTATATTGGGACATTTAAATGCTAGAGTTGGAAAGAGAAATAATGTCAAAATTGTTGGGAGTATGGAGAAGAAACAACAATTAGTAACGGTAGTCATAACAATGTTTTGAAAATTATGATTGACCACTTTCCATATAAAGATATTCATATTGATTCAACTCACAAAAGGGCAAAATTCTGTAATAGATTATTTGATTATGAGACCAAATTTAGGCTTTTCCAGTGATAGTAGTTTTTTTAGTAAACATAATAAATGAATCTTTGAAAACAGGAGTAGTTCCTAATATTTGGAAAATAAATACGGTTATTTCCATCTCAAAAATACAAAATACAAATTAAATATTAATTAAATTCAAACAAATTTTAGAACTAATTGAGTATTTAGAACAGGAAAATATAATTTGTAATTTACAATCGAGTTTCAGAAGTAAACATTCTTGCGAAACATCATTCAATTTTATTATTGCAAATTGGAAAAACAAATTAGAAGAAGCTCAAGTCATAACAGCGGTTTTTGTAGATTTAAAACGTGCGCTTTTGTGACTATTTGTTGAAAACGCTTGCTTCAGAAATTAAAACTATGTGGAATCTTAAATAACGAATACAAATAGTTTGAAAGTGATCTAAATGATTGTTTTCAGAGAACTCATATTATAGACAACGTACAGACAGAAAATGTCCATAATAGTTTGGGAGTTCCACGAGGTTTCATACTAGGTCCTACATTATTTAATCTTTATATTAATGACAAAACTGTAGTTTTAAAATCATCTTCTATTCATTTATATGCGGATTATACTCTTATCTCAGCTTCATGAAAAAATATACAAAAAAATATTGATTTCATGAATATTGATTTCATGAATCATGATTTCGCTCAAAAATAATTTTGCATTAATTTGATTAATTTTTATAGAGCGTTTTCAGAAAAAAATACACTTCGTTTATTATATTGAAGTAGCTTTTACGAGAATATATTGAAAAATTCTTAGCATACTATAGAACCAAACAAAATTTCAATGACAAAATATTTTATTACTCAACATATTCTCCTCTTAATTAGATACATTTATTACAGCAAACCTGCAACGTCTATAGACCTTTCAAAAAAAAATTTTCTTCTTGCTCTGCAAACCAGACCTCCACGGCATCTATTACCTCCTTGTTGGAAGAAAATGTACGACCTTTTAAACTTTTTTTCAGTTGAGGAAAGAGGTGATAGTCGGACGGAGCCAAATCGGGTAAATAGGGGGGTGTTCTAGTAATTCAAATCCTAAATCACAAATTTTTTGCATGGCAACATAAGATATGTGTGCAGGGGCGTTGTCCTGCAAAAACAAAACACCTTTGGATAGCTTTCCGCGTCTTTTATCTTTAATATTTTCCCGTAGAGTGGTCAGTAATGTCGAATAGTGATCTTCAGTTATTGTTCTACCCTTATCCAAAAAAGCAATCATGATTACTCCATGGCAATCCCAAAAAACTAAAGCAAGAACTTTGTCAGTAGATTTTTGGACACGAAACTTCTTTGTTGCTTTGTTTCTGGATCGTAGAAATGTACCCAAGTCTCATTTATTGTAACAATTCGGTTTAAGAAGTCTACATCGTTTTCAAATCGAGCACAGATCGAACATGATGCTTCTACCCTTGCACGCTTTTGGTCAACATTCAAACGTTTGGGGATTCATTTTGCAGCAATTTTTCTCATGTCCAAATTGACGTGAACCATATGATGAACGCGTTCGTATGAAATATTCAGTGCTTCAGATATCCGTTTTAGCCCAATTCGACGGTCTGATAAAATCATGTCATGAACTGCATCGATGTTTTCGGGGACTGACAGAGAAACTGGCCTTCCCGATCGGTCATCATCTTCAATGGAAAATTTACCTCTTTTGAAGCTTGCATTCCAATTTTTGACGGTCGCATACGAAGGACATTGATCACCAAGGGTATTAAGCATGTCTTTGTAAATCTGCTTACCTCTTAACCCTTTTAAATACAGGTACTTGATGATGGCTCGATACTCCAATTTTTCGATTTTCACAATTTCGGTGGACATCTTTTTTTATTTAATTTATTGCGTGACTCTGGTTTACTTTTTTGACGTCAAACTTTACACTGACATTTTTAATAAGTTATTGTTCGTTGCTATGGTAACGCAATATTTTGCTTATGCAAGGAACTGGTCTAGGCTAACTACATATCAATACATCCTCGTATATAGGTACTTAGTTTATGGGCATTTGCAACTAATTCCCTTCTCTTGTACATAAATTGTTTCTGGTTCTCTTGCAGAACCACTCTTCAATTCATTCTTTGGTAAGCTCTGTAAGCTACAAAATAACTTATACTTTGTGCAAGTAATACATATCATTATTATATTTCCACTACATCCTCTATCTTAAATGGCTACATAAAATCTAAATTGAGCAGTTTTATATTAAAGACGATTGTGGAAAAAATTACACAAACACTTTGCAGGTAACTCTAAAATGTAAACATGTTCTGTCGTATCCAAACTTATAGATTCCAAAATATATATTTTTTTTTCGAAAAAGCATAAATCAGAACAAATCTCCTTGCATCACGCAACTACAGCAAATAGTTATTCAGGGTTGCCTAAAAGTCTGGAGACGGTCGTTTTTTAGCTAAACTACGATAAATATTCAAACACAAATTGGCAGGTCCTTAATGGTACAAAAATTGCAATATTTTTGCTCTATAATTTTTTTCTATTACTTAATAGTTTTGCAATATCGAGTGCCAACTTTTTTTTCAAATGCCCACTTACTCCCAAAAATTCTATTCAAATGAAAACCGTTTTTTTAAGTTGTTTGTTGTTGTAGAATTAGACTTAAAAAAAAAACGGTTTTTCACTTTTTCATTATAAAAAAAACAAACGTATAAAAAGCAGTGGTACCACTACAACTTTTCTACAAATATACCTATGTTAACCACAGAATATAGAAAAATAAAATTCTATATTTTTGGTTGTTAATCTATAAAGAATAAATATTTTTTATTTATTTTATTTAAACGATGATAAGTGAATACGTTGAGCAAATACAATACAATAAATTTAAATTTGTTTTCTTATAAACCATTGTGTGTCCGTCCACTTTTAATTAATGCGATTGTTTTAAATGTTTGAACAAATTTGTTGTTAAAAAATTTCAAAATGTGTTCATAATTATAGCGAAGACTAACTTACAGAAATCTTTACTTCGTGGTCAATTTTGTAAACCGTAAGATATACTTTTATTTAAAATTACTTTAAAATATTGTTTTTCCAATACTGTAAGACAAAAATAGAATGCATTACATTTTTGGCAAATTTAATTTGAAATGCCAGTGAAGATAAAAAACTGAGATTTTACTAAGACTGACTAGAACAGTAAAGACGAATGTATACTCACCGAATGTTTGCATAAGAAATAATTAGATCAAAACCGGATCTTGCGAATATTCAAAATGTTGGTTTAATCCCATTGGCCATTTTAATTTAAATTAAATTGATGGTCAAGAACACAACATTTTAGCAGGCCACTGATGATCAAATTCTATGTTACATCACAAATGACGATATAGTCACATTTTTATCGATAGTTACATTAATTGTTTATTACTTATTAAAACAAATTGTTAAATTTGAACGGCTGTTTACTTGACGGAAGATTACCTGGGGTGCATAGATTAGTTTGTTCTTATAGGGCTTTTCTTGGTAGAGGTGATAAACAGAAATAACTCAGTAGGTTGCAATTGCCTACATTTCGCTCAACATTGTGTGGGTTATATCAAGCTGTGTTGATAGTAGTCTTGTAAATAGCCCCAAACAATTTTGGGCGAAACATCGGCAATTGTAACCAAGTTGTTTTTCTTTCCCCTACTTCACCAAGAAGGGCATATAAAAGCAAACTCATCTACATAAAAAAACAAATAAAACAATACGTAATGATAGTTGGTACTCTACTAGTGTAACATCAATTGTAACAACGTATTTAATTTAAATAACAATGTATACAGAACCGAATCGAAAAAACACAGATAGTTTTATGTTTTATATAGGCACATTACATTGCAATAAAGTTTTGATAAAGTTTTGGGAAAGAAGCACTTACTGTATTTCTTAACCACTTCAACACTCAGCACGAAAAGATCAAGTTTACCATGGAGACAGAAGAGAATAAGGAGCTTCCCTTCCTGGTTGTTCTAGTGAAACAAAGGAATAACAACAAGTTGGCTCATAGTGTATATCGTAAAAAGACACACACCGACCGATACCTCCATGCCACATCACACCATCGTCCACAGCAGAAGCGGTCTCTAATCAAATTTTATTGCATAGAGCTAACAAGATTCCTGACCGAGACGCCAAGTCCAGAGCGGTAGATAAATCAGTAATCGCAGAACATCTACACGAAAAAGAAAAACACATCAACTTCGACGAAGCTAAAGTTCTATCAAGGACTAACAACTACTATCCAAGGATAATCAGAGAATCCCTAGAAATTATGAAAAATAAAAATAACTTCAATCGAGAAGACGGTTACCGATTAAGCAACACGTGGAAACTACCTCTTCACAAAAACAAAGAAAACAAATGTCACCACAAAATTAGTCAACACCAAACAGAAGATCAACCAACCATTGAAAACCAACCACCCGTCACTGATCGACATCTACCAACCGTAGCGGAACATAAGGGTATAACGAGGAGCAGAAGACAACAACATCAGTGTTTAGAGTAACTTCTGAAGAAGCTAACAGCATGGTTAGCAAAACGTCAAGCAGAGAACGTAAGAAGGAAGGACGAACACGGCTCATAATCATAATCGGAAAATAATAATCTTACTTTTCTGATATGTTTGCCTATCAACAATCGGAATGACATAAAATAGTTATTTGTGTAACTAGTGCAAAAAGTTGGATGCACTATGCATGAAGTTTGTAACTCGAGACGAAGCAACTTATCACCGAGTTTAAAACCGTTAAAACACAAAATTGAACAAGTTGAAGCAATAAATTCAACCAAAATGACCGAAAAAATTGCAAACAAATCAGTTGAACGCATGTCACGCAGCAAGAATATTTTACTCAAAGGCATACCTGAATCGGATGGTAATCCAATAAAAAAAAATCACGACAAAAGCAAAATTTTGGAGATTTTAGAAATAGTTTCATCTGAAGCCACACCAATTCGTCTTATCGAGTAGGCAAACCAAACCAAAGCCTACTTCGCATGGTAAAAGTAATTCTATCATCTGAATCAGAAGCCGTATATCTACTAAATAACAAGAAAAAACTTTTTGGAGCGTGTATCAACCACTGGATTGAGTATCATTGATGATGAATTCCTTCAAGACCTAAGAAAGAAACTTGATAAACGCACTCAAAATGGCGAAAACAACCATACAGTTAAACATGTACACGGTTCTCCAAAAATTGTAACACTTTGTCACTAACATTTCTCCTGCACTCTTCTTTAATGAGTGAAAATTGTACTCAATTCTAACTTAACCCAACTAATAAACAAGCCCACCCGCTTCCGAATAAACAATATCCCATTTATTTTAGACTCACTCCTCACAAATGACAATCAGCTAATATCCTCTGTTGAAGTTGCTACCCTATTGGTAAATTTGACCATACTGTTATTATTACCTATGTTTAGTTTAACCTACCAGTTTCTACCGTAAAAAAACTACAAAATATACGATGTAACAGATTTTGATAAGGTCAATCAGACACAAATAGAGTGAAAGAAGTACTTTCATCCTCACGTCAATATTACGAAGAAAAATTTAGTACGAATACTAAAAAATTTTACAAATACTTGCGCTCCAGCCTCTCTTCAAAAGTAAGCACACAGCTACTTAAAAACACTGACGGCTCTGCATGTTCTTCGGACTTCGAAACGGCGCCGCAAAACTTTTATCCTTATCCTTTTCTTAAGCCTTCTCCTTCGAACCACCTAATTCTACTCTTCCGCCACTTTTTTGTGACAGTAAAATTAATGAACGTCTCTTAAATCTTAAAACCAATTCTTCTCCTGGACCTGAATCCCTATCTCTCTTTTTCTTGAAAAAGTGCGCTACACCTATTTGATACACTCTTTTAAAAATAATAAATAAATCATTTTCACAATCATCTGTCCCTCACGAATGGAAACTGGCAACGGTCACCCCTATTTTCAAAAATGGAAACAAGTTGGATCCAAATAACTACCGTTCAATAAGCTTGATATCTATCGTATGTAAGATTATGGAATCCATCATCTTTGAGTCTATGTACGAGTTGCTGATATCTGAAAAAATTATTCCTGACAATCAACACGGGTTCTGCCTTAGAGAGGAGAATGGTGATTCCATTTAATCGAATACTTGGAATGTTTTAATTCCTTCGTTTAGTAAAAGCTACAATTGTAGTTTTATTTGGGTTTATGTTCATGCCCTCTTTTAGACACCAATTGCATGTTAGGTTAATGGCATTTTGCGTTCTCTCCCCAATAATAGAGTCATGCTTGCCCCTCACCGTTATGGTCATGTCATCAGCATACCTCTCTCTACTCAGGTCGTTCAGTAGTTCATCCACTACTAGCGACTGCTGTAGTGGGGATAATACTCCTCCTTGTGGGCAGCCTCTTGTAGTGGTTACCACAAAGTTGGCGCTACCAATGCTGGTGGCTACCTCTCTACCCGGCAGCATGTTGTTTATCCATTGAATGATAAAGTCGTGAGTCCTTCTTTTCCCGAGAGACTGGGTCATAGAGTCATAAGCGGCGATGTCAAACGCGCCCTCTATGTCCATAAAAACTGATAAGGTTCCTTTGACTTGTGTGCTCCTTCTATGGTTTTTACAATCTCATGTAAAGCTGATGTCCCTATAGCTCAATTAATCCTTTCAGGTGATGCAATTTTGTTTACAAAGCGACAGTCCAACTTGAGATCTGCTTTGCTCCTTATGGATCCATTGTACACCCTCGTTCCTCCAGCTGCTATGCACCCTGGAAAATGTTTTGTGATCAGAGCTTCCACAGTTTCCTGGAAGGTTAATGTTAGGGTGCCATCTTCAAGTTTAAGTGCACTTATATTTTCTTGGATACCTTTTGATAGAGCCTTCTTCACTCTGTTGATATCAGGTGCTTCGTCAAAGTTCTCATAAAAGGTCCTCCAAGAGCTTCTCTTCGATTTACGAAGTTTTATATTAAATTCAGTAAGTGCCTTACGGTATTCTTCCCAGTTGTTAATGTTTTTTGATTTGTTAAATTCCCTTCTGGCCTTGCTTTGCAATTTGCTTAGCTCATTGTTCTACCAGGGTACTTTACTTCTCATTTTTTTGGTTTTGAGAAAACAGTTTATCTCAAAGGCTTTTGTTATGGCCTTCGTTGTGAGGTCAACTGTTCTCTCCAAGTCGTTTATTGATCTTATTTTTGTTTCCTTCATGCCGTCAGGTAAGTTACTTGTGTATCCTTCCCAATTGATCTTACTAGGAATTTTGTATATTTGGTTTGTCATGCAACAGCCTCCCAATTTAAACATGATCAAACAGTGATTGGAAAGAGACACCTCTCCAGACACTTTCCAGTCATTTATTAGGTTTGAAACTCTCCTAGACACTAATATTAAATCAAGAACCTCTTGCTTCATAGAGTTTATAAAAGTTGGGCGATTGCCTTTGTTAGCCACCACTATGTTAGTAGTAAGTAAATACTCATAAAGTGACTCACCTCTAACATTTGTGTTGGTGCTTTCCCAAGCAGTGTTGTGGGCATTGGCGTCCACCCCAAGAATTAGATGTTTTCTGTTGGCTTTACAGTAGCTGATGAGTCGTTTCACCGTATTTGGTGGGGCCTCCTGTTCCTCTTCCAGAAAGTATGCTAAAGTAAGAATTACCTCCTTTTTTCCTCCAGGGACGCTTATCTCTGCCACTATTGTGGCCGTGTTCGCATCTGTGAATTCTGAAAGCTTAGTCTACATACTCGCCCTCCATTGATCTAGTGCTCCTGAACTAGACCCACCATTTTTTTGGCTTTGGCAAACCTTTGGCAAAAGGCAGTGGAAGCAACCTTCGCGTGGTGGAGGTTCACCTGCACGTACTCTATGTTTAAATGGTAGTTGAGGTCGGTGGTGTCTCACCGTACTCCGCTACCTCCATGGCAGTTGTGTCCTGAGGATCAGATGTTTCTTCCTCCATTGGCGGTTCGTAAGGTTTCTTAATTTTAATAGGCACCTCCTTAAAACCGTAGAACAGTTTGTTTCTTAGAGATTTCACTGTTTGACCTGATTGTTGGTCGATAGAGAGGATTAGGAGTGCACAAAAACCCTTCGCCTCTTTCTTTGTTACCCTCCATGTAGAGGTGTTGATACCATCGATTTTCCCTTGGATTCGATGCAAAATCCGCCGACAGCTCTGAGGACTTGGGGAAGTATCCTAGTAGGGTACTGCTTTGAGGTATATCAGCCTCTTTAGTAGCCCACAGCTCAGAACCCTCCCAAGGGTGTAGATCCACTGCCACCGCCTTGAGCCATTCAACTATGGCATTGTCTTTGCATAGCAGCATGAGGTAGCCCGCCTTGTAAACAGAGTTGAGGAACTTAGGTTTGATTATTTCATTGTACTTCTTCTCCACAATGATCATAATGGCCGAGTAAGTCTGATCCATCTGGTTGGTGGTAAGGAGTTCAGATGGAAATCTCCTGGACATTACCGCCATTTTTGTTCCTTTTAAGGCACCTTTATATGAGACGTCTTTCTGTGTCCTTGCCTCCGGTTTTTTGGCCTTTGCAAGAGGAGTTGCCTCGTTTTGTTTTGGTTTTTTACGACCTTTGGTCTTTTGACTGGGACTTTTGCCTTTTTTGTATTTGGCTTACCTGAGCTTGAGAACTGCCACCCGGCTTAGGAATGATAAATTCTTCCTTCTTCAGGGCGGCTAATCTCCTAACCTCGGTTTTGGTATATCCTGTTTTTAACAGGTACTTGTATCTTTTGAAGGCTGCACCACACATCCTTTAATTTTATTTTGTCCACCTTAAGGCGATCGGTCTCCTTGACCAGTTTGTCAACCACACCTTCTGACCCTGAGGCGCTGCTTCCGCCAGCCTCCAATGCCTTAGGTTTAGGTTTTTGGTTTGAGGGGTTTTCCACCTCCATTGTATTTATTTTTATTTTAATTTCAGGGTCCATTTTGTTCCCACGAGTAAGTGAGGATTTAAATAGTTCATCCGGCAGAGCCTCTTACCGGATAAGGTTATATACTCTGGAGGGCACCTGGTATCCAGAGATCGCATATTAGCGACTGAGTTTGACCTTTCAGCCATTCATCCTTCGACATATGCTGTTCCACTTTGGATTGGAGTTTTTATTGAAGTCGGTTCCACTTAGTCCAGGCGATTAAGCCAAGACTCCCCGCACATACAGCCCGCGAAACATAACCACGTCGCTAGATGTGCATGGTATAACGGCCAGTCATAGTTGTATACTAGACGAGCGTTTTGCAGCATTAACCAAAGCGTCTCTTACGATCATTCACTAAGGCCGTTCCCCTATCCGCCACCTGGGGACGCGCTTGGTAGGGAGCCATCCCCAAGACTAAAATAGTTATTCGTGTATGTAAAATAGTTTTTTTTTTTCGTTTTATATCGATAGATGGCAGCACTTTAAAGTGGTCAAAAATAAAAGCGACCAGAATACACATATTTTCGGCCTAAAATATTTTTATAAAACGTATCGATTCTTCTCTCTTTTCCAAGTTAAGTTTTGTTTTTTAGCTAAAACAGTTGTATATTTGTATACCTAATTAAATTATGAATTTTAAGTTGATTTTAAGAATATTTGTCCATGCAGGAAGTGCACCTTTTAATTTTCTAGAATAAAACGATTTTGTTTTTAAATACAAGTTTTTAGCAATTTTACGAAAACTGTATTATAAATTTTCTATCTAAGCAGTTGTCCAAAAGAGCACTTTATAGTGTACCGGTAATAATTTATTTTATATACTACATTAATATTTTTTTAAAGTGGTTGTTTTAAGGGTTTAGTACTGATTATTTATAAAAAAATTTATAAATAAAATACAAGGTGGGAAAAGTGAGCAAAAAGCAAAAACGCGCAATCATGTCGAGTTTGTTTTTTATTTGCAAGCTAATTTTGCGCCAAATCATTTAATTATTTTACGCAGTGTCTACAACCCCTACAGTAAGTGCGACAGTATTTAAAAGCTCTTTCTGTCTTAAACACAACTCGAGAAAAAAATGTTCAAACCGTTTGATTCGAATTTATTCAATTTCAACCTATTGACGCATTTTTTATTTACATCATTGAAATGAGTTTAATCAGTCCTTACAAAGGAAGAAAAAATTACAAAATTATAAAGCATCAACATTCAATGCTACAAGAGGTTTCCGTTAGTTGAACAAGTGCTGAAATTGTTTCTTTTTAATACAAATTAATTACTCATTAGTGGGTTTCGTTCTGTTATTTCATTTCAGCTTGGAATTTATTATTCTATTTTTTACACTTATCCATTTGTGAAAGGGCACATAGACGAAGAAAGTGAATAATTTTGACAACAAATCGATAGATTAAAATTTTTTATGGTGGGATCCTACTTTATTTCTATTTATAATTTTAGGCCTTGTGGTTATGTTACAACGAGAAAGGATAAGTAATTTGGCGCCAAACTTATAAAAAGTGTTTTCCTAGCAAACCAATTTGACGTGTTTACGGGGTTTTTAAAAATGTGCCTTCAACCAACCAAAAATATTTCTGATTCAATGGCCACTTAGTGTATCAAACGCTGGTGGTAAGATTTTAAAAGAACCATAATAAAATTTTATTGGAAAGTCCTTTAAAATCAATAAAACTAAACCAATACTTTATTATAATTTTTATATTATAAGCAAAGTGTAAATTGTTTAATTTTAAGTTTTACTGTTAATTTTTTTTTAAATAAACTATCTTTAATTAATAATTACGCGTTTCAATGAAATACTTTTCTTAGAAATTTAACTTAATTCGGACAGACACATAAAATACACGCACACAAAATTAATTCTATGAAATATAATTGATTTTTTTTAGTTTAATTTGTATTTATGTACTTAATTTTGTTTCAGGCTCCTGCTTAAGCTACGGCCACTCTTGTTGGGGAGGTAATTATTTTTGTTTACTTCTTAATTGCAATATACGAATTTTAATCTAAAAAAATACGTAGGGCATGGCAAAAGAAGTGGAGGAGATGGTGTTAACAATGAGGGAGGCTTTAAAGAAGGATCTGATGCATTAGCCGACACGCGATGGGTATTGTCCCGATTATTTCAAGCTCCACTCGAAATTCGCTCTTGGAAAAGCGACAGTGCATTACACAAAAACAACGCTTTGGACACTTCAAACTTTGTCAAAAACGAAATGTAACATTGCAACCTGGTAAATGCGCAATAATACAATCATTTCTGTTTGTAGTCCAAACGAACAAGACGCAGAAGCTTTAGAAGGCTTACCCGCAAATGATGATGCAGTTTACGTGGACGAACCTTCGCCACGGCACAGAACACTCGAAGAAAGAATGAGACTCTTTAAACTGATCGTATGTACAGTAAACTGTTGAATGATTGTTTAATTATACGTATTTCGTTTTTAGCAGAAAAATATCAACAGGTTAAACTAAAACAAGATTTTCTATTTACTTTTACGATTATTTATAAATGACCATAATGTACCTAACTTAATTGAAATACGAATTGCATAATTGTATAGATGCCAATTGTATAGTTAGTAATGAGATTTGTATTTAATTATGTTCTGACATGTAAGAGTTGCTTTTCAATTTTCAAAGCTCTTTTGATCTAATATTGTGTTAGAACTTAAAATATGACGTCAATTTAATAAGAAACCTTGGTCGTTACCAATTATGGGCTGGAACTGGTAATGTACAAGGAATAATGAAATCAAAGAACATGAGCCCTATGTTGTATAAGACTGTATTATACACGGCAGCATGCTTGTTAATATATTATTTATGTAAATTTTTACCTCTGTATTTATTTACCTAAAACAATTGAGTTTAAAATAAAATAGAAGCATAATAAAATTAATAATTTAGTTGTTTACACACAAGTAAACAATCTTGATATGTTTTAAAGATACACGAATAAAATTACAATACACATATCACATAACACATTAAAAGAAGTAATTACAATTTAATCAATCTTTCCAATACATTAAATTAATGTGTGGAATTACTGGACTAGTACAATCAACGTACTCGTTTCTAAAACGTCAAAGAAAATTAAGTAAATAATCCCGATTTACATAATTACCCGGGTAAACCTGGTTTTTTAAATGCGTTTAGTGCCTGGCGAACTAATAAAACTCCATCGCGATTATCACATATAATTCTTGATAACGTAACTTTTTAACTCAATTAATTGTTCTGAAAGTAAACATTGAAAATAAGCTACTACGGGTAATACCATCCATAGTACCTACCTGGAGTAAAAGATCCTGGGTTAATTGAAGGGTCGTTTTCGAAGAAATATTTGTCTCCTCTTTTCAATCTAGAAAATTGTTCGGCTACTATATCTCTAAAAGTTAAACCTAAGACACCTCCTCCGTATTTTGGTTCTAACAAGCCTCCGACCCAAAGATCTATGTCGTCTACATGAGCATAGACTTGTTTCAATTTGTTTTCCATCTACAAATATAGAAATAAAAAAATTAAATGTTAATAAAGTGCTTACCTCTGCTCCAAACTCGTTAAAATATTTTATTCTTGGTTGACCAACTAACTCTCGATAATCGTTGTATGGTCTCAACCCATGATCTCTGCCTCTCTGAATGTTAATAGCAGCTATGTCAACACCAAAAGGATTTCCGGCTCGAAACATGTATTTCGTTAGCTAAAGTAAGTAAAATCTTAATTACGGTTGTCTGTTTTACAGCAACGTACCGCTTCCGCAACCGAATGATCAACATCCTGTATCGGATCACTGGTCATTGTTGTTAGCATTTGGTCAAGAAATTCAATCTTCCGCAGTCTAGCCGGATGAAACATCACCTCTGGAATATCAATAGCAGCGTCCATTTTACTTTTTCCATAAATCCTAAAAAAAATAAATAATCATAATGGTAGTGTTTCACTAAAAATTGCAATATACTTTAAAATCCCATCAACCATTGAATGGCCAAATCTAAACACAGCCGCTGAAAACTCATTAATTATGGATGGATTAATCCTCTGATCGTAATCGTAAGAATACGCGCCACCGTTTTGGAGCGATAAACCAAAATCCTCCATAGCATCGTTTCCTTAACAAAAATAATTGTAAAAATTAATTCAATAATAACTTCTGTAATTACCAAAATTAAATATTAATATTATTAATTTGTAATTGCACAAGTTTTTATAAAATTACCTAAAAGAGCTGGAAGATATTCTTTGTAAATTAAAACTTGTAACTCGGCTGTCACAATTTGGCGCGTTTCTAAAAATATTTGTTCATCAGTCCAATGGCGATTTAACTGAGACAATTCGTTTGCAACACGATTGTGTTCTCGCATAAATATTGTATGAAGTACCGTTAAAGATATCATCTGATTTAATCGAGTATCTCCTAAAGAAACAAATTTGTTGTGGGTTTTTATTATTTTTCAAATTAAAAATTTACGTACCCGCTGTAAAACAAGCCGAGCCCTGTTCAGTTGTTATACAAGCATCATCATCTTCAGATAATGGTAGCAAATCGCGACCAAAATCGTTAAATGTTTTTAAACGACCGCTTATAAAGCTTCTTAAATTTCTCGTTTGTTCGGTGCTCGATCCATAAATTGAAGAACCATCAATGAAGTGGCTTACTTTATTCATCTACGGCGAATAAGAGTTAAAAATAGTTAATTAGTTTAGGGTTAGCACTAACCTGTTGAGCATATCCAAGGGTGCACTCTAAGCTAGGCGCCAACACCGATCTTACAAAATTCATGCAACCCTGCTGAAACTTATTGAAAAATGGATCCTCGAGAGGTATTTCAATTGGCATGCAAGCAAAGTGTCTGAATTTATGAGGTACCTCTTGTTTCCCGTCTTCGGTACAACAAGAAATTGCACTTCCATTTGCTATTGGAACAAAATTACACACAGAATTTATTTAGATAAAGCATACCAAAGCTGGTATCAATAGATTGAGTTATATCATGAGACAGAAATTGTCCAAATTGCATTAACATTAACGTATAGTCGTAGTTTGGAACATCATTATCTACAAAAATTGTAGAACTTATTAGGCGCGGACTGTATAAAGGTTCTCCTTTAGCTTCAGATACGCGAGGAACCCAAATACCTAAATAAATGCTCTAGTATACCGACGTGATATTTTTTAATTCGAATACCATCGTGGTACACTGGTGGAAGAAGTCTCGAGTAGGGTGTAAGTGGCATTCCCCAAGCTGCGTTGTTAATGTTATTGCAAGAACCATCAATTTTTCGATAGCGAAGAGGTTCTTTAGGACACACAGGCGGAACCGTACAAGCGGCACCTAAAGATGACGGTCTTAAGTCTTCTCGGATCATTCCATACTGTATTTGCTTATTTGAGATGCCTTGCCTAAAGTGAATCTTTTTATAAAAACAATTTTAGTAAATTTATAATACCTGTTCTTAAATGCTCTGGTAGCTAAAGCAATTTCTAGCGCACGGTTTGCCACGCCCATAACGTCCGCTAAATCGTGCATGCTGTACAATCTAGAATTGCGAAAATGGCCGTAACTAGCTGAACCAAACGGGACAAGTACTGATTTTGAATGACTTAAAATTTTAACTTCGTGTAAGTGCATCTCGTGTAGCTCGACTCTACTACGACGAGTAACAGCACTCAGAACAGTAGGATCTACGTGCACGACTTGATGTCCTCTACTTTTTATTCAGGTTTGAATCATCTGAAAAGGCGAGCTGTACTACAGTTAATCAATATTGCATCATACCAGTGTGATTTTGACCCGTTGTGCAACAAACCCCAGTGCGCCCAGATAAAGTTCTGCAGTGCAGAGTTGCATCATCCCGGACATGTGCTGGACATTGTACTGGAAGTACACATTCAGCTTCATTAACACAAACGTCTTTGTGTCCTCGTACGATATGCGGAGCGGGTGTAAATTCGTGATGATGGTGATGATGATGCGATTGCACATGACCTAATTGACTGATCGTAATTGGATGATGGACGTGTGCAGCTAAGCATTGCGATATCCACGTTAACAATAAGAATGTACTTAAACAACCAGTCATTATTTCTAAAATAAGCTAAAACTGTTTATATAAAATCAAACACTCGTGTTTAAAAAAATCTCAAAGTTACTGAATGAGTTTATAATTAGTTAAATTTGGAGACATTTTAAAAGTTACTTTACAGTTTACAAAAGATTATTAGAGTGCTTTCTCAATGTTCCATTTTCAACTTTAGAATCGAGTTATTACACTGAACAGGCTAATTAAGGTTACAAAAATATCCGTGGTGTTTGTCGTAAAAGAAGTTATTGAAAGCGTGACAATCAATATTTCCGTCAAATTAAGGGCTAATTAAAAATATCAACAATAACTAGAACGATTAGACAATTTAACAAGAAAAGTACAAATTTTAAATAATTATTTTAATTTATAAAGGAAAAATTTCTACTAACTTTAAATGAGATGCTTACCTTTATAAATGTTTGTGCACGAATAAAATTGTGTGCTTTACAACTACAAGAAAAGTTATCCGATATCTTTATCGCTCAAAACACTTTGCCCGTCAATTTAAAATATAATATAAAGTGTGAATAAATACTTTACAAAATTTATCAATATTTTTCGTTAAATAATTTAAAAATCGTGATCACTAAATGCTGCCATATAGCAGATGATTCCATTTTTAGGGAACGGTTGATTTTCAAGAAAGTTTGCAGGATGTGATGCAATTGGTTTTTGTTTTTCTTGTTGATTGTTACTTTCATTAACGTGCTCTAGCCAAGACATGTTTTTGTCAGTAGCCGAAAGAATTTCTTCATATACTGTTGGACACTAAAACAGAAATTTAATCATTTGCATTTATTTCGTAAAATGTCAAACCAAAATCGTTCGAAGAGGTTGCAACTCCGCGGGTGGTGGTGTATTGAAAGGTTCTGAAACTTTTTTACTTTGCAACATCAAAAGTAGAAACCACATATAGTCGTTTCTGATTGTCATTTCTTCGGGCCCCTCGTTCATCTCATGCAGTTTGTCTAACCACATCCGAATGGATGGGCGATCTGAAATTTTTTAAATAACATCAAGTTTTTTTAAACCAATTATTTACTTTCTGAAGGTAGTAATGGAACTAAAGCTCTTGCTAACATACTGTTATAAAAAAAATTATCGTTTAATGCTTGAATGGGGTTAGCCATTTTACTGTAATTTATTGACGATTAATGAAAAATTATCATTTGACATTGACATTCATTAAATGCCAAGACTCTACTTTCTTAATACTCCGTTGCTACGAAATTCGTTATCATTTCTGCTAGTAATTTCATAGATATTAATAAGTATTGAAATGTTATGCAATTTAATTGAAATCGTCAACAGAAATGAATTACGTCAACAAAATTGCAAGGATACATTTTAAAATAATATTTGGCCGGATAATCTTAGTTGTAGGTGCAATGAAGTTTGAAGATGGCATAAAACAGAAAAGAGAGAAAACTAAAAAATATTGGGTAACATTTGGAATTCATTCAATGAAGATGTTCTAGTATTATAAATGAACATTATAACTCTTCAACATAGCATTTTTATGAAAATACATTGATGTTAAAGACATGATAGAAAGGAATGCAGCTGGATTTGATAGAAAATGATTTTTGCGCAAACGGACAAAATAATGGCGGAAGGATGAAACCCTACCACAATTGTTACTTTAAGTTTAACGATTTTTTTTGGTGGTTAATTAAACAATGAACAGAACAAATTTAAATTTATTGTCCGAACATTTTGGTCCTTATCGAAGCGGGTGTATTTATTCGATTTGGTTTGTGGATAGGAGCAAAGAATTTGGAAGCTGGAAGAAGGAAAGGGAAAAGGAAGAAAATGTGCAAACGTAAAATTGGCTGAATTAATTGGTTAGTTAAAAAATGAAAGAAGATAGGAGCAAAGACTCAGGACCGTTGACCGTACCATGAATAGAACATCTGGAATGAATATTTGGCGGGCATTTGATCATCGGTAGTAAATATTCAAATTAAGTATAATTTTGAGAGGAAATGTTGCAGATTAACTTGGAATTTATAAACTAACGTCAGTAACCTACGGTTACGTCTAGTTATTTGGCTACTAGGTGTATACGCTATCTTCAAATTTTCTGACAAATATCCTCAAGCTTCTGAAATTTATATTGACGATTTATTAACGGTATGTGAATCCGTAGAAGATGCTTGTGTGCTTGAGGTTCAATTAGATGAAATACTACTAGGGAATGCTGGATTTAAATTAAGAAAAGTAAATTCGCCACACTTTTTAAATAATTGCAAGTCGATATCATCTTAGGACAAACATTTTATAAAAACTAAAGAGAACCAAAAACATTAGCATCATTTGGGGTCCAGAAACAGACTATTTAAAAATTTTCATTTAATATTAATTGGGAAGGAAAACGTCATGTTACAAAAAGAAGTATTTTATTAATTGTGTCAAGTTTGTATAACCCATTAGATTTAATCAGACCGCTTACAGTGGTTGGAAAAATATTTATTCAAAATTTATGGGCTACTGGGTTAAAATGAGACGACGAACTACCAAATAGTTTGGAAGGTATGTAGAATAAACTTGGGATTAAACAATTTAATTATTCCGCGAAAGGTCATATATGAAGCATCAAATAGTATACAACTTCACAGATTTTGGGATGCTATAATAAAGGCATTCGGATGCCTATTTATTTAACAAATGTTAATGAAGTAGGAGAAATTATGGTAAAATTAATTTGATCAAAATTGCTGTTGGTTCCACTTCAAAGGCGAAAAAAAGAGGAAATAACTCTTCCTTGATTGAAATTATGCGGTGCTGTGTTGCTAGCGAAAAATATTAAATTAATTTCAAGGGAGTTGAATTAGCTTTGTAACACTATAAAGTGTTACACAAATTTAACAATAGTTTTATCTTGGTTAGACAAACGTGCAGACTATTAGAAATTATATGTAGCTAACAGGGTTAAAACAATACAAAAATTAAATTTAGAATGACATCTTGTCAGATCTGGCGATAATCTCGCAGATATTATTAGTAGAGGAATGAAGTGTAAAGAATTAATTAAAAAGTCTATGTGGTGGGAAGGGCCTAAGTGGTTGAAAGTGAGTGAGAAACACTGGCCGTGTTTTAATTACCACATAGAGGACTATTACAAAGAAAGGATAATGGGGTAGTTACTTGTAGGAAATAAATATAGGTTAATAAATAAATTTTCGTCACTTAACTTAATAAATATACATAGTTGCTGAATACGAATACATTTACGTACGTGATCGTTAACACGTCGACATTAGGTGTCGCAAAACTTATTGTTTTAATAAATAAAGCGTGTAAACGCATGGATACTTTATTTTTTATTAATAATTGTAGACATAATATTCAAAACTGCTATCTACTGAAAGAGCTACAACAATCATTAGTATTATTGATAAAACTAGCGCAATAAGAATCTTTTGCTAACTATTATATGATTTTAACTAAAGGGGAGTATTACTCGCGAAAGTAAGCTGATAAAGCTGAATACTTTCACGGATGATAATAAATAATTATTTGAGTTGGTGGTCGTTTGCATTTGGGCGATTTTTCATTCAACAAACGGAATCCGATTATTTTGCCAATAGGTCATTATTGAACATAACTCATAATTAGAGAAACTCATTATAAAATTCTGCATTCACGGGAATTAGCTGGAATCTGTTTAAGACCATTTCAATTTGGTGTTAAAAGGGAATTGAAATACACAATTAAAGGTACTACATTAATGAGTAATTACCAAGGATTTAAAGTTTTAGAAATAGCAAATTTAAAAAAGTATATGTTTGTGTTTTTTGTCGGCGAGGTTACCAAAGCTGTTCATTTGGAAGTTGCTTCAGGGCTTACTTGTGACTCATTTTTAAATTGTTTTAAGCGATTTATTAGTAGACGGGGGGTATGTTCGGAGAGACAACGTCGTTAATTTTGTTGCCAGTTGCAAATATTTTAAGGAAATTTCTAAAACTTAAAAATCCCGAACTATTCTAAATTAATGATTAAATCGAAATTTTTACCGAAACGCTCCACTCATTTTGAAGGATTACACAAAACTGCCGTTAAATTTCATTTTAAAAGGTTTTATTTCAATATAAAAGAGCACTAGTATACGAAGAGATACATACGTTAGTTTGTAAAAATAGAATCAATTTTAAAATCTAGACCGGTCTCACACCAGGTCTCTTTATAACTGGAAAAAGAATAGATACTATTATAAAAGAAAATCTGGAAGCTCTTGGAAATAGGTTGTAAGCTTACGGCAGGCTAGTTTCCCAACTACAAGTCCATCAAAAATGAAATACAAGAAGCAAAAATATGCAGGACGGAACGTTGGTTCTGCTAAATGATAGCAACTTACCACCACAGTACTGGCGCATGGCTACAGTAACTAAGGTTCATTATGGTCAAGACGGTTTTGTACGAGAAGTTGACTTACTAACATCAACGGGGGGCATACCACGCGCGCCGGCGTCGATTTATTACCTTCAGTTAAAAAAGATTCTTTAATTAGGCAAAAAAATGGACAAAATAATTTGTAATTGTAAGGAGAAAACCCCTACCACAATTTGTTACTTTTATGTTTAACGGAATTGCATACCACCGCTAACTGGCATTTGGGTCAGTTCAGCTTTTTGTTGTATTTAATATGAAACTTTAGTTCATATTATAATAGAGTCCATTTTTAAGTATATTGGTAGTTAATTGTTTATTTAACACAAACCGACTTTGACATTTTGAAATGTTTTATAAAGGTGATAGAGGAAGACGTGTATAGTAAATTGTGTGCTTTTAACAGGTTGACTGCGTCATTGAAATCGTACTTCTCTGCAATCATGCGTTACCGGTCTTCGAGGACCGGTAACCGTCTATTATTAGTCTAGTGCGTCAGTTTTTTTTTGTAACACAAACACTATTGAATCTACGACAAATCTGTTTTGCACTTATCTTCCTAATTCCCATTACTACTTATGTTTGCAGTCGCGTCACTGTACGATCATTTTGTTTGTCAAACCCCTGTGTTTTCGGCATATATTTTTTTTGCTTATATTGCTTAGGCAGATATTCATTTTCATTTTTTGAATAATTATTCTGGCTGTTTACAAATATTATATGAAATATTTATTAAAAAATTATAAAAATACAAAAATAAATATACATTTCCACAAAGTTCTAAAGAAAATTCAAAATAAAATTGTTTGTATAAAATCTAGGGAGGCATTACTTCTTGTGCTTTTCGTTAAAACATGGAAGACACATTCCTGGTTGTCCAGGACAGTCACTGCAATAACTGGTCACTTTTGTAACTAAGTTACTAGCTTCCTTACTGGAGTAACTTTCGCGCAATTTATTGTAGCAGCCTTGGCATTGTCTCCTCTTCTTTTTACCTGGTCCTGACGGCTTGGTGAATGTATGTGGTACTCTTTTCGGAGTTACTGGATTTCCTTGTGCACTGGGTGTCAAAATTAATTCTTGTGCCAATTTTCTCCTGAACTCTGTTATGGAAACCTTAGACGAACTTATTCTATTATAGAGTATCCAAGAATTTACAATGCATACTCCAAATAAAATTTCAAAAGCCAATTTTCGGTACCATTTAAGACTTCTGCGTAGAACCGAATGATAGGAAGACATCTGATCACTAAAATCGACTCCTTTTTGGCTTTGTTGTAGTCAATAATTACTTTCGGCTTCAATATATCATCACCTTGTCTGGTCCGCTTACCAGTAGGCACACATTCTGCAGTATGACTTGGATCTGTACTCAACATTAAAACAGGTCGTTTATCCATCCATTTGATTATTCGTAAAGGACCTCTTTGTGTGCCGAAAACGTCACCTCTTTTCATTTTCTGTGGCAAATTTTTAGGTATACCTTTCCGATTTGACCTCATAGTACCACAGCAGATAATCTTTTGCTCGAATAATGACTCCGCTAAATGCAAACCGGAATAAAAATTATCAGCATATAAATAGTGCCCGTCCTTCGGGTTTATATTTATCAAAAGATCATGCACTATCTGTTCAGAGTGACTTACTTCAGGGCTTCTCTCATTTTTGCCTGTGTACACAATTATATTGCTTGTATATCCGTCGACTGTACACAGTTTGTACAATTTAATCCCATAGGGGTGAGTTGTATTTGGGATGTATTGTTTGAAGATCAATCTCCCTTGAAAAGGCACCATACTCTCATCGATGACAAGAATTCTTCCCGGTGTTAGCACTTCTTTGAAATTATTATTTATAGTTTCTAGTAAGTTTCGTATTTTGTATAGTCGATCGGTTCTATCAACAGTTTCGTTATTACAAAAATGTATACATCGCAATAACAGAAGGAATCGATCCCGCGTAATTGTGTTTGCAATAAACTCGTTATGAAACATCACATCTTTAGACCAATACAAATTTAAAGCAGGAAGGTCATTCAGTCCCATAACCAAGACAACTGAAAAGAAACGTCTTATTTCGTCTTCGTTACAATCAACCCACATGTTTAGCCGAGATTTTGAAGAGTTCTGGTTATTCAACATCTGACGTGCAAATCTGTTTGTTTCTTGAACAATAAGGCGTATTAAATCTTGTGTCAAAAATAACTGATACGCATCTATCGGATTTTTTATTGCATTGACATCAAAATTCATTATACCCGACTCCTGATGACGATAAATATTATTATCAGCTTCATCAATGTCATGCCAGTCTTCTTGAGGCGTAAAATTATTTGTCGGTACTTCTTCAAAATTAACATCATTCTCGATATCAGTGTATGGCAAGTATTCATCGTCACTACTTCCACCACTCTCAGAGTCTGATGATGATGATGGCACGTAGTTTTGATCACGAACAGAGTCGTCCGAGTCAAAGTCTACCTCAGAATCAGCATTACTTTCCAGGGCTTGCATAGGCGATTTATCATGTGAAATTTTCGTCGACGGCCCTGGAACATTACATTCGGTAGAATAATCGACGTTATCATTTTTATTAAATGTTTGTGTCGTTTCACACTCGTCAATTGGAACTGCACCTAAATTATCACTTAGGAACTTGCTTTCAGCTAAAAGCAATATTTTTTTTGCACGACTCGACATGTTCACAGTGAGAGCAAGACGAAAACTGGTTTGTAATACACCGAAAACGCTGAAAATTGTTCTGCGCACTTTTTTATGCTGAGGATAGTATAAGCTCCAACACCGGTCCCGTGGGCCCGGTACCGCATGTTAGCAATGAATTTGTACTTCTGTGCGTTACCGGTCTTCGGGGACCGGTAAATTTTTTTGGTACTTCTGAATTCTGGAGATGATAACAAACCTGAAGGTACCTGTAAAGTTGGAATCAAAGCTATATTGAGATAATTATAGCTCCCGCAAATTAGCACAGTTACCATATTCCCACTGCCGCACTGAGACAAAAGTCGAGCACCGGTCCCGGAGGACCGGTAACGCAGCCAACTTGTTAAAAATATATAGAAACGGGTGGTTCAATAGGTGAGTGAGACCCATTAAATAGGTATTTAAAAGATTTTATGTTATTAAACCACTAATGAAAGAAAAACTACTGAACTAGAATAATTGAATATCGACATTCAATCTGAATATAAAATAAGAAATTATCATACATAAAAATAAGACATAATAAGATATGAATTAGAAAGAAAGTTTAAAACAGGGTTGTCAAAAATGTCCAATGTTGTATTTGTACAAAATATAGTAAAAGAATACTTAGACAATTTAAAAGAGATGTATGATAAACAGAAGAAGAGTAGAAGATTAGTAAGTTTTTGTGCAAAATAACTCTGTTCCATGAAACAACAAGTGTTCTGAACAAAATATTAAAGTAGTAGATGCAAGTTTGGACTAAAAACATATAACTGAAACATAAAGTTTATAGTAGGGGCTCCTTAAGAAAATGAAGAAATTAAGATGAATGGGAACAGTTGAACAGATAGAAATAACTAGGAATTGGAGAAGTGATGTAACAATTAGAATAGCCCAAGAAACACAAAAAAATATTATTTAACAATAGTTAACACTGAGATAATAATAAATTTTACAGTGAAAACAAAATTATACATAGGAAAAAACAGAAAAAGATAAAAGTAGCAAATACGTTTAAAAATTTAGAGCTAAAAACTTTTAAAACCGTTGAAAAAAATTGTAAACTGGAAAATATTAGAAAGAAAAGAAGTTAAAACAGGGAAATAAACTGTGGTGAAATTAGTGTAATGAGAATAATTAAAAAAGTTTTAGAAGATTGTATCTTATACAAAAAGTTAATGGATTGAATTGGAAAAATAAAACATTGACATACATTCTAAATATAAACCAAGAAATTATTATTATACATAAAAGTAGAATATAATAAGATACAGAGAAAATAAAGCAGAGATGTTCCTTATCTTCAAGCAATTTTAAAACATCTGCAAAAAATTCTTTGAAGGTGTCAAGGAACTACAATATAAACGAAAGAAAAGTAGGGGTTAGTTTTTAGTCGACAGAGTCCTCTTTACAGAATCAGCAAAAGTTCTAGGAAATATGTTCAAACATATTATAGGAATGGAAATGATTTGGACATCTGTTGAGAAAGGATAGAGTTAATATAATTTTGATTTAAGAGAAGAAGTGAAATACAAAGAGTTAAAAAGGAGAACAGGTGATACTGTGATAGAGTAAGATAGAAGAAAAGTACATTGAACCTGCTTCATAAAAGTAGTCAATAGAAATAAGAGGTGTGGCCTTAACACCTATCGCAAATCACGTCTACTCTATTCAGGAGATGTAATTACGAGGATGTATTGATATCTAGTTAGCCTAGACCAGTTCCTTGCATAAACCAAATATTGCGTTACCATAGCAACGAACAATAACTTATTAGAAGTTTCAGTGTAAAGTTTGACGTCAAAAAAGTAAACCAGAGTCACGCAATAAATTAAATGAAAAAAGATGTCCACCGAAATTGTGAAAATCGAAAAATTGGAGTATCGAGCCATCATCAAGTAAAGGGTTAAGAGGTAAGCAGATTTACGAAGATATGCTTAATACCCTTGGTGATCAATGTCCTTCGTATGCAACCGTCAAAAATTGGAATGCAAGCTTCAAAAGAGGTAACTTTCCCATTGAAGATGATGACCGATCGGGAAGGCCAGTTTCTGTGTCAGTCCCCGAAAATATTGATACAGTTCATGACATGATTTTATCAGACCGTCGAATTGGACTAAAACGGATATCTGAAGCACTGAATATTTCATACGAACGCGTTCATTATATGGTTCACGTCAATTTGGACATGAGAAAAATTGCTGCAAAATGGAACCCCAAATGTTTGAATGTTGACCAAAAGCGTGCAAGGGTAGAAGCTTCTTAAACCGAATTGTTACTATGGATGAGACTTAGGTACATATCTACGATCCAGAAACAAATCAACAATCAATGGAATGGCGACACTCTGGTTCTCCAAGACCTAAGAAGTTTCGTGTCTCCAAAAATCTGCTGGAAAAGTTCTTGCTTCAGTTTTTTGGAATTGCCATGGAGTAATAATGATTGATTTTTTGGATAAGGGTAGAACAATAACTGGAGATTACTATTCGACATTACTGACCACTACGGGAAAATATTAAAGAGAAAAGACGCGGAAAGCTATCCAAAGGTGTTTTGTTTTTGCAGGACAACGCTCCTACACACAAATATCATGTTGCCATGCAAAAAAATCGTGACTTAGGGTTTGAATTACTAGAACACCCCCCTTATTCACCCGATTTGGCTCCGTCCGACTATCACTTCATTCCTCAACTGAAAAAAAGTGTAAAATGTCGTACATTTTCTTCCAACAAGGAGGTAATAGAAGTTGTGGAGGTCTGGTTTGCAGAGCAAGAAGAAACATTTTTTTTAAAGGTCTAGAGATGTTGCAGGTTCGCTGTAATAAATGTATCCAATTAAGAGGAGAATATGTTGAGTAATAAAATATTTTGACATTGATATTTTGTTTGGTTCTATAGTAGGCTAAGAATTTTTCAATATATCCTCGTAAAAGAAGAAGAAAATAAAAATTTATCAAGTGTCTGTAATTACTAGCAATAATGTAGTGTTTCTTACAATAAGGGTTTCTTTAGGAGTTAAGGTAAAAAAAGAAACAAGCCAATCTATTCGTCGACGTTTTGGCGTTACCTTCATCAGAACGCTACATAGTTGCCGAAATGATTTTTCACCTCTACTCCTAAAGAACGCCTTATTGTAAGAAACACTACATTTATTAAATTATTAAAATACATAAGTGAATTTTCTACAAAATCATATAATTACTAGCAATATATTAAGACTAGTAAAATAGAAAACACGTTTGATAAAAAAACTTAAAAGCAACTTATAGTAACGGTCCCTAATTGTAATAAGAGTTGTGACTCTGAAATGATTTCTTGAACAAAGCTCAATATAAATAGAAACATTATTTGACACGTTTGATTCTCTCAAATGAAGATAAGTACAAAATTTGCATTGTATGTGGACCTACTCCTCCATACAATGAAATTTGTGTAAATTATTTATTGAAGATTACAACGTTGGAGTAAACTACTACCTTTGTTATATACCTGACTTCCATCTAAAGTCAACCGACAGGCTGGCGGTCCTAATATGTTTTTATCTGAGGCAGACCGTCGAAACTCAACATTTTATTTGTACAGGAACAACCTCGTAATAAAAAAACAACTAAATTTTACGTAAAAATGCGTTACAAGTTTAGTTCTTATAAGTAAGAAAACAGTTTGCACACATAAACGAATAAATTTCCAACCTTTCTTATCTGGAGCACGACTGTTTTTTTTTTCAAATCTTTTTGTAACACAATGTAGGTACATTTTCTTTTTTCTATTATCCACTTCTTCATTATTTTTCATAACGTGCTATGTTTCTGCTAGCTGGTTATTTTTTTTTCCTTTTCACCAACTGACCCTGACTTAAGTTACACTGATCCTTTTCTTTCTATTTTTCTTATTCATTTACAAAAGCTGCTCTATGAGTTCTATAATAACTTTATAAAGATTAGTCTTTACATTTACGTCTGTTGTATGGTATTTTAATAATAATTCACTAAGTTGATGGAGAACCATTAAACAAATTTGCCGATTGCAGATGCGTAACTCAAATACTAACCAAAAAGGTCGATTCCTCTTTTTTCTGCATTGGAGTCTCTATTATTATCTTTGCTTCGTGTTAAAATCATTCTTTGTTGATAGAAAATAAACTCCTTGTTTATTTTTCCCTTTGGCAAAAACGATGCCATCGTCGTTTTCTAAACCAAAAATTATACACAGAAGTATAATAATTGTTTGTAACTAATGTGTGGCGTTTGTTCATGTATGGATCTTATGAATTTTAAGACTATTTCAGATGTTAACCTTTTTGATTCTTCAATAGTGTTTTTTTTGTAATTCAAAGGGTATTCACAAATTAGTGATATTATTGGCATTTCTGCACAGTTCGCTGTTATTATTCAAGGTGATTGGCCGATGACCAGTAAAACCCGAGGCCATAGATGTTTTGAGTTAAGGTACAAAGCATAAGTTGCCTTTTTGTTGGGCAAGTTTAGTGCCGATGCGGAAACGACTTCACGTCTAGGTATGACTGTATTTGGTGACGGGCAAATAATGATATTCGCTAACCGTCTTTTTGACTTCCTTTAAATATTATGAACTAGATCAAATAATAAATAATTCCTTTCGCTTACCTATAAAGACAGAGTAAGTGAGATGTTGTCGCTAGCATACCGCATCGCAGGCAAAATATCCTGGTTGGAGCGGCGAGATTTGGGGCTAGATTACTGATTTGGACAAAGTAACTGTTTTGGTAGGAATGAAAATAATTTGTCACGGTTGAAGTAAACATATTTGTAGTGATGTACGACAACGACAAATAGCAATTTCTATTTCCTTATATATTCGTCGGGAAAGCGCGGCCTCGCGACGAGCGTGGAACAAAGGCGAGTATTGACAACATAACTTGTATGTTCGTCGGGAAAGCGCGGTTTGGAGCCAAGAATGGAACTAAGGCAAATATTCACCACCAAGGCGGATACATCAAAACTTTATATATTCGTCGGAGATGCGCGGTTTCGTGCCGAACGTAGAACCAAGGCGAGTAGTTTTTTCTATATATTCGTCGAGAAAGCGCGGCTTTGAGCCGAGCGTGAAACCGAGTCGAGTAGTTAAGATAACCGGAGGCAGTACACCTCCTCCTTTCTTATTTGCTGATTGAGTACAGTATGTGAATCGAACTGTTTGTGTATCACTTGATGTATGTTACATCACTATACAGTGATTGCATCCTCTTACGACCAAGACTATTTTATTATTTATGCTCACTATAGAGTAATAAGTTACAGCGTGTTTGCATTCAGGGGAACTTTTGCATAACTGTGTAATGTAAGCTTTGCTATTGATGTTACTGTAATAAGGTAATGTACTTTTACCATCAGTAAATTATTGAATTGATGACCGAAAGGGGAATGATAATATGATGAAATAGACTGTACTCTAGTATTACCGCCACTGCAACCAAACTCTAAGCTGTTATGTGTTTGCCCACTATAAATCTTGTGATGACATGTTATGTTTTGCGTCTGTGGATCTTTCCATGACCGACGTCTCATGATTTACACCACTTTATCATTTACATGTTTAATTTATATGTGTATTCGTGAGTAAACCATATTCTGAAGAGAGAAAGAGTCAAACCCAGTTGCATAAGGTAATAAACGTTTGTTTCTTTTCTTAAGTAAAGGGTGTTTGCTGATTTCTGGACAGATCAGTCCAGATTCATTGTGTTTAGACCAGTTGTTTTCCTACAAAATAACTAGTCAATTACCATACGTTAAATGACAAATGAAATTCGGTGTGGGTCACGGCAACATAATGTGGCTTAACGTAAATTACTGGGGGTTTTGGGAGGTTTCCCCTCTTAATTTTCTCCCCTCCCCCGTTAGTAATAATTAAAAAATAAAGTAATTATTTTGCTAAAGTCCCAGATAAGCTAGGTAGATATCGTTAAGAAATTCTGGTGTCTACAACAGGGAGGCGCTCCAGGTCAATGCCGAAACAAATCTATACAAATTAAGGATAAATAGTTTTTTTATAGGAAGGTTAACACAACGTAGAGAAAGACGATCACGTGCTATCCGAGTATTTTAGCGGTAAATTTAAATTTTGATGGTTTTGATACAACAGTTGACAAGTGTAATTTAGGTTGCATATATTTAGGAGTAGTAGAGGTAAGAATCATTACACTACTGTTTAAAGTTTAGCTTTCACAAAATGGCACCATAGATTCGTCAACACAAATTACTTTTTTATGATGTTAGTACTATTGTTACTAAACGTTGAAGGTTGTTCGATATTTTATACAATCCATCTTCTTCTGTAGCTTTACAATTGTCAGCAATATGCCACAATCTAAAAGCGATTTAAAAGTGATTTAAAAAAAATCAAACCGATTTCTGCTCATTCACTGAGAAGCAATACCATTTTTGAATATATTTCTTGTGCTCCAATATGATGCTGGAATTGGAAATGTTTACTAGCTTTATCTATATAAGCAACCCCAAAAACTTCTTCATTTCCTTTGCAGTGGTTAGACGCCATGAACTAATTTGACTTTTCCGGTTTACTGTATGTGATTATTTAAACTAATATGCACATTTGTTTTTTCTACAATTAATTTAACAATACCATCTTCTACAAATTTTGTAAAAAAACTCATAAGGACTACTAGTTGGTCCGAGATTTTCAATCACAATTTTTGATTTACATTTGGGTTACATTGGGTAAAATTTTTGGTAATGATTGCTTTGAACTTACCTACGAAAAAAATTTGTTTTTGTGAGTGATAGAGACATTTTTCCAATTCCTACTCGATTTAACAACTGTATACCTTGAACGTCACTCTCATCCACCTTAGAGTCTAAATTAGATTGTTCTGATGGTAAATAGTTTGAATCCGATTCCGTGCCATAGGGATTATCATCAGAATAACTTTTTTAGTATCATCGTTTTTGTCGAATCCGTCATTTTTGTAAAAAGTAGTAGATTTTAATCCGAAAACTCATTTATAATTATACAGCCACACTGTCATACAACTGTTTTTGAACTGAAGTATATAAGGTAATGGAAAATACTAGCTCAGGTTTTCCGAGTTTTAATAATTTCATTTAGGAGCTAAACAACTGCCGGAAGACATAATTCTGTATGACTTTTAAATTAAAAAAAAAATTAAAACTAAAAAAACTATTGAAAAAAGAACAATTTGTAACTATTGGTTCCAAAAAGAAACGGCGCCAATTAGTTGGGATAGCTTTAAAATAATCAGACCGCGGGGGTATCGTTTAGCAATTAATATGTTAATTTGAAAAAAAAATTAAAATTTGAAAATGTATTAGTAACATATTACCACACTAAACAACATTCTAAACTCAACAAAACCTAAATAACCAAGGTACTACATGAGTATAAGTTAAAGAATAATTATCATCCATGGCATGGCATGGCATGGCTTTTTACGGCTTATTCGTTTCTTATTTATTGATACATATAGTTTTACTTTAAAACTAGTTTTTTTGCAAACTTTAATAATTGCATATAATATAAGAAGAATAGGTACTTAAAATAAAACGGATTCTATGTTTTAGTTTGCTTTCAAAAATTCTGCATAAATTTCGTAAAAATTCCAAAACATTCGAGGATATGTGAACTAGTTTCTTTTGGAGTATGGATGATGATATTTCTGTGGGCGCTATTGCTTCGAAACACTTGATTTTTTGACAAATTAGACCTAGAAAATGATACTAAAAGACTGTTTTAATTCAAATCACTAAATAGTTCAATAATAAAATATTCGGGTTTGAAAAAATTTTTGCGAATATCTGGTATAATTTGACAAAAAGGTTTATGTCCTGAGGTCGAACAAATTTTTCTTTAATTATTTTCAGAAATATGCTCTCTGCACATTTGCTTCAAAGGTGTTTTCGATAAGTAATTGCCAAGTAATCATTTGACATTTATTTAAAAATGCCAATTTTCTTTTATTTAAACTATTTGTACCACGTCAATTTTTTGACTTATTTCAATAAAATTTTAATGAACTACTTATAAGGTTTTAATTCAACATGTATTTTTACAATATATCAAATAATATCAAAGATATGTTTTATACATATTTACATATTTTATTGATTAACTTAATTCTTATTTATTAATTCATTTAAATTTTTTAGTAAAGTTAGCTGACATTTGTATGTTGTTATTAACTACACACGTCAATTGAATTATTTAGACCTTGTAAATCGATTACATGACTACAATCAAACAAAGCAGTTCAAAATGAATTTTTCACATATTGATTTAAAGGTATGAACACTCATCTCTCGTAATACAATAGTAACTAATATTACCAACCAAAGTAGTTGTAAAGTGCTTTTAATATATAAATTTATTCTTTTTTTGTAATTATACCGTATTTTGTCAAATTGGGTTCAGCCGGTACAGCTAGCTTTGTCAGAATTTTGAATTTAAAATAATTGGTTATTTTTAAACATATTTCAAACGTAACAAAGTCAATTAGAGGACTAAACTATAATTCCATAAATAACAATTAGTGTTGCAAATGAAGCTAAGAGCTGAGTTTTGAAGAGAATCATTTAGCAAATTTGTAAGTAAGAAATCGTTTGGTTTTGAAAGGCTGTAAATGTTGATCTCTTTTACAGCATGTTTATTTCTTAAACTTTATTAAGATTAATGACGTCTCCGTTTTGTAAATGTTGTTATTGATTACTAACATAAGTAAGTATGTATACGCTTTTTCTACTTTCAAATAAAAAATTGAAACGACATTTATTTACAAGACTGCACAATGGTTACATGTCATTCAATTCATAAATTTAAAATTTATACGGTAATTACGATTACATACAGAACTAAAAATTGATAATTTCTGTTTAAAAATTTTTATAATTGTATAACAAGTCGTCAGCATTACGCAAAAAATAAATTATACTAAGTGACATAGAAAGAAGAACACCCAGTAATAATGAATTTATTTGAACAATTTTTGGTATACTAGTGTATACGAATTAGATTAGTAAACGATCACAATTTGATAAAAATGAAACTGTTAACTTCTTCAAAAACTTAATAATGTGTTGCTCCACCACAAAGTCTTGTGCACTCATTAACACGTCTGGGCATACTTCTAATGAGGTGATCGATTTCTTCTTGAGGTATTTCATCCCATGCTATCTGTAACTGATGCTACAAAGCCGCTAGAGTTTGTGCAGGGTGAGGTAAATTGAGTAATCTTTTTCCCATAATATCCCAGACGTGCTCGATGGACGAAAGATCGGGAGATCTTGGTGGCCAAGGCAATAAAGCAATTTGATTGGCCTCAAAATAAGCCAAAGAAACCATAACAACATGAGGTCGTGAGTTGTCTTGTTGGAATGTGCTGTTGGGGATGGTCTAAACGTAAGGTACAATATGGGGTCTACGACCTCCTGGATGTAGCGCGCAGCGGTCATGTTACCTCTAATGAAGACCAAAGGTGACCTACTTCTAATAGCAATAGCTCCCTATACCATAATTCCAACTGTGTGGTGCACATGCCTATTCACAGAAAATTGGGAATTTTGTCTTCTCACCGTTGCACGACCGTCATGCATACCAAAACAGAATCTGGATTCATCACTAAAGACAATTGAATTCCATTCTTGGCCCCAATTTGCCCGTTCTCTACACCACGCTAGACGATAACGTCGATGCTCTGGAGTCAGTGGTAGGACAAAAAGGGGACGGTATGAAAAGAGCCCAAAGGTTCTTATCCGTCTATAAACGGTTCGCATCCCAATCGGTCTTCCATGTTCTCCAAACCACTGGTCCGCCCGTGTAGAAGATAAGCGGTCCCGTAAAGCCAATAGTCTAAGACGGCGATCTTCGCGTTCTATAGTTCTTCGACGACGTCCTGTACCTCTCGCTCTTCGTGTACGGCCCTCTTGGTTCCATGCCCGAACACAGACTGCCACAGTGTTTAAACTCCGTTGCGTTCTAGCGGCTATATCTCTCATAGACAAACCAGCCTCACGCAATCCCACAATTCTACCCCTATCAAACTCGCTTAATTGCCAAAAATTATGGCGTCTTCGCACTGGAAGCATTGTGATTGAATTAAAGAAGCTCTTTGAAATGCAATTTAAATCCCTTAAATGACAACTGTACTTACAAATGCTTAATTCATTGTTTTAGGGCTACTTAATCGTAAGTGTTTTTGAATGAGGTTAACAAAACAACCGCTAGGGCAATATGGCTGAAAAACTGATCGTTTTTTATCTTAATATAAACAAATATATTCCCAAAAAAAATTACAAAATATTCATTATTACTGGGTGTTCTTCTTTCGATGTCACTTGGTATAGTTAAAAGCTGTAAATATTTTTTGCAACCATACTTGTTTGTTTTGAAAATAATAAGATATAGTGTTACTCCTTAAATGAAATTGTTTAATGTCATCAACAAAACTTATAGCGTTTAGCAAAAAACTCACGTCCCCCAAAAATTAGTAAATAATGTGATAAGTGGCAAAAGTTTACTTTTCCTAACTAGTTACGAAAAGTACATTAATTTGACACCTACTGAAATTATAAAAAATGTCTCTTTATTTATCAAAATAAAAAACGTTTTTTATAACTTTGTTTCATAATTAATATTCTTGAAGGAATCTTAAAAGAATAAGTGACACATGATTGTCTATGCCGACAATGACTTGCCAGATCAAAGTATTACAGTTTAAACAACAGTGAAGTTTCGTGTAATTAAATTACAAAACAACATAATACCAACATGGTCGAGTCAAATTAGGAAGAATAGGGAAAGTAATTAGAAAAAGCTGCAGGGCTCTGCAATTTTGGAAAAAAGTGATCTAAATCAGTTTTTGACTTATCTCGGTAATCGTTGATTTTATCGCAATAAAGGTTATTATAAAAAATAAAGCTCATTAAATTCTCTATAAAAAAGGTTTAATAGACTTTTTCATATTTTTAATAGTTTTTTATAATACTCGGAAGAATATATAATTTTCTGTCAATAATATATGTTTTATTTAAATTATTAAAATTGTTAGTTTCATTAAAACAAATTTTCTTGCTATTTAAGATTCTAGTACACGACTAGTACTGGGGATAGCGTTATCTATAAGATTCTTCTGAACCGTTTCCTGAGATTGCAAGTCTGCAAGGCTATAATCATCTCGATCTTCAGTATCGATCACAAAGAAATCATTATAATTAAGCTCTCTCTCCTCGGAACTTTCTTTTTCGACATCAAAAATAGAATTTGAATTAAAACATGATGTACCATGACAATATATGGATTATATGCAAATCATATCAATTTCAAGTGTACATCTTTGATCTTAAGGATTGTAAATCTCATTTAAATGGCACAAATGAGATAAATTTTACAATTTAGATAAAATATCTGATATTGTGTACGCTAAATTTAAATCTTTACAAAAAAGTCATTCATAGAGAAACTGTTTTAAGAGTACAGTGCAGGAACAAAAATTATTTATATATTCATCCGTGTATTACAGAAAAACTATTAAAAATCAACAATTACCAAGATATAAGTAAAAAACTGAATTCTAGCACTTTTTTACAAAATGACGGATTAAGCCTTGCAGATAGAGGACTCATCCTCTTTAACGTTTGAAACAATGCTTTCCAAGATTGATAATTATAGTTTTTCCACTATACCAAGAAGCGATGACTTTATGCACATAACACAAAGTTCAAGGCTAACCGCTAAAAGTCGGGTAATATGAAACTTTTATGCCAAGACAGGTTCTTGGTAATTGGAGAAATGGTTGCAAATATAAAAAAGAAGAAGACTAAATAGTCATTAACTAATTAAATGGATTGGAGGCGTATAATAATAATAATAAATTTATTGAAAGCAGTTAACGTTAACATAATTTTTCAAAATAAAACAATAGAAAAAATAAAAAGATTGCATGCTTTTCAATTGGGTAATGCTGGAGAATCAGTTTTCCTAGAGCCTAATATTGTACCGTATGTGGCAGACACGAGTTTATGTTGTACAAAGTATACCAAAAATTGTTCAAATAAATTCATTATTATTGAGTGTTCTTCTTTTTATGTCACTTAGTATATAATGAAAAATATTTTTATGAACATCGAAAAATAGTATATTATGCTACTAGGAGTAGAACGCATTCTTTTTGTGTTGAGCGAAGGTATTGCGGCCGAAGCGCAGCTGAGGCCGCAAAATACTTTGCGAAACACAAAAAGGCGTTCGACTCCGTGTAGCATATACTATTTTTTCTTCAAACGTAAAAAAACCAAATTCTTGAAGTAATTGATGTGGTTTTAGAATGAATAGGCAACAGCGTTAACTCAACTTTACAACTGTCAAACATGACTGTCAAACAACATTATTTTTGTTGTGTATAAAAGGAAAATTTTTGTATTAATTTGTAGAGTAAGAAAGAAAGCTATAATTATTTAACAATACAACAATAATAATAATTAACTCTTATTTCAGATGAAAACTTAAAACAAACATTCTTTTGTAGTAACTATATAGTGGAAAAATAACTATTTCTTTTTTATAGTAATATTAAAGGTACAATTTTGTAATGTCGAGTTAATAATATTTAATCCACTACTTGCTGTTTTAGAACTGACATTGACGTCATTATAGTCGTGATGGATTTCATATTCACTTGACTGGGATATGCTCGATGTTGCGGTGGAAGTACTAGGCCTGTTAAGATCACCTGATGTTACGGTAGATTTGTTACCTTCATCGCACCCTAATATTCTATTGGCAATTTCACGTTTGTTTGAAAGGGAGTCTTCGATGTATCCCTCAGCTACATTGTTAGATTTCCATCCACCGTGTCTTTTTAGAGTGGTAATGTCTCCACCATTGTCAACTAACAATGTAGCTGAGGTTCGTCGCAGTGTATGACCAGTGTATTCCTCTGGATTAGGTAGTTTTAAAAAAGTTGCCACTTGTTTTGGTATACCTGAAATTTTATGTATCCCCATAACGACACGGTGGCATCTACCATTTTGGTATTTTAAAAAGAATCTTGTTATGTTGATGTCATTAGGTCGAAGTGTCATATATTGTCTACATAAATTTAAATAAAAATCTCCAACTATGGTAAATGTCCGTGACTTATTCGTTTTTGTATTGATAATTTTTACTAGTATTATACATTCCAGGTCTTCGATATCCTGTATTCTTAAATTGACTAGTTCGTCGCAACGACATGCCCCACTAACTCCGAATATTAATACGATCTAAGAAAATAGTATCTACTTTAGCGATTGAAAAGTTATATTTGAAATTACCTTCATGGCCAAATATTCATTGTTTGGCGCATTTTGTAAAAAGTTATTAAAATGTTCTTTTGAGAAAACTTTTGCTTTTTTTGGTTGATACCCATCAGCTTGGCGCTTCAAGAAGGAAATTAATTTTGCGTAATTTTTAAGTTTATGTCATGTTTAATATTTAATTGGCACTTTAGCATGGAATATTGTGCCCATAATGACGAACTTTTCATAGTTTCCGCCAAATGGGAAAAATACGCTAACATAACATTTTCTGTGTAATTTATTATATTATTTTCTTGCGCCCATTTCAAAAATTTATTGTAAGCAAAAACATATACTTTGCGCGATTTGTTGGGGATCAAATTTTCAACTAAGGCATCGGCGATTTGTTTTATTGTAGGTGGAGTTCCTTCAATTTGCGACATTTTTAAAAGTTTAAATTTTTAAATGACGTTTCTGCTTAAAAGTGCTAATACCTCTACCGGCAAACTAAGTTACTAATTGAGCGTAAAATAATAATATTATTGTACGCCGTAAAATAATGTAGTCGTTCTATATATTCAATGCGGTATAGTAAAATTTATATTTTAGCACGCTTGAAGAAAAACTTAATAACTTAATTTATAACTTTTTAATAAAAAGGTTGAATTTGGTGCATTTTTAAGAGTTTGTCAATATCAGGTTCCATTCTACTTAGAAAGTCGCCGCATTCAGTAACATGAAGCCAATTTCTCTTTTTGGTTTGGTTTCTGCACCCAAAATTCTTGATAGCCAATTAGGAATTTAATTTTTCATTTGTCGTCATCTCTATTTATTTTTCCTCTAACTGGGATGATGGGAAATATAAGAATGTATTAAGGTAAAGTTAAAAGGCATAACTTGGTTCTCAAAAATATTGATCAGTATCTATTGTAACTGTCACTAAGCCTGTGTAAGTCTGATTTATCTTTAGTTTTAGTTGGTGTCGTTGTTTTATTTATTCAATAAAGCACTAAACAATCTAACAAAGCACTCACGTTTGGCTGAAAAATTTTAGTTAGTGCTTTTTTTTACAAACGTTTAGGAAGAACTGACGAAGGGCTAATAATTGAGTGAAAATTACTGTTTCCAACATTGTTTTTCCACATCAGTCCCGTATATTCTTCATCCATAAAGTCTTTCTTCTTCCAACGGTCCTTTTTCCTTCTATGTTGCTTACATAATCTCTCGTAACAGTTATTTTAACAAAATCAGAAATAGATTTTCTACGTTTTTCGATGAATCATTTACACAACTTTGTTTTTTTGAAAATGTCATGAAACTTATACAGTGAATTCCAAAAAGAATATATTTTATGGAAAACTTTTTATTAAAGAGGGGCTCGTTAAAAGTTTATAAATTTCGTCGCATATTAAGAAAGCGGCACTGTTGTAGATTAAAATTTAATTTTTATTCAAGACCTACATCAAAATCTCCCTATTGAAGTAGTACTCGAATATTTTCCCGTCATCAACAGATGGAGCTTGCAGCTTGTAAAAAAAAAAGTTTGCACACGACAGTAATTAACATTTAATGATCGATGCAAATTCTAAGAAGAAACATTTTGCTTGACTTATTTTAATTTTTCTACGTTGAATTAGAAGATTGTAATCCAATTCCCCGAATTGTATAAACCAATTAGCACGCAAACGGCAAGTAAGACATTTTCATAATTGCAGCATTGCAATGATTGCAGTCTTTGTAAATTGTAAACGTAAGCGTTTATTTTCAGTTGTCCGCAAGTGACAACGAATAAATCTTTCATATCGTTTGCCTAATTTTTGTGAGCAAAGATAATAGTAACGTTCTTCAGTTCTTCTTCTTCTTTCGTTTGGCTTATTTTATTATTTTTGTTGCCTTACATATTTCTAAAGATACAATTATTACAATATTATATCTTTTACAGTTATATTATATTAAGACATAAAATGATAAAATTCAAGAAAAAACAAAAAGATTCACACAGTCAAATAGATTTTTCCTCTTACACAACTAATATAAACCGTTGATTTAAATATTGGTAAAGATAGTCAACCTTACTGGGATTATGCGACCCCGAAATTTGTTCTAAACATCAGAGGTCGGTAGTATCGCTTTGTGCTAAGAAAATACGTCAATTGTATTGTAGAATTTACAGAACAGTATTGCCGATAAATGTGAAATAGAAAACTGTAATTTTGCTGATAGTTTATGCTAAGGCACGACATTGTTGCCAATGCATCATGCCGTTGATTGAAATATTGGTGCATTGAGTCAATGTTGACAAACAAACAAAAACATGCGTTCTACAATATACAAGAATTTATTGATTTTTGTCGACGTACTAATTAAATGTGTGTCCTTTGTTATATATTTTTTTTCTATTGTCTGTTAATTGTTCAATGTAATAATATTTATTTGTATCTTTCTTACGTAAGGTTATAACAATGGTTATACCATCATGACAAACACATATATGTACAAAGATTGTATACATACACATGTGAATAAAGTTTATTATTATGAAAAAAACCTGCAGATTTAAAAGTATTAATTTCGTAAAGAAATCGTTGAAAAACGTTCTCCCAAAAAAAAACAATTTCTTTAAATACTTTTGAAAATTCCATACTCATATATTTATTACATTAACATCGTTTATCCGTTGAAAATGTTTTAAAATCTATTAGGCTTACGCAAGTAAATTTCTAAATTTTGGTCATTAAAATTAAAATTTTTTAACATAGAAACGCTATCTCTTTTTATGTTGGAACGAATGTTGAATTTTATTATATTACCATCTAACGTACTCAACTGTTTGCATCTAAACAATATTATAACAAGCCTACTCATTTACTAAAGGTGTTGCTAAAAGTATGCAATTCTAGAATTTCTGACTAAGCCGATAAGGAATGTGACTCATAAACGATAATCCGGAAGATTCCTCGTAATACATTTGTTTCAATATCAACTTTAGGTGTACTTATATTTTAAGATATGATAAACGCATTACAGAAGCATCTATGCAAAGCTTAATGATTATCTGTTTATTTGTTACAATGAAAATATTACAATCAAGATTGGTTTTTAAGTATGTATTTCCTGAGCTTTACTAATAACAATGGTAATAACATTTACGCGAATTTAGGCTTGCATTACAACATAACATGCACATTCGCTTGCAAATACCAATAGAACAAGGGAATTGTGAAAAGATAACGACGAGATACTATATGGTATAGATGAACAATTTAACACTAACTATGAGGAAGAGGATAACAAAATTGGGACAAATGAAAGTGTAGAAAATAATGAAACAAAGAGATCGTCTAGAACCTGTCTGGAGAACAAAATCAATGAAGACAATGTCGTAATTAATAGTTCTTTAGAATCTTGTTCAGTGTCGTATGTTGCGGGTTATTTAAGTCACTACATATATAAAAAGTACATTGTAATACGTGTAAGGAAATGCTAACAGTTAACGACTCAAGTGTTTTCAATGTGAACGAATCATTAATTCTATATAAAGATTACAGCAAATCTGATGGAATTAAATACTTACACAGACCATCACCCGAATTCTCAAAATTTGTGTTTTTTTATTGAAACTTTTACTGAAGAATTTCATCTTTTTAAAACAGATTATGGTTTATTGGAAAAAATTAAACTCCGTATAAAAAAATGTCTCAACAGCAGTGTGAATTCATGGTTCAGAGAATGCGACACTCATAAACTGTTAATTATCGATCAGTTGGTTAAAATAAAACTATATCGAACCTTAAAGTGGGAAGGCTAATAAACATATTTCTAATAGCTATAATTACAGTGATGTCACAAAACCACACCGTAAAATAAGAATATTATCTGCATAAATAAGTGTAAATGTTTGGATATGTTTTATGTATAGCATTGTATTAGGTACGTTATTATTTATGTGTAAATTGTTTGTAAATTATTACTATTATTTTAGATCAGTTGGAATTGTAATTTTTGAAACAATGTTTATAATTAATGAGCTATTTTTACTTTAATTAAACTATTTTAATTCGAAACCATGATATTTTGATACAGTTTCAAAGAGTAAAATCCTAACTTTTTATCTCTACTAACAGATAACAAAGTGTCACTTTTCGTAAATTATTTTTTCCCTCGGGAAAAAAGTGAGTACTATTTTTAACACCAAATTTCCCTCAATAATTTTCTAATTCTATTGTAATATGATTTTTCAATATTAAATCGTCATTTATTTCGTCACAGAAAAGAATAGTGTATTATACACGTATTATCCGCACCGCGTCGGGAGACAACACACCTCAAGCTAAAATCTAGTACTTTTATTTTTAGAAGTAATAGGAATAGGTTTTATTACCAAGTGAATTTAAATTTGAAGGTCTAGTGGAACCCACTTTCCCTAAAAACACGGTAACTTGTTGCCTTTTGAATTGAAAAATTTGAAAACCAATTTTTTATTTAAAATCCTTTTCAACTAAACACGTAAAAACAAGTAGATACAAAAACCAATAATTTTGCGTTTCTGAACTCTAGTGGTATTTCTCCCAGTATGTTCTACTTTATTCCTAACGAAGTTATTAAATGACAAACAAATGTCAACATTATTATTTGCAAGTTAAAAAATAAAGTGCAAGCATAATTTGTAAAATAATTGTTTCTTATTTATCTAACACCGACCAAACCAAACTGTTTTAACAAATAACGCTTCGCATGTATTTTAGTAAATTATTAAAAAAAACATTGTCATTAAAATCCAAGATATGTATCATCAATGGTATTATTCATAAATGAAAAATTCGTCACTTTTAATTACTAGTTAATACGTTTACTAAATATTTGAAAACGTTGCAACATTGTATTGACAAAAGTAAATTTTACGGATTGTATGTTGCGCCATTTTTACAACGGTGGAATAAATTGAACTATTCTATTTCAAGAATCGTACACATTATAACTTAGCGCTTCAGTACAGGTGAAAAAGTAAACAAAAACGCAACCCAACATGCATATGTGAATTGCATCCGTGATACAAGCAAATACAAGCGGTTGACTATCTTTACCAATATTTCAATCAACGTATAAACTTTGTTTTTATACTTTAGCTTAAAACTAGGCATTGGTAAAGACCTTAGTATGGACTGAATAGTATTGTAGATAATTGCTATATTATAAGAGAAGCTTTTTTTAAATAAAGACTTTTTGTATCTAGGTACAATCAAAAGTCAATGATGTCATCCATCCAATTGTCTTAATGTACAGTGATACTCGATGACCATGTCTTAGTAGACCAAAGATAAATCTTATGCATCTTTTGCACTTTTTGTATTCTAAGAGATGATAGCGTATCTATACATGGTCCATTAACGACGTTGCAAAAACTAAACTTCCTCAGTATCAAAGCCTCACATATTTTTCTACGTATTTGGGTAGACATTAGATACCGATATGGGTATATAACTTTAAGTGCTCCGTATGCTTGTCATATCATTTCAGTGACATGTTCTCGAAAACGCAAATTGACATCTAGCTGCAGGCCCAGATTTCTTAAAACATTTGAATATTGAAGCATTTCACCATTTACTAGGATTCTTAGGTTTTCTTGAAGATAATCACAAAGATTGCTTAGAACAAAACAACAGAACAAACGATTTACTAGTATTGACAATATGAATATAATTATGTTTTATTTAACAAAGTAGACAACTCCATATTAATCTTTGTTTGAACACTAGCAACCTCATATCAGAGAATGTGTAAAGTAGTTGAAAATCATCAGCGTATATATAGTATCTACCAAGCTTTAGACAAGAAAAAACATTACTTGTATAGATGATAAAAAGCAAAGGTTCCAATATTGATCTTTGGAGTACGCCGTCATATATGACGTTTGCTTTGGATAATTTGTTATTGAGCTTTACTATTTGCGTACGATAGTGTAAGTAGTTATTAAAAAAATGTAAAGTGTTGTTGTCAAAACAATAATAATGCAATATCGCTAAAAGTAGATCAAGGTGAACCATGCTTTAGACAAATCCAACAATATCAGAACTGCATTTAAGATGTCATTAAAAGAAAGAAGTATATCATCGACTACAGCATATAACAGAGTTGAACAACCGTAGTTGCGTCTAAAACCAGATTGAACTTCAGATTTAGATGATAGGAAAAAACAAAATGTTCCAAAATATGCATTCTTCTAGTGAAACTAGTTCCATCTAGAGATTATAACGATGGAAATCTTACTTGGTGTTAGTTCAGCAGATGCTAAGTTACAATTCAAAGTCTTAATTGAATAAACGTAAGATGTAATGATTAGTTCAGTATAAAGAAAAAACAGAAAAAAACTACAAGATCATATACGTTTTGTTAAATTTTTAATAAATTTAATATAACGACCAAAGAAGCTTAATCAGGCATAACCGTCTTTTTACGTTTTTATCAAAGTTAAAAAAAAATTAAGCTTTTTTTTTCAATAGTGGCACTAGACAAACTATTCACCTTAACTTATATTTTGAAAAAAAGTTTTCTTAACACGGTTTGAATTCTTCAAAAGTTTAGCAGATTAATAGTTCCCTTTTACATCAGTGTAAATAGATTTTGGCCCTAAAAAATTACTAACAAACTATTTTTTAAGAGTGGAGAACAACAAAAGAATTAATTTACTTCATATGCGTTGACGTTTCGGTAACCAAAGTGTTGGCTTCTTCAAGACGTAGAAATTTTTTTGGTTTGCCGAAACGTCAACTCATATAAAGTAAACTATTTTTTTATTGTTCTCCAATCCTAAAGAGTCTTTCTTGTTAAAGGAATCCACTCTATAAAAAAAATGAAATGAGTAATAATAATAATAAATCACATTACTAACAAACTGAAAATTGGATATGTTAAAAAATAATGTAGCAAGACTTTCTAGTTGTAACGGTTGAGATTTACAAATAAACGACGCCTCTAGAAAGAACAAAAAAAACCTTAAAAGAAAATTCGGATCAATGTAGTGTATTAGATTGGTAGAAAATATATTATTTAGGTACAACATTAGCTTTCCGGCGTCGTTATAGAGTGGGGGGGGGGTCCTTAAGGAGTTCGAAGAAATTAAACCGCTGTCCTAACAAGACCCCACCTGCTGCGTAAGACCAACAAGAGATCAAAAAGATTTTACTTAAGCCTAAATACACTAGATCGAACAGAGTAACTTAACAATTAATTATAAAAGGAAGACACAATTTAAAAATTCCTATAGTAATAAGAGAGTGAGAGAGAAACAGACTGACGGATGTCGTCACTCAGTAGTCTCGCTTAATAATAAGTAATGTATACAAATAACGCACCAAAGTTACAGTTAAGCTTTAGCAACATCAGGAGTAGTGTTAATGTTCCAATCGAGGATTGTCTGATAGGAATATTCGTTGTACATATATCACTTACGCACGTCCCTTTATCTGGTCGAACATGCAACGACAGAATTTAACCAATTTGTATTGGAAATCTTTTAACACATTTAAACTGTTTGTGTAATTAACGTTAAACACTATCCATTAGCAACAAAGAAAGAACGTAAAAGACAAAAACGTCGGACCTCGTCTCGGAATCTAAATCGGTATTTATTTTTAATCAATCGAAAATTCGTAAAATTATTATTAATCACGACATACGTTTTCTAAATTTATATTTTATGTGACATATTGCTCATGACACACGTTTTTCTCGGTTTGTAAAATAAAACCGTAACATAGTTGGGAAACAGTCGCCGTATTGATTAAACTGTTAAAATTTTAATTCTTTTTTACTTTATTATATACTAGCTGTCCTGCCGCGTTTTTCTACGGCATATAAAAGAACTGTTAGCAGTACATTTGGACCTTCTCAGAAACATGCACACTCACGGCAAAAAAGTGGTAAATTTCGCGTTTTTTCGCGATTTCCGCGACAACCGCGAGGGCAATTGCAATAATCAAACGTTTGTAACTTATTCTGGATCAACCAGATTAAAAAATAAAAAAAATAATCAAGTAGAGAGTTCGAGGACAAACAAACAAGCACACACACACATTCATTTTTATATATTAGGTAATGTTACCCTTACACGACAGTTTTAGTTGCGGGTATGATTTTGAACTGATTCTAAAGAAAATTAAATGTTCTATCAACTATGTACAGGGTGATTCATAACTATTGGGACATAAGCAAAGGGCGGGTTATTTAGACCAAAATATGACCATAAGACACAATATGCCTAATTGCTGTGGGAAAAGATACAACGCGTTAGCTAAAAATTTTTTTTCTTCATTTTTTGTTAATAATGTACTTTATCAATTCTTATCAAAATCTACATAGAAGCATAATTATCTGACAGTCCAAAACGCACCCTTAATAATAGAAACAGATGAAATTATCGTACTTAAACAAGAAAACCAATATTGTGTAGAAATGATGTTTACATCATATTTTCTAATCAAAATCACAAAAAGTTTCCTCAAAAATAGTTACCAGTCGATTTCATCATCAGGAATCATTCACGTGGCGCATCCTACAACAAATTGTAAAATAGTACAAAAAATAATGTTCTTGGTCTAAAGTTATGCTTCTCTGCCAATTTTGATATGAATTGATAAATTTACTATAAAATTATTAACAAATAATGAAAAAAAATTTAATTTAACGCTCTGTATCTTTTTTCCACAGCATTATTTTATTAAAAAATATTGGTTCCTATGGTCATATTTTTAACCTAAATAACCGGCCCTTAGCCTATGTCCCAATTGTTATGAATCACCCTGTATATAAAATTTATTTTTTTGTCGTGTTTGCCGAAAAACTTTTTAATTAGTAGACAGTGTGATACCCTTGTCCTTTGGAATCTTAAAAATTTGTTTGACACTTGAACATCCATTAGAACTGACTTTCTTGGAAGTGTTAGTGAAATAACAAAAAATCAAACTAGTTCACACAGGAAACCTTCACATACTTTATTGAATTACCACTCAGGACAAAAGTATTGAATCATCAAAACGGAACGAGCTCAAAAGATTTGTAAACTGGAGAATTTTTAATCGGAACTCGAGGAAGACATTGGAAGATCAATGAGGCTCAAAATGCTTCCATTCATATTCGCACAAGAAGAATTCTAAAAAGACACAATATCAAAATTATTTTTAATACTAATCAAATAGATTGAATAAAATAATCAAAGGAAGAAAAAAATTTCTCGCAACAGCCGGACTTACCGAATATCTTGTTCTGGTGGCAAGGTAAACATAGAAACTACTAAGAGTTCCATAGAAACTGGGCTTAAAGAACATCGAGCACATTGCCGTTTGTGACATACCAAGAAGTCAGCAGTAGCCAAAAATAAGCAATGGGTATCAGAAGATACTCTTCAAAAGCTATAACTTGCCAGCAATAGTTAACGGTTATCACAACAGATTAGTTACAGAGGCCATCAAGATTCATAAGACAATTTTAACAGAAACGAAAAAACCCTAAGGTTCTGGAATCCGATCCTCAAAAACAAAATCCGTATTTGACCAGGGCGATGCAAGGTCAGTCTCCTTTGAGACATTACAAATTTAATCTGCAAAGAAATAATTATTAAGCTACATCCAATATCAAAAATAAAAGGACTTTCAAGTAATCGTCTGTCCACTTGTTTAAGCCAAACGTTAAAAAGAAATACTAATCAACGACAACCTTTAGACCCAAATCTAGACTACACTAGTTTAACGGACCGCAAAACTTAAATGAATTTGATACCAAAAATTACTCAAATACCGCAGCATATGATTTCACCACTTACGATTTCCCTCAAATTAAAACAAAACGGGAACGTATCTTTAAGCTAATGAACAGTTGTGGACTGAAGATGAGTTACAATATCAGAAGAAACACTGATCGCAAAAGATCCAGAACAAGTTAAACAAGTATGGAAAATGAACACCATATACAACACCATATGTCAAATCAATCAAGAAGTGATGAAGGATAAACTAAACTATCGCAACGAATTTTTTCAAAAGACGATAACCAAAGAATTTTAAGTAATTCAAACCTTACATAAAGATATTATGGTTAATAAAGATTACTTTCAACAAAACTATTTCAATACCTAAAATCACACCTGAAAAGAAAAACATGTGCCACTTTCTAATCACTAAAGAAAATTGCACAGCTGCATATAATCTGCTAAAGGGCAGTTGTTAACTTATTTTCAAAGGTATAGATAAACAATTCGATTTCCAACCATACAGAAAGATTCATCATCTTGAACTGCACTAATCTGTATCATTGTATGTAAATGGGATAACAAAACAAACAAGATATGTGGACAAGCTCCCGAAAACTCCCTGAATTTTAAAGATTACAAGACCTTATTAAATTTTTGGAACGAAGGTTTCAAACACTTCTACAACAACGACAAAAACCTTCTATTGCAAATAAGGCTACTCCAATAGCATAATATATGGTAATGTGCAAAATTTAAATATTAAAGCCCAATAGAAAAAAAGGTCTGACCGAAAATAAAAATTTAAGCTTGACATTTTGTTAGGCACTATTTGTTTTAAAGCCTATTTTCAGGCTTTTGGTGCAAATATAAAATATGGAAGGTGATCAATATCTTACAGTACTCCATGGTCAACCAGAAAATCATGTTGTTCCTGAGAATCACCAGCTCATGCTCCTTAGGTTTTTATTTTTTATTTTTTATGTGGGTTTTAGTGGTTTTCCTAAACCTTGAAGTAAATGCTTTGCTAAGACCAACCAATCCACAATCGCACACGGTTTCGTCACCACACTGTACTGATTTATACTGATCTTCTGGGGCACCATACATAACACTTACATCACAATACAATATTTAAAATGTACCATACGAATAAATTAAATAAATAAATAGCGTACGTATCATTTTTGTATTAATTTTGTGTTGAATATTAAGTCATGATTTTAGTAAATTATTCCATTTTTACGGACTAAGTGCGGTTTTTCAATATAACATCGGTTTAAATACATTTTTTGTACTAGTAAGTTATGATCACAACTTGGCGAATCAAAATATAGAGGTTTATTTTTTTACATGACAACTTTTTTTCAACTCAAGTAACATAAAACATTTGCAATTTTATTAATGACATTGTACGTAAAAGTTTCCCAAAATGTTCAGCTCGTAATCAATTTTATCCGGGTCAGAGGTCAATTTTGCTTATTTCATTTCTTTTAATTGAACCCTGAAAGCTTTAAAATTAACTCATGAACTTTGGTGACGACAAATACAAAATTCCATTTTGTGTTTATTAAACTTCAACGTTTAATAAAGGCTTAATGTGTTTTCTATACCAATAACCATGAAAGCAAAACAATTAACAGGTAGAAAAAGAATATTTTGAAGTATTGTTTGTCTCAAAAATATGCAATCAACATTGAATGTGTTACCAATAGTTCGTTTAGAAAACTCACAAAAAGCAAAGTGTAAGATTTCATTATTTTTGAGTTTCTAAAATTACCACCCTGTACATGGGTAGGTAGAGAAAAAAATAGCCATAGAACTATTTTTGATCAATATCAAATCGTTACATTTTAATTTAATGTGTGTAAAAATTAATTTCTTTTCTTAACAGTAAAAAAATTATTTTATTTTGTATTGTTTAAAATGCTTTAAATTAAATACAATGTGTAATTAAAATTTACCCAAATGACATTATCCGCAATGCCGGTTGTTGAATTAAATATTTTATAATAATAGTCCACTGAAATCAGTTCAACAGATTGTTAAAAAGGTTTTAATCTGAATTTTCTATGTTAAATATTACAAAACCAGTTGCAGATATTCTCAGAAAGCGCGTATTAAAAATTATTTTATCTCAAATTTGCATCAAATTCATTTTCCACCTATTAATTATTAACAAATCGACGATTAATTTAACCCTGTTAAATAAATTTACTTGTTAATCCTAACACGCATTTACATTTAACGGCACATTAACATCTATTGCTTAAAGCCATTTATTTTTTGTTATTAAAAAATTAAGACGGATTTAAATATGTAAATATTAATGATAATAAATTATGCTTAAATTTGTGATATTTGTCAAATTTGGTTTAATAATTAATACTTCTAAATTTCTTGATCGAGTCAGGTGTAGGGAAAGGAGAGGTAAGATGACAAATTGCTTATTTTCAAAAACTGGCATTATTTGTGTTTTGTCCATGTTCGATTGTAAGATTTGTAAAGGACAAAGTAAGCTATGATCTGTTTGCAATAAGTGGTCTTTGAGGTATATATTTTTAAAGATTACTTTATTGTAAGTTTATTGGTTTTATAGTATTTCTGAAATACATGACTGTTTCTGTCTGTTATAGAATTTTTTAGAAGTAATCGTATCGGGTAAGTTGACAAACCGAACAAACAGACCAGATGATGAGTTTGCTATCTTCACCCACATGAGAGCAACTGGTATAGTTCTACTAAATTCCCAAATATTTGACGATTCTGACTATGAGCAGTCAATGACTACTGGAATGTCATTTAAAGTTTTAAAGAATATGAACAGAAAAACGATAGAACAATTAGATGATATTGGGTCATCATCACCAACTGTACCTATTGATATATTCGGCACAAATCATGATATTGATACCAATATGAACACTGAAGCATATGGCCCCTTATCCTAGTTTATCTCTTCTCCCAGTCCCTTAAAGTAAAAAACCAAGAAAGACACTACTGTTACTGCACAAACCAGCACTTCTCTTAAGAATGCCTTAAAAATCAGAGAAGCTAAAAAAAATTACAAAATAAAATAAAGAGGAAAATCGGAAGAGAATGCAAACAAAGACTGAAATAAAAAAATTAAAAATATTTAAAAAAAGCAAAAGAAGAAGATCTAAAAGGAACAAAAGCCGGAATACGTAAAAAAAATAAAATTGATGATAAGAAAGAATTCTTAGATCCCTCTATATCAATCAGTTATGTCAAAGAAGATAATGATGTTTACGTCGGAGACAGAAAAAATCTGTTTAGTTTGTAACAAATCGGGTAAAGAAGAAATTTGGTACGCCTCCTCCTTATGTCAAAAATAGGCTCATGCTGGATGTACTCGTGTGCATGGCGAAGGAAATTAATATAATTTAGGCATTTCTAACATTCTCGTTTTTTTCATTTTAACCCCTCATGTGAGGGTAAGATATCATTTTAACATGAAGTTTTTAAGTCATCAAATTAAAAAAATAAATTCGTTAAAAAATCATGCGTTTCGTCACGGATTACATAAATAGCTATTAAATAATTAAAAGTATATCTGTATAATTATAAAATATATAAATATGTCTATCCACGACTATCTACACATATTAAATAGGTGCTGATACAATTAAATAAAAAGAAGTAATCCAATCATACCATATCATTACTGATATCTGACACATTATAGTAAGCATAGCCTGACAGAAAGTTTTTGGTTCAAGGATAAGTCACTCTTACTTTGCTTAATGGGAAAACGTTAAATATTTTAATGCAGATTATAATATAATCCTTTTTCGTAATGATTAGTACGATGCATTGGAATACTCAAGTTGTGACCATTTCTAGTATCCATTAGATTGTATATTTGATTATATTTTGTCAATCGTGTATATCTAAAGATTGGAAATGTCATTATCTGTAATTTTTTGAAGTGAAGTGAAATACATGCGATGTGTTGAGTGATGTACGAATTTGGCATCGTAGATTCACTTAAGTAATCAAAATTATCATTGAAGTTACTTAAATTTCAATAAAAAACCAAGATTGCGAAATGAAATGGTTTAATGACAAACTGAAAAAAAATGGCTGATAAATTAAACTTATTGGACGACATTTATCTAAAATTACCATCTGAAGAATTGTATGCTGATAAAAATAATTACGAGTACGCGTATAAGGAAGAATTGAAACAGGTAAAGATAGAAGCAAAAGACAAATTTATGCACAATTCCAACAATGTAAACAAAACTATCTAGAATATTATAAACACAAGTACTAATTGTAAACAAAAAAGATTTTGTAATAATAACAACTTTTCAGCAGATGATTTCAACAATTTGTTACAATCGAAAATTTATTTTAACAGAAATGTGTAGTCGTTTCGAGGCACCACCCGATAGCTACTGTCAGTGAGGGGTCGAGAGCAATTTATAGCAATTTTTAGCGATGTACTAGCAGAAAAAGGAAAATTAAAAAAAGACGCAAAGAAACAAACTGTATACGACGGAATGGAATTGCATAGACGTTTCAGTTCTAATAGTTATAGCCACTCATCAAAATACTGTCTCCATAAAGATACACCTAAGTGTCCTCTCTGTGCTGGCTCACATAATGTGAAAGAATGTAAAACAAATGCGGCTGATCATAAATGTTCTAACTGTGAATATTTCAAAAATATCAAAAAGATTGAATGTGACAGTAACCATGCGGCTTAGGACCGCAACAACTGTACTGCTTACTTATACACCCTCAATAACATCAAAGAAAATGTATTTGGAATAAAAAGGTCTAATGCAGATACTTAAACACCTGATCAAAAAAACTTAAATTTTACCGGTGAACCAAAACACGTCTTTTTAGAAAATATTTCTTCTAAATTTACAGCTAAAGTTGCACATATTAACATACGTTCCTTAACATCACGTTTTGCAGAATCCTCGTTATTATTACTACACATTTATTTACAATACTTGATGTTACAGAAACGTGGTTAAACTCGGAAATTAGTGATAATGCAATATCCGTAGCAAACTATAATGTCATCAGGGCCGATCGTCTAACTAAAGGTGGTGGAGTTGTTTTGTATGTTTTCAATACTATAAAATTTAACATTATTACAAAACTTGAATATATCTTCGTTAGGATTAAGGTTAAAAAAACCAGCTACGAAGTAGGAGTATTTTACCGTCCACCACAAGTCAATAAAAATTATATTATAGATCTAGAAAACCTTTTATCACAAGTCGTCTTAGAAGTTAATAAAGTAATTATTTTGGGGGATTTTAATGTGAATATGTTGGTAAAAAACAAAGAGTGCGTAGAGTTAACCAAGGTTCTGGAGACATTTAAGCTTAAGCAAATCATCACCGACGCAACTAGAATTAGTAATACTACGGCCATATTGATAGATATAATATGTATTCCAGAAGACACATTAGTTACTGATATAGTTTGTGAAGATGTTGATGAAATGAGTGACCACAGACTAACTTATACTAACCTTGCAACAGAGATCCCGCAACTAACTACATCACAAATTACAATAAGAAGCTTTAAATATTTTAACCTAGAGTCATTTTTAGAAGACGCAGAAAAATTTCGTAGAATGAAATTATAAATTATATAAATATTGATAAAAAGGTAGACTTTTTTAATCAATCAGTATCATATCTCTTTGACATACATGCACCTATGACGACATTTACACCCAAAAAAACATTTAAACCTTACATTACACCTGTAATTAAATTGATGATTCAACAACGTAAATTACTTTATAAAAAATACAAGAAAACTGGTTTAAAAATCCATTACGAATCATACAAGGAAATGAGAAAGTACGTAACTAATGCAATAAAAAATGAAAAATTAGCTTTCATTAAATTCCACGTTAACAAAATAAAGTCTGATTCAAAACAACTATGGTCATTTCTTAAAAGTACTGCTGTGCACAGACCCTTCCAAAACAGAATCTCGCCAAGGATATCAAAGGCCAACGAAATTAATAAATATTTCATTAATTCTTTACCAATTAAAGGCTGATATTGTTGAATTTTTTAACAACAACATTCAAAAAAAATTTGATTCCAAAGTTACATTTAATTATATTATAACTGAATAAGTGCTAGATATTATAAATTTTTTTAAAACAAATGCTGTTGGTTTTGACAACATCAGTGTCACAATGTTAAATCTGATCTCTAGAGTATGTCCCGAAATTATCACTCACATTTTAAACTATTCGATCCAAACTAATACCTTTCCTTCTCAATGGAAAACTGCCATAATAACACCTATTGCAAAAGTTACCAATGCGTGTGAGATGAATGAGCTTAGACCAATCTCTATTCTTCCTGTAATGAGTAAAATACTTGAAAAATAGGTACATTCACAAAGTTACTTATTTATTGAGGAAAATAAATTATTACCTGTGCGCCAGTCTGGATTCAGAAGATTCAGCATTTTCCAAAATTACAAATGATCTGGTAGATGCTTGGGACAAAGATCAGGTCACAATATTTATTGCCTTAGATTACTCAAAAGCATTCAATGTTTTAAATAGAAAATTATTATTAGCTAAATCGCACTATTACGTATTTTCTGATGCAGCTATTACTTGGTTCACATTATACCTAACACACAGGAAACAACTTGTTCAGCTAAAGCTAGCTAATCCGACAGTGAATTCAAATGTTATTGATAATTTTTATGGTGTACCGCAGGGAAGCATACTTGGACCTCTTTTGTTTACAATTTTCACAGCTGATTTTGTGAGACATATTAGTGAAGATTGTGAGATAAACATGTATGCTGATGATACACAATTGTATATTTCTTCCTTCCCAATAAAATACAAAAAGCCATCGTTAGCATGAATGAGAACCTTAAAATTATACACAATTTATCAAGTGACAATGGTTTAATAATGAACAGTAACAAAACTGTGGGAGTTTGTATAGGCAAAAAAATGAATATAACAAAATGTATTCCAGATATTGAAAACAATATAAATATAAATCATTATAATGTTGAATTTAATGATTCGGTCAAGATAATGGGTGTTAATCTAGACAAAAATTTAGAGTTTAAAGAACATATTACCTCTAGATGTTGTTTGTGTTATAATGGGCTAAAACTTTTGTATCAATTTAAATATGTGTTACCTCCTGACGTAAAATATAATATTACTAGATATTTGGTGCTTAGCATAATAGAATACGGTATTGTTGAATACTATAAATATTTAACTAATGCGTTTAGAAATAAAATACAAGTTCTTCAAAACAGATGTTTTAAATATGCGTATTATGTTCCAAAACGTTCGCACATAACTCCTTATAATAATAAACATAAAATATTAAAAATTGACAGTGATATAATATCCTGTTTCTATGCTTTGTTTATAAAATAATCTCGTTCAAAAAATCTTTATATTTGTATGAACTCTTGAATTTTATAACTACAGGAAAAAGCCAGAGGAATAACTTACTGAGGATTCCTAAACACAATACTGAGAAATTCAAGTGCTCATTTGGATATCTAACAGCTATGTTGTATAACATGTATTATAATTACATTAGTTTAAGTAGTTTATCCACATTTAAAAATAATCTATAAGTAAATTACAATGTGAACAATAATGGAAAACACTGAAAACCAGTTCACTAAATTTGTTTTCCATTTGGTTAGCCTTTATATTGTTAATATTAGTAGTCAATAAATGAATTATTGTTATTAATATTATTATTATTATTATAACAAAAGAAACATATAATTTAACGATGTAGAGATTGTTTTACCAATTGTGTTACAGACAAAAATACATTGGACATAAATTTATAGCAAGTAACAATAAGACAATTAGTAAATAAGTTATATGAAAATTACAGATCGTATCTCGAATTTGCAATTAATTTATTGGATAATTTTAAAAAAAGACCACTTAGAGTAGTTTGTATGGAGTTCGTTTAATCACAGCTTATGTTTGATTTGAGAAAAAATTGACATTGTAGGAATTACGTTTTTCACTAAACTTAAATTAAAATAACATTAAACTTAATCGATCTATTAACACCATTTAAACGGCGGTTACAAAACAGAAAAGTCATTTTTCGTTGAAGTATCAAATTATGCATTTTGAAAAAAAATTGTTGCTACCATTATACGAGTGCAGAATTTAAAAATTGTATTTACTTATGTTATAGAAAATTTAATCTATTTTACAAAAATTTACAAAAAATAATAAAAAACTAAAATACGAGTGATCTCTGGGACACCCTGTATACGTAGAAACGAACAAACATGAATGTTTGTGCCCATCCTCAAAGAAAAATAAATCATTTAAAGAAAACTTATAAAAGGAAATATTCACCTATCATCATATTTCTTTTAGTCATGTGGTCCTTCTTACGTTGAGATTTTTGGCGAAGGATCAATTTTACTGGTAATTGGGGGTTTTATGAATGTCGGTAAGGTTACGGCTAGTAGAATAATATCAAACATTGCCAGACTTCACGAACAATTCATACAACGTGAAGCAAGGATTTTATAAAATTAGTAGGTTTCCAAAGTGCATTGGCGCATTGGACTCTACTCACGTCAACATTACTTGGGGAGGAACATCCAGAAACTTCAGAAATTGAAAATTGTTCATTTCATTTAATGTTTATGCAGTGTGTGATGCAACTTTAAAAACTCAATACATAGTGTGTTGTTGGACTGGATCTTCGCAATATTCAACAATTTTTAAAAATTCAAAATTGAGATTAGGAATGGAAAGTAGAAAATTTGGAAGCGATAGTATTTTAGTGGGAAATAGTGGACATTAAAAGATATTTAAAAACACCTTTACGAAATCCTCAAATTCGGGCCGAAAATTTGTTCAATGAAAGTCAAACCGGATAGAAAGATGTTTTGAGAATATCAAAAGACGTTTTCCAGTTTTGGCCGCTGAAATCCGTTTAAACAGTCAGAAAGTTGTTGTAGCATGTGCATTCTTGCATAATATTACATGTGCTATGAATGAACCTGAAATAGAAGTAAACGAAGAAAAAGAAGCAGTCATTGAATTTGCAAATGGAATTAACCTTGACTTACCCCCTGAAAGAAATATTAGGGTGAATCAAAATAATCTTATAAGGTATAATTTAATGAATAACTAATAACTAATTATTAACGTTTATTAAAAAGTTTTTACAGGAATTTAAAAAAAGTTAAACGAAACAAACTCTACAAAATTGTTTATCCAACTGCTTATAGTATTCAGGAAAGTATTTTGATTTTCCCCTCTTTGTCAAGACACGTTGGAGCCTCCTCAAAATCACTATCAAATTCAGATTGTACTCCCTTCATTTGGGACTCTCAATTACATCTGAGTATTTTTTCTCTTTTATGAGAGATATCATCACCGATATTTCGGCCTGAGAAACATTTTCAGCTCTCTGTTAGACATTAGGTATAATCAACAGAAAACCACCAAAAACTGCACCAAAAAACTTTACTCGGACACGTGTTTCAACGGCTAAGCTGTCAACATCAGCGATACCGATACTAAAATTAAAAACAACGGGAAGCTTATATATACTATCTGCTTAGCACGCATCGTTAAACTTAATTGATTCTTAGATAAGCTTAAATAATTCCGAAAATCCTAATGGACCGTTATTATCATAATTCATAAGCAAATTTCTGTTTTTAGAAATTTCTAAACTTTCATAAGAATCAAGTTCGTTTTTATCTACCCTCTTAATTAATTCAATGTCGCCTACTCTATGGCCATTTTCAAGCATATGCATGCAACACTGGACCTATCTGTGCGATGATATTTGACATGAGCTACGTGCTCTTTAAAACGAGTTTTAATAGGTCTCTTGGTTTGCCCTATATATACTTGGTTACAGTCTTTACAATTAATTTTATGTATTCCCCATTTATCACACATTTCTATTGGGTCTTTCAAATTCCCTAAAAGATTTTGCAAGTTGTTACTACTAGAGGTTACTGTTTTATAATCAAATTTGGAGAATATTTTTGAAGACCTTTTGTGTATGAGGGATAATTTGGTAATTTGACATATTTCTTATCTATTTTGGTATTACTAGTTCCTAACGTTGTAATGTTTTTAATGTTTAACTTATGTTTATGTTTTCTAATTATGTTTGTGACAATTGATTCTTGAAAACCATTGTATGATGCAATCTGCTTAATATTTCGCAGTTCTTTATCAAAGTTTTGTTTTGACAATGGGAAATGTAATAATCGGTAAATCAAAAAGTTGAAAGATGCAAGTTTATGTTGCATACTATGGTTGGAATCATTTGTTATAAACCTCATAGTGTTAGTGTCTTTACGATAAATATCTATATCTAGTTTGTTGCCATTTCTTGTCACTAAAGTGTCTAAGAAAGGTAACTTAAGGTTTGTTTCTGTTTCATAGGTAAACTTGATCGTCTCAAATTTTGAATTTAAAATTTCTACAAATTGCTGAAGGCTGTAAACTTTAGTGTCGATGACTGCAAAAACGTCATCTACATATCTACACCAAATTCTAGGAAAATATTCTAAATTATTTTTTAAATCAGTTTCAAATTTACCCATGAACAGGTTAGCCATAAACGGAGATAAGCTGTTACCCATTGTTGTACCATAATTTTGTTGATAAATATTATTGTTAATTTGAAAGTAGTTTTGACTCATACATAATCTTGCTAATTTAATAAAATTATCTACTTCTGAATTGTCTAAATGGTTTTGGTGTAACATATCTTTCAAATAATCTAAAATGATATCTATCGGAACGCTTAAAAACAATGAACAGACATCGAATGAAACTAAAACTTCGTTCTCAGTCAGCTCAATTTTTTAATTTTTCCAATAAAATCGTATGAATTTTGAACACTGGAATTTGATTGTTGATATTCAAAACTGTTGAATTTATTTGACAACCATTTAGATATCAGATAAGTAGGAGCATTAATACCTGAAACAATGGGACGCATTGCTTTTTCGGGTTTATGTATCTTAGGTAAACAATACATTCTAGGAAGAACCGGGTTAGATACCGTTAGTCTAAACCTAAGTTGTTTTGGTATAATATTTCCACATTCTAATAAGACTCTACGGGTATCAGCAATCATTTTGGAAGAGGATTTTTAGATATTAATGAATAGGGGCCTTCATTAAGCATCACCTGAACTGACTCAAAATAATCCTCTTTGTCCAAAATAATTACTTTAATGCCTTTATTTGCTTTGAGATAACAACAACTTTTCTCTTTAAGATTTTGAACAATGTTTATTTCTCTCGTGCTAAATTTAAATTTTGGTAACTGCTGAATATTATCTGAAATTTGAATTTTACAGGCATTCCTAATGAATTTTTTAGAGTTATCATCTAAAAGTTTGATCAAACTTTCAATTCCTAGAATAATCGTATCTATGGGCGCTTTGTTAAATTTGAGATTATATTTCAAGCCTTTATTCAACAAAGTTAATTCGTGTTAAAAATCTTCGAGGATTTGTTTACCACTATGTTGGATTTTTGGGGATCAAGTCTGTGCATCTCTTTTTCTTTTTCAGATAATTCTGTGAACTTTTTGTTGTGGGTCACCTTTTTTTGGCAAAATTTGTGTTGAATAATTTCATTAATATGGTGCAAAAACTTAATCCATTCAACATCATTTAATCCTGAAGTCAGTTTTAAATGTTACTCATATGCTTCTAACTCTAATTTACCTAATTTACCATAATGACATTTAATTTCCAAACCATTTACGCTTAGCAAATTCAAATGTAAAAAACATGAGTATGAATTAAAATTTGCATAAACTTTAATAAAATTTGGAAAAACTCCTGCTTTGCGGCAAGATTTAATAAATTCAATGTCACATTTAACAAAAGAAATCTTACTTTTAATCTTGAAGAACCTGTTTCGTAGTGTAGACCTGGAAGCCATCTTGATCAAAGGAAAGGAACAACAACTGCAGCGTCTATTTAACCAACAGAAAATCACCAAAAACTGCACCAAAAAACTTTACTCGGACACGTGTTTCAACAGCTAAGCTGTCGTCATCAGCGATACCAATACTAAAATTAAAAACAACGGGAAGCTTATATATACTATCTGCTTATTACGCATCGTTAAACTTAATTGAATATTAGATAAGCTTAAATAATTCCGAAAATCCTAATGGACTGTTATCATCATAATTTATAAGCAAATTTCTGTTTTTAAAATTTTTAAACTTTCATAAGAATCAAGTTCGTTTTTATTATCTACCCTCTTAATTAATTCAATGTCGCCTACTCTATGGCCATTTTCAAGGATATGCATGGCAACACTGAACCTATCTGTGCAATGATATTTGACATGAGCTCAGTGCTTTTTAAAACGAGTTTTAATAGGTCTCTTGGTTTGCCCTATACAGAGTGTCCCTAAAATGTGTAGACATTACTTAACCACAAAATCCTGGGCTGAAAATAAGATGATTTAACCCAACTTACCTATATCCAAAAGTGCTTCATTTAGCCAGTATTCTGATTCAAAGTTCAAAAGAAATTTTTTTATTTTGCTTATAACAAAAGAACGGTTTTGTCGATTTTGATGATATTTGGTATTGGACTCCTTACAGATGTAGGTCATCTTTTAAGGTAATATTAGTTGTTATCAGTAGATCATTAGTGTACGAAACACAGGTAACCCGGCAAAAACCACTCAAAAACTTTTTAATGTTAAGACCAATATCTTTTCAAAAAATAGTTTCAGCAAGAGACATTCAATAGTAAACTTTTTTATTACTTGTTAATTGATGAGATCTTTTAAGGTTTAGACACAAAAAAATAAAATCTGAGGGACCGCGCACTGCATTTCTTAAAACAGATATTATCTAGCAGTCTGGTATTCTAAAAAATAAATGACAATAAGGCATTTTGTTATAATATTTATTAGTGACAAGTAGGTATGTACTTTACTAGATCTACAGTAAATGCTCAACGTGACCACCACCTTTCTGAATGCAAAGGTTGATTCGACGCAAAAAATTGAACTGTACTCGTTGTAACATTTCTGCATCATTCTTAATGGACTGTGAAGTGTTCTGTACTCTGGCCCAAAGTTCGTCCTGTGTGTTTATAGGACGAGAATACACTTTACTCTTTAGAGCTCCCACACAAAAGAATCGCAAATATTTAAATCTGGTGAACGAGTTGCCCATTTTGCAGGAGCATTAGCTCCTCTGCCTATCCATTTGTTAGGAAACTGTACATAAAGATGATTCCGAACGTTCAATGTAAAATGTAGTGGTGCTACATCACGTAGAAACCACATGTCGCGTCTAAGATTTAACAGCAAGTATTTTAATAAATCGGGTATGGTATTTACAAGGAAGTGTAAATAATTCTCTCTATTTAAACAATTTGGTAAAATGACAGGACCTATGATAAAACTGCCGATTATCCCTACCCATACATTAATTCGAAACTCATGTGGAAAGTGGCGTTGCTTGATGTCATGTGGATTTTCATCTGCATACACATGTTCGTTGTTCAAATTTGTCATACCCCTTCTCGTGAAACATGCCTCATCAGTAAAGAGAATTTTGCTATTAAAATTGACATCTTCAGCTCGCTCCTGGACGTTTTGTACATGATAAGGATAGAGCGATTGTTCTTTAAGAACTCTGTAAGCAACATTCTTTGAAACGCCTGCTTGCAATACTAAGCATCGAGCACTTACTTCTCAATTTTCTTCTACTATTTCCAGAATTTGTTCTTCTAACCTGGGTGTGCAAATTGTACGAGCACGTCCACGATCAGCTGTGATCGATGCAAGGTTTCCTGTTTTGCGAAGCCGTCTTTCAATGTTTGCAAAAGTTTGACGATTGGGCACGCGACGATTTGAAAATTTTTCGTTGTACACTCTAACACTTCTCCGACAATTTCCTTCGCAATATCCTAAAACCATCAACATATCCGTTTGCTCAGCATAAATGTAGTTTACAGCCATCACTACGTAAATAACAAAGAATATTCACTGCTAAAGATCACTAGCTAACACCAAGAGCAATTTGAGTCGCTTCACAATTAATAACCAATAGCTATTATCATTTATTTTTTAGAATACCAGACTGCTACATAATATTTATTTTAAGAAATGCAGTGCGTGGTCCCTCAGATTTTTTTTTGTGTCTAAACCTTAATTAACAAACAACAAAAAAGATTACTATTAAATGTCTCTTTTTGAAACTATTTTTTGAAAAGTTATTGATCTTAACATTAAAAAATTTTTGAGTGGTTTTTGCCGGGCTACCCGTGTTTCGTACACTAATGGTCCACTGATAATAACTAGTATCACCTTAAGAGATGACCTATATCTATAAGGAGTGCAATACCAAATATCATTAAAATCGACAAAACCTTTCTTTTGTTATAAGCAAAATAAAAAAAATTTTTTTGAACTTTGAATCAGAATACTGGCTAAATGAAGCACTTTTGGATATAGGTGAGTTAAGTTAAATCATCTTATTTTGAGCCTAGGAATCTGTGGTTAAGTGATGTCCATACATTTTAGGGACACCCTGTATATACTTGGTTACAGTCTTTACAATTAATTTTATATATTCCCGATTTATCACACATTTGTATTGAGTCTTACGGATTACCTAAAAGACTTTGCAAGTTGTTACTATTAAAGGTTACTGTTTTATAATCAAATTTTAAAAATATTTTTTGAAGACCTTTTGTGTATGTGGGATAATTTGGTAATTTGACATATTTCTTATCTATTTTGCTATTACTACTTCCCAACGTTGTAATGTTTCTAATGTTTAACTTATGTTTATGTTTTCTAATTACGTTTGTGACAACGCTGATTTTAAGTTTAAATAGGAAGGTTTAATTTTCATCTTTCATATCTGAAGGGATTAAATAATATAATATGTCGTGATAAGTATATTTAGACATTCTTGCTTAATATAATCTTGATGTAAACAGTTGTAAATACGCTTTGTCGTTTTGATTTTGGTATTAATGGTTTTTGGAAACATATAACAAAGCAGAACATCAAATTATTGCATATATTGCTATTAAAAAAAATCTATTATAAAAAAATTAAAACAAAGAAATAAGAGACATTACTTTCCACTTAATATACTTACGCTTATTTCTGCATCAAAGAATTATATAATGAAGAAACAGGTAAAAATTACACGGTTACGGTACACGTGTCGGAAGAATGTAAACTCGACTCTCAAAGGCTGGTCCATTTTTGTCCGCACATTCTAAAAATAATTATCAGTTTAACTGATTAATGAGTAATAATGATTGGTTCCCAATTATTAATGGCGGTATCCACCGATAATTGAGTACCCTGGGCATCATATTTTTTTGTTTTAGATGTAATACCACAACATTAAACACAAGACTATCATCGTCGTAAAAAGTGCAGAGCTCTGACTTTGAAAGCTCAACCTTTAAAAGATTCCAAGCAATTTCAATGTCACTAATTAGAATCTATACATGGTTGCATGTTTCTATAATTTAACAACTGTTTGTAAAATTAATAGTTATAAGTTTATTTTTAAAACTTTTATTATTGGGCGCATTTTAGATCACGACAACATGAATTTATAAATCAAGTATTGATTTTATTCCTCTTTTCTAGATTTCCAATTGTTTTTGTAACTCCTTTGATCTCCTGCTTCGTCTGTGTATTGTAACAGTTTAGAGCTCGATTTAGCCACCGACCTTTTTCCATGCTCTTTATATTTCCGCGTCAAAGGAATGTTTCTAACCCATCCATGTATATATTCTTCTAATACTCCTTCTAATTTCTTCATTCGGCATATGTTCCTACCTCGATACTACTTGTTTTCAGGAAATCCGTATCAACTGTACTTATTCCTCTGTGTTATTTGTCGGTACTATGATTCTGTATGTCAATATCGGCTCCAAGGTTGTTCCATAGATACTCATCTGAGTATTCATTTTTATTTATTTTGACCAAATAATAAATTTAGTATAGGCACACATTTTTGACTTTTATTTGACGTTCCATCACTTGATATAAGTATTTGTATTTTTTCGATCTTTTTCGTAATTTTGATTTCCGTCTTTTAGTTTGCTTGGAAAATAACCATTGTCGTTTTCAGTATTTGCAAGTGCTTGCTTGAGGACCCTTTAAAATTTTGAATGGTTTCGAGATTTTATGATCTATGTTTACTACACTTTGAGGGCACAGCCATTGTATGACGACATATAATGGACCAGTCCAAGCGCAGTCAGGACAATGACGTGAAATTAGTAAGATAAAGAAATAGTTAACAAAATAATTGAAAAACAGATAACAAAAAACGTCTAAACGTCATGTACGTCAATATTTGTTTCTTCGTGCGTGTTTTAGAAGTTTTTAAAATAAATAAAAAACAAGCGTTTACCGCAGAATATCACATAACCCCGATAAGCGAAAAGAATATTGCGGTTTAGAAAAAAAATGGTTTAAACAAAAGCTATAGACAATAGAATTTCCAACTTTTTCCTCAATTTTTTTTGTAAAATTGATATTGGTTGAAATATTGTTACAACAATTATTGTCACGTGACTGTTATATCTCAGTAAATACTTATCGGATCAAAAAATAATTTAAACAACTTTTATTTAAAACAAAAATGTGTAAAATAAATATTATTCAGCCAATTTCTTCAGACCTTCTATCCCACGTTTTATTGTTTGTTCTTGTTACTAACTTTTTACTTTTCTGGTTATTGGGCATACATTTTTCGATCTTTGGATCCCTAGTATCTAACCATATTTGGTATGTTTTTCATCAATTCATATTTTGTTGTTACATTTGTTTCTATGTCTATTGCATCCATTTGCGCAGCCAACTTATCGTAATTCACTTCCTCAGTCACAAACGTGGAAAATGTTTATACAGACTGTAAAATAAAGCATCCATGATTATCAAATAACTTTTATCTCAACTTCTAATAAATATTACAAATGAATACTGATCTAAAATCTGACGAAATTTAAATATTTGGAAGAAAATTCGGAATTTGTTGCGAATATTTTATATCTTAGAATGTTTCTTTAGGATTAGCATGTACTGCTTCTGAAGCTTGTTCACTAAACTTCCCAAGTCAACAATTTTCATATTTGCAAAACTGATTAGTTTAGATTGAATTGAAATTGTTTAATGAGATTTTCGAAATTATCAACCAAAACAAGATTTTACAACAGATTCTAAGATACATAAATATTTGACATATTTGACACCACCATTTGGCAAAGTGATTGTAAAATATTAACTTTTGACAGTTACAATCTGTAAGAATTCCTATTAAATAAACCTCCATAGTAGGCTTCTCGTTCAACATGACAAATTTTCTACAAATATCTGGAAAATCTTTCAGCATAGCGTTAAGATTTGATTGTTGATCAGTTGATAATGTTTTTAAAGTGACGATTTGGGGCAAGTGGTGTTTATCAACATGACATCAGGTACAAGGATACACTAAAGCGTGTAAGAATATTTGCAAGTTTTAAACCTGTGGCAATATAGAATTTATCTATATCGTTCAACTTCAAGTCCCATAATTTCTTTACATTATGATAGTTTTCATGTACACCAAGCACAATATACAATACTATAAAAAGTTGATAGTAATGTTAAATCGATAAATCCTCTAAAATAATAATTATAGATTAATATCCTGCCAAGGATTCCTTAATGTGGAAGTATGAAATTAAACCACTACCCCGGTTTCAATATGCCAACGTTTCGCTGGGCCTATCCAAGCTTTATCAAGGTGTCCTTAACGTTAGGGCGTGGTTATCAAAACTAACATTAACATAAAATTCCAACAACTATAACTAACAAGAATTAACCATTAATTCAAATTAATGGTGGTCAATAATTAAAAACTATGTATAAACTATATAAATAACGAAAAACCACATATTAAAAAGACGCATAGATAACTGTGACTAACATTATTAGTCTATTCTTGTAGCTGTGACTAACATTGTTAGTCCGTTCTTGTAATTGTGCGTCTTTTCAATATTTATTTATTTGTTATTTATATATTTTATACATAGTTTTTAATTATTGACCACCATTAATTGTTGTTAGTTATAGTTGTTTGAATTTTATGTTAATGTTAGTTGTGACAACCACTCTCTAACTTTAAGACGCCTTGATAAAGCTTGGATATCCTTGACAGGATATTCATCTATAAAAAGCTGCTCATTTCTACCATAACTTTCCTGCTTCTTTACGCAATAATCATTTCTATTCTCTTGTAGCCTTAACATATTTTTAAAAATCACCCGCCCCCAATTTTAACAATAATATAACACAAATTATAGAAGCATAACAACCACAAACAAACACAGAGAAGGAATTACAAACTTCCACTGATATTGCATTGTAAAGCCTACATATATTATTTATAGGAGAATAACAATTTTGATTACTTCTAGACACTTCTAGCAATTTCAAACCTAAATTTAAGTGTTGTAAAGGCAAGCGATTTTTCCAGAGTAACATTTTTGTTAGATGATAATTGAAATAAGCTTCACTCTCGAAAATCGTAGTGGGGATGGTTGTCAAAAATTTGATGTATGCTTACCATATCTCTGTAACTATTATCGGACAAAAAAAATACTTACGTAGAACAAACTAAAATGCAATTTTCGCTTGAAACTATTTTTTTTAAAGTTTTGGAAAAAACTAAAAAAAGCGATTATAACAAATGATAGACCATAAGTACCACATTTAGTCAGTCAGTTCATTTAATTAAAACAGATTGTTTTACCCTACTGACTAACCACGTAACAGGTCCGATATAAAGTTTCCAAATTTTTGAAAAGTTCTGTGGCCGATACTGGTGTTGTTTACATTTTTTTTAATTTTTTAAACATACTTATCTTAATATAAATTAATCAAAAGCACATATTATAAACACAAATTACATTTACAACGATTACCTATTTTTATCATGGAAGTACGTAATTAAACATAATCCGATTGTACGTACGTCTCACACAGTACCCGTTATCTTAAATACATAGAAGAAATTTACTTCTTGCATATCATCATTATGTTAAGTAAGTTAACACAGTTTAAGTTCAAGAACACAATTTATGACTTAATTTTTTAAAGTTTTACGTAACGTGCTTTAAGTTTTTGTAGGTCCGCACCATGTTACGGGCAATGTTATGAAGAAAAATTATCAGATGAAAGATTAGAGTTGTCATAATCGTAATAGCTACGTGTATGAGTAAACCAAGTTAGTTGATAACTTGTAGTAGTTGTTGCTAGTTCTCCAGAACGAAATTATGAAGAAAAAATATAATATAACGTCCATCGAGAATCCTAATCACATATTTGTTAGTAACAACAAATCAAAAAATTATAGAAGTGAGGTGTTAGATGCCTTTTAACTTTAATTCCAACGATAATTTTTGCAGGTCCTAACAAGCCGGCTGACTTTGAAGAAGCAATTACTGCTGCAAAATATGGAAAGTTTAATGTTTTGGTTTTGATGACCATGATACCAACATGTCTGTCAACTGCATTTAGTACAACTACTATGTCATATATTTTTCCAATAGCGCAATGCGATTTGGATTTGTCTTTAGATAACAAAGGAATGCTAAACTCAGTTACATATTTAGGTAGCGTAGATTAATTTTGTTGTCTAGTTTTGGATAAATATTTTAAGGAATGATCGCTAGTGGATTCATATTTGGATATTTAACCGATGCTACCGGAAGAAGAAGATTAATTATGTACATATTCGCACTTGATGGATTGGTAGTTATATTATCTGGATTGTCGCAACAATTTATACCATTATTAGTTTTAAAATTTTTAGGCGGATTTGTGTAAGTACTTTTTAATGTTCCTATATTGTCCTTATCAAATGCTTAAAATAATAAAGTTTAGCATTGGAATTTTCCTAATAGATTTCATAAATAGAATGCTTGTATGCGTAATAACATTGTTTAAATGACGCCGCGGAAGGAACTTCTACATCTAGTTTTTTTTAATAAATATCCGAGGTCTTCGGTTATTGATATTCTGTTATGAGCTTTCAGCATAAAAATGCAAAGAAATTTAAATGTCTGTACTGTGGCTTTTATTGGTTTCGTAATGTTAATCAACGTTTCGCTCACTACGTAATAGGCTTCGTCAGAGCATATAAATAAAAAAGTCTAAAAAAATAAAAAACAAACGCGACCAAAGGTTTACGGTTAATATGTTTTTCTACTTTGCGTTTATACACAGTATACTATTGGCGCGGAGTAATAAACCTGTCAGAATTATCGAATCTCCCGTATTGCAGTGGCGTAGGTACCTGATACGTTTGGAAAATCATATTTTTAGTAGGTAAATATATTATAATAGTAAAATCTACCTTGATATGAATTATTATGTGGTTTCTTTTATTGTTTCAATCCTTACTTTGTGGAATCTATTTTTCATAGTAAATATTTTAATTCTGCAATATTCCACCGTTTAATAAGATATAAATAGATACAAAACTTTTGTAAAACATAGTATTTGAATATAAAATTAAACTCTAAATCTATAAATGACAAATGTGTCGTTTCTCAATTTGTCTATTTTAAATTTTAATTTTATATAGGTACGTATACTGAGTTTTACAAAAGTTATGAATCTATTTGTATCTTATTAAACTGTGGAATATTTCAAAAAAAAATTGTTTACTATTATGTGGTTTGTTTTTATTATTACAATTAAGAATCGATATAGCTAAATAAAGTAATTTTAAAACAATTATTCTTTAGCGTCAAAATGTGTGTTGGATTATCTATCATCAGGTAAAGTGGGGTCGTTAGCGCAGTCATTACGGCAGACGGGTTGTAATTTCTGCGAAAGATTACAGATAATTAGTTGTTTGACCGAAGAGCTTCGTATACTTTCTAAATGAAAATATGTTTAGTTTGTTATTAGCAATGAATCGGCTTGTTTGTTTGTTTGTGTGTTAGTGCAAATAATTTTGAAATGGAAAACTTTTCACCAGCAATACGTGTTAAAAGTGGTGCGTTATCTGCTAATGAAAAAATTATAATTTTAAATGTGCATGACGCTGTTCGATGTCAACACCCTGCAAAAAGTGTCGATGATATTGTAGAATTATGTTCTGCAATAACGGGAATATCAAAATCCACCATTTATAAACTAGTAAGGGAAAGAAAAAATTTGGGACAAGTGCTTCACCCACTTCTATCTCCTGGTCGGCGCCCGATGGAATTAGATGATTCAATGAGGAATTCTGTCCGTAGAAAGGTTCACTCGTTCTACTTAAGGAAAGAGATTCCTTCAATCGATAAGATTTTACTAGCAGTAAATGAGGATGAAACTCTACACTAAATGAGTCGTAGAACACTGTGGAAACTTCTTCGCAAGTTGAAGTTTACTTGGGAGAAGATAAATAGAAGATCCGTTTTAATTGAAAAACAAGAGATTATTACATGGAGAAGAATTATCTTCCGGAAATAAGAAAATGTAGGCCTAAAAGCAGGCGTATATTCTACTTAGATGAAACCTGGATCAATTCAGGACATACCTTAAAAAAAACATGGCATGATAATACCGTTACGAGTGCTCGACAAGGATTTATAGAAGGGCTATCGACAGAATTTCGACCGCCTTCTGGGAAAGAAACACGGTTAATTATTACTCAATTGGCAATGAAGATGACTTTGTAGATGTTGGTTTGTTAGAATTCGAATCAAAGAAAACTGAAAAATATTTTGAGCAGATGCTAGATTTGATACCCCAAGGATCTATAATAGTTATGGACAACGCCAGCTACCACTCACGAAGATACGAAAATTTACCTACCAGCGCTTGGAGGAAAGCAGAAATTATAGATTGGTTATCTGTTAAGAATATAACTTTTGAAGATGACATGGTGAAAAGAGAATTATTGGATATTGTTAAAGTTTATAAGAATAAGTATATACGTCTAGTTATTGACGAAATGGAAAAGAATCGGGGCATTGAAGTACTGCGTTTACCACCTTACCATTGTGAGCTGAATCCAATAGAGTTGGTTTGGGCTCAAGTAAAGGTGAGGTCGCTCGTAACAATACCACTTTTAAACTCGACGATGTGAAAAAACTTTTGGAAAATGCATTAAACAAAGTAACACCTGAAAGATGGAAGAACTGTGTATCTCATGTCGTTAAGGAAGAAGACAAATGTTGGCAACTGGATAATTTAGTAGAGATAATATTGGAGCCAATTATTATATCAGTAAACACACAAGACAGCCATTCTGATTCCGAAATGGAAATTTCAGACGAGGAAGAAAGTTAAATGACCAATCGTAATGTGCCTGAAACAGTGTTCTACTCTCTAAACACCATTTATCTGCATTACTATTTTATTTTATATTTATGTCATATATTATTTATATGTTATTTATTTTATTTGTATAGTAGATCACATTACAAATTTTACTTACGTATTATATACCATTATTTTTGTATCTTGGTATAATACCCACATGTACGGCTATGATTCTCGTTTCGTCAGTACTTGGGCTGATGTCAACGTGTTTACACAGATTACACTATTGTTCTCAGACCCTAGATGGGTCGATATGCTGCAAGAGCGGCACAATGATCGTATTTTGGTTAGAATTAATTGGTTTTTACTTAACCGTAGAAGTACCGCTTACACAAGAAAATAAAGAATTATTTCAAGCAATTATGATTTATTACTCCGCGCCAATAGTATACAGACTTTAGGCTGAGCCTATTTTAACACCAAAATGACGTCATTTGAGTGTTATAATAAACTGTTTGCATGCGTATAAATAAACTAGTAAAATGTAGTATATTGATGTTGGTCAACTGTTATGCTTACGTCAAAAATTAATGGAAACAGCTTTCAGTATTTAAAATAACACGAATTTTATAAATGTCACAATTACTTTAAAATTTCTTAGAATTAAAAATTTTACTTTTTACCCTTCAGCCATACATACTGCTTGTTCAAAATTTCAAAGTCGAGCTTGAATAGGTGCTTTCTGGCAATTGTATTTTAAAATATTATTATTTGTCACACGCTTAGGAAAGTCCTCCAAACTAAAATTTTAATAATGTTACATTTTGGGTCATACTCCAAATTAAAAAAAAACATTTGCAGTTGCTTTGCAAGGCGAAAATATTTTGTTAAATGCTTTTAAATGCAAGCTCATTTATACTGAGTTTTTATTGTGTTTAAACAAACAGTTTGATAAAAACACATATTTTTTTATATTTCTATTTAGTTTTTTTGGTTTTACTTCAAGTACAATAATAATATATAATTGAAAAATTAAAAGTTATGTAAAAATTGGAAAATGCTTAATGTGCCTGTACATTTAATGGGTTAATCACAAACACACCGAAAACTTTCAAACAATATGTAAATTTGCGTAGAAATAATTAAATGTTTACTTTTTATTTAAAGATTAGAAGAATTAACAAAATATTGTTGTTTTTGATTTGCAAAAAGGTAATATTTAAACTATTAATCTGTACTTTCGGCAGTCAAGTAACAAAACTAAATTTCTTAGAAAATGATTTTTAGTTACTAATATATTTTTATTAAAACAAATTATTTCCGATTTGGGAGGATAAACTTACACTGCGGTGAAAGTGGTCACGTAAATTAATAAAATATTACACTTATCTTACTTTTGGTTTTTTTTAAAACGTGTATAATTTTGACATTCTTAGGGTCACTTCTACAATACCGGTTAATGGCCTGAAACAACAATTCCGTGACTCCAATCCAGGTGGTTGTTATTGGGAAGAAAAAAATTATTTCTATGCGTTGTGTATTAAAATCTTTTTTAGTATGGAACATAATAAGGTTCGCTATAGGGTACTATATATCTGCATTACAAAAATAACTATAAATGTGCTAACGCAATATTAAATAATTAGACGATATAATAATGGAAAAGTTATACATATTGAATACATAATACATACATATACATAATATGTACCTATTTTCTAAATGCTCGTTATACCTATTAATTACATACATATACATACCATTAAATTACATTTTTCTGAAATATGTTTGTATTAAGGGTTGTTTTACATTTTTAAGTTTAGTTTGTAAAACAGAAGATTCAACTTTGCACATCTCTAAGTTTTTCACACACTTTACCCATATCTTTAATGTTTGACGTAAAAACTTCAGATTTTTCTGCACCACTTTCATTGTTCAAATCATAGCCTTCACTGTAGTCTAATTCACTGATTATATCTTAAATACTTAAATTGGGGTTTTCGGTCAAAATATCACAATCAATAGATGTATAATTTTCAAGGCTTACACGTTGATTACCTTCTAATAATACAGGAAAAAGCTGAGATAGTGGAATTTCGTCTTCTTCATTAAAATCTTCTTGCAGAACCTTTTCCAAGAATCCTGCTTTTGCAAAACATTTAGCAATTGTAATAGGCGAAAGGTTTCTCCAGGTTACTGATATTTAAACTAAAGCGCTGGTTAAATTGATACTTTTTTTCGCATCTTCAAAAGGACGTTCGGTATTTGTGAATGTTAGCAGCTTTTTGATTAAAAACTTCCTGTAGGTTATCTTAAAGTTTTGGATAATTCCTAGATCCAGTGGCTGGCAATGGGATGTGGTGTTTGGGGATAGAAAAACAATGTTCACATTTTCAAGAGTCACTTTGGGATAAAACGTGGCATTATCCAGAAATAATAAGACTTTTCTATTTTCTTTTTTCATTTTTTCATCAAATTTTTTTAGCCAGGAAGTCATAATCTCTACCGTCATCTAAGCTTTTTTATTAGATACTCATTCTAAGGGCAATTTGTTGATATGAGAGCCTTTAAAGCATCTTGGGTGTTTACTTTTTCCAATGACTAACGGATTTTCCTTATCACCTTTCATGTTTGTACAAAATAAAATTGTCAATTTTTGTTTCCCAGCTCTTTACTACTACATTATTTTATCGATTTTTAAAGAGAACGTTTTGTTCGGCATTGCAAAGTAAAAAAGTCCGGTCACGTCAGCATTGTACACATTTTTGGGTGAATACTTCTTTAATATTACTGACAGCTTTGCTTTCGAAGCTTCAACAGTGTCCAGGTTAATATCAGCTGACTCCCCGAAAATTGTTTTAAAGGTTATGTTATGTCTTTGACAAAATTTCTCAAGCCACCCATTTGAAACTTTAAAATCCGTCATTTTTAAATTTTTCGCAACTCCCAATGATTTCTTTTTTATTAATAGTCTAGATATAGAGATATTTTTATTCCTAGCGTTACAAAACCAATTGTAAACTACTCGGTCAATATCTAAACCTTCAGTTATAGGAAATTTTATTTTCTGCTCTGTATTGGAACTTTCTTCAAATAGCTTGTTTAAATCACATTTGTTCTTTAAAATATTGTTAACTTGTGTTCCTCCAACAGTAAATTTTTTAGCCAACTTTCTAGGAGTGGTATTGAACTTTTCACTTTCCACAATTATATTGTGGAACGTTTTCTTTTTAGCGACATTGTACGCAAAATACAATTTTTAGGGTGAGCTTAATGAGCCTTTTAATTGCACTTTCTTTGTAATGACAGTCTATTGCAAATCGAACAGACTCTTTAAATCCGTTTTTAAATTTCGGTAATTACTTAATCCTCACACAATGAAACAATTATATATTATGCACAACTTGAACGCTAAGCTGTTGTCTACTAATGACCTTACTTAAGAATGGCCGGAAATGGGAAGTAGAATTACATGTATTTTTCCAAGAAAGTTTACAAATGAGTGGCCGTGGCCGTTATCGAGAGGTGGTCGCTATTACGAGGGTATTTCCGTATAGTTGGTTTTTGACTAGGAAAACTTGGCCGGTTTTAGAGGTCGTCGTTTTTAAGGGGTGGCCAAAAATACAGTTTTTACTGTATGCACTAAAGTATACTTTACATATGGAAAGAGGCAAATGTAGATAGTTATGTTACAAAACCATTCATTATCTACTTTGAATATTCTACATTTGTTTGTTCTGAATTAAGTTTGTCATTGAATTGTCTCTTAATTATTTTTAAATTCAGATTCTCAATTAGATCCATTTTACTAGGTTTTCTAAATCCTAATTCTTCTAATATCCTCTTTGAGGCTAGATTATACGAGTGTAGACTATAATTTTGGATATTGATATTATAGTAACGTTTTAAAGTGAACACTTCGCATCGTACGGCTAACATCCTACAAACCTTTCAGGCATGTGGCATTTCTTAGAATAGTTCCAATGGAACTACATTCTTAAATTTTTGAGAATTTTTTCTACCCCATGGCTACAGACAAACGGAATGCATTCAAATTTAATCCTTTTGATTTGTTACGTAGTTGGAACGGAATGAAAGATGCGTCCACAAAATATAAAAAGTTTGTATGCCACCACTTATGTGACTTACGGTCCACTTTATACAGACTTTATAACATATTGAACTTATCGACGTTATGAGCATTGTAGTTAATAACCAAATGAGGGAAAGTTATCTTGACAAGGATTCTATCTTTTTTTCTTCTTGAAACACGACTTATTGTTGTTAGATTTAGGTAATTTTCGAGGAATATTACGTTCTTCGATCCATCCACCTCATTCCGATTATTTCACTAGTAGATATGCGACAATCTTTGTCGCCCTGTTTCATATCTTCATCTAATTTTGTTGAAAATTCTAAATAGTTATGTAATATTGTGATAAAAAATGTCATTTGTATTAATTGAATAGTTAGTGTTCAAACGACAAACTTTGTTACGAACCGGGGTTTCATTTTATCAAACGAAATCAAGTTGAATTTGGATATATTGGTGCCGAAACCCGAGAAAGTTGCTTAAAGCTGATAAAAATGTGATCATGGATGTGACATTAAGAAAAATGTATCGCGCACAGTTAACGAAGTTAATAAAATCCGTGAACACTTTAATAATGGGCCAAAACGTGAATTTAGATGTGGTAGCTGTATCAATTGATGGAATAAATGTTGTGAACGCAACTTTAAAAGATTTCAATAGTAAGTTGATGGCCAGTTTTGATGAAACGCAGTATGAAAATAAATGTGAAAAAAGAATACGATCGTGCTATAACAGAAGCGATTGCAAGACTAGAACGTAAATTAGTGACCGAAACGAAGATACAACATGAAATACAAAGAAAAACGGAAGAAAACAATAATGATAGAATGGAAGATGCGTAAGTATTAGGTAACAATCAAAATATTGTGCAGAATATCAAGGTAAGATTACCTAAACTTGATATTGTTAAATTTAACGGTGATGTCGTTCTTTGGCCAGAATTTTGGGAACAGTATAGTATAGCAATTCATGACAATAATTGTCTAGATATTACTGCCAAGTTTGCTTACATATTTAACCGAAAAGGCATTAATTACAATATCTGGATTAACATCAAGTCAAAACTCGTATAATGACGCTATCGAATTGTTAAAAGCTGAATATGCATGTACGGAGAGGATAATTATAATTATATTTAAAAATTATTAAAGCTTTTTCCTGTAAAACATAAGAGAAATACAATTGCTTTAACAAATCTTTTTGCTACTGTATTAACAATAACCAAGTCTTTGTCAACCTTAGGAATAGCAGTTAATCAATATGATTTATTATAGTCCGTGGCCTCATGATATAATGTATCGGGAAACTTATATGTCAGCTTTTTATATCTTAGGTGTAGAATGCTATGAAACGTGCAGATCCTCGACATAAGGCCTAAAAAAGTTCACCGTTAGATTTAGACGTATACAATATTGGATGCAATATACTCCAATTATCTTGGTGCGTTAGTGCAAACAAAAGGATTGATAAAGAAGTTGTGTAGAAATTAATGGAGTATGACAATGCAGTTTGCGAATATATGCGTTCAGGTTGTGAGGTTGTGCGGAAGAACATTAACGTTATGGAATATTCTTACTTTATGCCATATCGGCCAGTTTATGGATACGATAAAGATATAACTAAACTTAGAGTTGTTTTTGATGCATCGGCTCATGCACATGGTTTTCCTTCTTTGAATGAAAAATTACCAAGTGGTAAAAATCTTCCTCCGAATAGACTCAAAATCCTAATTAATTTTCCTATAGGAGCTGTAGCAATGATTGCGGTCATCAAAAGGCTTTTCTACAAATCAATTTACACGATGAAGAAAAAAATTATTACAAGTTTCGTTGGTTTAAGAAACCAGTTAAACATGAAATTGCGTCAAAATCAGAATTACCGGATTTGGCAATGTTTCGAATGACTCGAGTTACATTTGGGGGGACATCTAACCCTTTCTAACTAGTAGCTACACTAAGGAGACATTTAAAGCAAGTTCCTGAACGTGAAATATCAACCATTTTAATGAAATCATTTTATGTTAACGGTTTATTAGTAGCATTAGAGTCCACTAATGCAGCTTTAGAATTTTATGAAAAGGCTAGAAGCATTTTGTCAAGAACGAACATGAATTTACGTAAATGATTTTTTCAATTATATCAAAATAATACAACGATTTAACCAAGACAAAGAAAAATCATCAGCAAACTCTTTATGCGAATCTGAAAAAGTTTTAGGAGTTGCCTAGTGGTTCGTCTAGATAACCACACAAAAAAACTACGACCTGGAAATCCAAAACAAATTTTTCATGCACAACTTACTCGACAAAAAACATTTTCTGGTGCAATAATTGCCACAAAATATTTTCAGCACTACTGTACCCATCGGTAAGCTGGCACAATCAATAGGCAATTTAAAAAATAACATTATGGTATTCTCAAGTAACCAGTTGTCTTCAAAAGGTTAAAAAAGGCTAGCGTTCGCTAGTCCAACTTGCACTTAATAAAGTACAGCAGTTTCATTGAGCGTGCAAAGACTGCATAACCTAAAGAAAACATAATTTCAAGAAGATAAACCTGATAATGAATAGAATGTTGGGATATCAAATCTAACAAAACCATAGAAGATGAAAATGTATCTTACAATATCTGATTTAGTGATGATGTAAGTTTTATTTTAATAGTTACAGTGACTAATAACAATCACATTTTGTATCCACAAAATTAAAAATTAGAATAGAACACTATGTAATCTGATGGATAACTTTTTTTAGATTACTATACTAATGGTTACATAAATTCTAGAGAATGGTAAGAATAAGCGTGGAACACAAAAATTACCAGCACGGTTTCCTGGTTTGCTTCTAAAGTAAATTTCAAATCAATGGTTTTTTCAAATTTTAAGATATTCCTGTTTAGAAGGTTAAGGCTATCTATTGAACTAGAATAAATTTCAAAAAAATGTAAGATATCCGTAGACGTATCAAAATAATTTTTTTTAATAACGCTGGAAACTGGAACGTTGATAAAAAACTCTTTTTAACAGTAGGAATATATGAGGTATGGGAATTAAAAACCGCAAACGTTTTTCGGTCGTATGAAGAAATATAAACAACAACAGATTTACGAAACGGGGAAAAAACTAACTTTAAGTTTGTAACTTATTTATTTCCGATATGTTTCTTTGTGCACGTAAAGAAATTTTGATTTACATCAAGAATATACAATCAAAAAGATAAAACAGCGTAAATTTATTTTAGCTCAAGGTGAAGTCGACAATCTGAACGCGACTTTCAAGTAAGGAAAAATAAAGAAACTCTAAAATTTTCACGTGCAATACCAAACGTGCACCAATTTTTCTGTGTAATTGAAATTCGACGAAATTTGAATTAACAATTTTCTGAAAAGAAAAAATTGCAACAAAGGTTACATAATTCTGTTTTCTAATTATTCAGATCCCAAGCCACTTTTATGGATTATAGATCCAGAGTATTTAAAATTGTGTCTTTGATTAATCTTTACGTGATTATCGATAAGAATGTTAAAGTTTGCTTCTGTATTAACCGCTAAATATTCAGTCTTTTAAAAAGTCACTATAATCCAAAATATCCAATATAATGCAAAAAAGCATACAAAATCTTACGTGTAAGGTGTCACTCCACCGCCATCCCAATTAACATGTTTGAGAAAAGAGCTGCCCCTTTTAGCATCTACACAGAAATTTTGTCAATACGAGAGGTCCACTTCAAAGTTGAATTAATTTTACCAACTAGTTTAGCATTTTTTGCATTTTTTGTTTTCTAGGAAAAGAAGATGCTTGGGCCCCCTTAGGTCCTTTTCACAAAATAAAATGTACTTGGTTGAATAGAGAATTACAATACCTTTCATATGAGGTGCCACTTGACCCGCCCTGTAAATTGAAATTTTTTAGGTAGGGGCTGCCTGTTTATTTATCAAGACAAATTTTATTGTTAATGAATGTCCCTTGCACACATGAATTGGCATTCTCGACCATATTGCAGTATTTTCTGACTTATTTTTGATTTTCAAATAGGGCTGTGGGAGAACCTGGGGGCTCCCTGACCAAAATAAGATGCATATAGCTGTATAGAGAATTAAAAGGGCTTCTATATGTGGTATCTGTTGACTTATCATGCTATTTAAGATTTTCGACATGGGGGATGCCAGGGACACCCTGTTGTTATTTCGGGATCAACTTTGTCTTCTAAAGATGTCCCCCTCCAAACAAAAATTAACCTGTCCGAGCGTTTTTTTTTTGAAGTAAAAGATAACTCCAAAAAACGATGTTTAGTTTTCGGTGGGCCACCCTGTATAGTGGTCGTTAGTGATAGAGATTCTCATTCCAAAGACTTCAATATAGATATAATATCAGTGAGAATGGACCTTTTCAAAGAAAGACATCTTTGTCTATCTTGTGACGTCACTGCGCGATGGCATTGCACATAATATGTAGATTTTTGGTTACTTTTTATGCTGATATTTTTGTTTGAACGTTAAATGTCAGACTTGATAAGTGACAACTGACAAGAAATAATGCAAAACTGGAATATAACCTCAAACTACTATCAAATTAACATTATAATTGATGAAAGAAATATTGTTACCTCTCTGACAATACTCACATATGTGCAGTGTCACTGCGCATAACTTCCATCTGCCTTTATTGAAAAGGTCTAGATGAATAAAAAATTACAAATGCAAATTACAATCAATGTCAAAAAAGCATTTAAATGCAGCAACACATGCTCTATAATTTATGTAAAAATTTGATACCTACATTTAAGAAGGACTCACAACTAAAACCAAAGTACTAACAATGCAACCCTCAAATTAAAACTTGAAATAATAAAGAGGAATAATAGAATTTGATTAGATTAACAACATATTAAGGGCCAGTTGCACTAAACTGGGTTAATTTAACCGTAGGTTAAAAACAATAGTATCCAAGGATGAAACATAGTAACAATGGTTTTAACCTAAGGTTAAATTTAATCGAGTTTGGTGCAACTCCTAACATAGGAGGATAACTTGGTTAATAAAAAAGATATAACTTTTAAATTTTTTTACATTTAGTACAAGTTACGGAGTGCCATAGATATACAGTGTGTCCAAGATAAGGATGAACAGCATGGTGATCTGGGAAACCGTGAGAGATACAGAGTCGGTTAAATTTGAAAAAAGTTGCCTACTCGAGGGGTCGACATTTTGCTGTTGAGAAACTCACTGAGTTCGACTTACTTCCGGAGATATTCAAAAAAAAACAAAATTGTGCAATTTCGTTTTTATTATATTCTGAAGTTACCAAAAAACTAAATGCACTTTGTCATTGCCACTATTCTGCTCTACAAGATGGTGTTTACGAATTTTTAGTACAACGTTTTGTTTTGAAGAAACCATCATCAACTTTATTTTTTCTTATGGCACTTAAAAAAAGTACACTCCATATAAGAAAGCATTTTTCATTACGAATTTAACAATGTACTACACAATATGCTTATTCGTGATTTTAATAAGAAAAAATAACGTTTTAGTAAATTTCTAATCTTTTTGGTCTAGTGTGCGCTGAATTAAACTATGGTAACGAAAAAATGAAGTCGAATTAACAATCGACTTCATTTCTTTCACTGTTAATTCTGACAGAATCTATTTGAATGACAAAGTAATATCAGTTTAGCAACGTTTTTCAGTGTAGGTCATATTTTACAATGAAGCAATTAAGGTTTTCAAACGAAAAAAAATTTGATATTCTGTCCTACTACATTACGTACCAGAGAAATTTTGAAGAAGCCGAACACTTGTATTCGATTACCCGGAACGGAGGCAACCAGGAAAATCCATATTTAGGCGTTTGGTGTCCAATCTAAAAGTCAACGGTTCATTCAAGCAACCCGTACTGTCCCGCCAAAAACATTTGAGCGCAGCAACATTTTCTGTTTGCCGCAATTATTTCAACGCACACTACATCAAAAAGATTTGAAATTTACGAGTTCCATTGTAAAATATGACCTACAATGAATGACGTTGCTAAACTGATACTACTATGTCAATCAAATCGATTCTGTCAGAACTAACTATACAATTCATTTCGCTGCCATAATTTCATTCAGCGTACACTAGACCAAAAAAGATTAAAAATTTTGAAAGATGTTATTTTTTCTCAATAAAATTACATATAACCATATTGTGTAGTATATCGTTGAATTTGTAAGAAAAATGTTTTCTTATACGGAGTGTACTTTTTTTGAGTGCTATAAGAAAAAATAAAGTTGATGATGGTTTCTTCGAAACGAAACGTTGTGGTAAAAATTTGTAAACGCAATCTTGTTGAGTAAAAAGAGTGGCAATGACAAAGCCAAACTCAGTAACTTTCTCAACAGCAAAATGTGGACCCCTCAAGTGGGCAACTTTTACCAAAATTAACCGACTTTGTATCTCTCGCGGTTTCCGAGATCCCCATACTGTTCATCTTTATCTTGGACACACTGTATATACTTTGTGCACATTTAAAAAATATTTTCTATTATACAAAGCGTTTCAAAGAGTCGTGGCAGCATAAACTTAAATTTTTTTGAAATGGAACACACCATATTTTCTTCAACGGAGAAGGAACTTTTTTAATTATCTTATCTTTCTAGTACCTCAAACTATGTTGAGCGTTCTACAGGGGTGTACAGTTATTTCGTTCAATATAAAGTTTGTTGTTTTACTTATTTATTCATTTAATTAAATGACGTAATAATTGTTTGTATTCACTGTTTATATGTAATGTTTGACTAGATTCCAGATAGAAGTACTGAAGTTTATACACCAAATAGCTATTAGACGCCTTCAAAAAAACTAAACACAGTTAGTCGAAACGTTGGCGGAATAATAAATATAGTGTTTGCCTGACTTTCTGCTCCGTACACTGCTATAGAAGGCTCAACATAGTTTGAGGTACTAGAAACAGTTTCTTTAACGTTCAAAAAGAAGTTTAAAACGAACTTATTTGTGGTTGAACTCCTGGTGGTTTTCTCAGAAACTGATCCTTCAATAAAGGAGGTGCGGTAGTGAAGAAGACATTAAAAGTCCATGTTAAATATTCTTGCCAACGTTTTGACCGATCATACCGGTCTTTCTCAAGGCATTCAAACAATTAGGGATCTTATAATGTGTCACTATTCTCATATTTTTGTTGTAGATTCTTGTTTAACATCCATTAAAACCCATGCAACTTTACAACGTCAAATAACGAGAGTTTTTAAAACGAACATTAGTCTACAAATTTCACAAAAAACAACATAAAAATTTTACATGCGATTCTTTGACATTATAAAAAAAATTATTTTATACACTGCACATTTACTTAAAATATAATAATAATATATTGTGAAAATGTAAATGTATGTAGTTAGAAAACATTAGTTTCAATTAAGTAACTACAAGGCGGTAATAATTCTGTGCTGCAAGTCCCAATAGTTGGTTAATCTAATTCACAAAATTGAATCTTACAGAGGAACGTTGAAAAAAAAAAGTTGATGAAAATGTATTCTCAACAAATTTTAATTTGAAAATTTTCCGAATGAATACTTTGTTTGAAGCTACGAACAAAAAATTACACGAAGACAATTTCTAAACCAAATTCTTTAGAAGCTTTAGGTTTCTCTTGAGACAAATGATAAAAGGAATGCTTGTGTATGCACATTACTGTATTTTTGATCATTTTTCTTAATACTATTCGTTTATAGATATTTTTTTTTTATATTAAAAATGTTTGCTTTTATAATACAACCGTACTTTAAAAAAATCTTAGTTTGGGTACGAATTCAAATTGTATGCGCAGCATAAATTCAAATAATATAAATAGCACCTTTTGCTTGATGCAACTTCGATAACACGTATGAATTTTAATCAAAATTAAAATAATCAAATTTTTAATTTAAAACTTGATGCGTTGATTAATCCCAACTATCATATTATATGGTCTTTGTTAATACGCTACATTTGCTACGAATTTCAAACTTTAATAACGATATTTTAACCTCACCAAAGACGAGAACAAATAATATTATGCATCCCCACACACATCCATGCAGGTATTTATTTTTCGTGGGATACTTTAGATCAATGGTTTATGTTCTTCTGTGTTATATGATCCCACTCATCCTAAAGCTAATGTATCAGGTCCTCTAAATCTATAGGCAACCAATGAAGAAGTCGACCCATCATCTCCCTCGCGTATTGAATTGGTGATAAGTGTGGATTAAAGTCATTGGGATAAACACAAGAGGTAATCTTTGCCTAATAGATATCGTACCCCAAATCATCACACCAGGTGACAACTTTTGACAACTGGGAATTTCCATTTCTCTTTGATATCGTCGCATCCTTGTACGGTCATCGTTTATCTACAAACAAATTAGTCACTAAAGGCAATTTCAGTCTACTAACGAAACCGCCCATGTTGCTTTCGACACCATGCCAGCGTGACAGCTTTCTGTGGTGCGGTTATAGAAAAACGCTCAAAAGATGAAATTTGTCAATAAATAGACGTGTTGCAAATTACCTGGTGTGCGGGCGCATAAGATTGGAAATTGACCTACACAAAACCAACACAACGGAGATTTTAACAATCAACGACGTCAAAACTTAGACACAAGTGGCTGTCAAATGCTGTCAAGTATATGTCAAGCTTGAAACTGTCCGAAAAGTTCTAAAAATCCTGTTTCTTTCCAATCCTATGCGTGCACATCTATGTTGTCATCTCTTTTTTTTTCAAGCTAGATGCAAATCTGTCATCTCTCAGACAATTAAAATAGGTCTATTGTTGCCATCGACACATGACGGACAAGAGCTCTTGTCACGATCGACTGTTCTTCCAATTTCACAAAAAGCCTGCTTTCTTCATAACGAGAATTTGATCTCAAACAAATTAAAAAATTTCAATGTTTTACTGGACGCATTCTATGGTGTTTACTTAACAAACTGTTAAAAAAACCGCTGACAGTTTTTTCTCGATATTTAGTTAATCGCTGACGTGGTTTGACAGAAAGTCCGATTGTTTTCTACTAAGCGTTAGAACAACATTTTACCAAAGTATCAAATTTGCAGTATTATTTTTTCGTAGTGGTGTATTTGATCAGAAAGTGAAAATAAATGCATACTAACTTTTAACTAATTTGCCATGCTACGTAGTACTTGGGTTGTACGGAAACGCAATCGCAAAACACTGCCACCAAAATTTGAAAAAGGGTTATAGGAAATTTTGTGCTAGAAAATAATAACTTTTGGAGTAGGTATTTTGACAAGTACTTTATTCAAAATTTTAGTATAAATATGGTTTTGTTATTGAACAATCGCAAAAACTCAAAACTTACACAACCTGATGTAAGCGCATTTAGAAAGATTCGAGTCTAAAGGCCGTCGTGATTATAAAATTTCTTCCTGACGTTTTGCTCAAGCGAGTAGTCAGGTTCTACAAAGATCCTTCCATCTCTGATGTTGGATGTAGACAGATAATTTCTACTTCGCAGATTATATTTATATTGATTCAAAGGAGGCGCGATTTGCACCGCGTTCCATTCGATTAAAGTTTTCTGAATGTTCATAGATTTCAATGGTCTTTTTAACAATCTTTTTTGATAATCGTTAGCTGTTGTGTGTCCGTTTTCCTGTACCCCATACGGCAGTTTGCTCTATGTACTTTAACACAAGAACAAAGTATTTGGTAAACTCCGATTGCTGGAAAAGGGTCTCTTTTTCCTTTTATTAATCTGATAGTCTGCTGAATCATCTTGATTGGTTTGAAGATAGTTTTGTTATCATCCTCTTTAGAATTCTTCTTATGCGGTCTGTGACTTTGGATATATATAAAAGATATGCGTAAGAAAGATACCGGTGCTTTTAATCTTTCGGACCTCATTGATCTTTTAATCACCTTTTTGATTTACCCGTTTATCCTCAAAGGCAGTTTTCAGTGTTCAAATTTCGACTGAAGATTTTCTAGTACACAAATTCTTTAAACTCGTTCCGTTAGGGTCTTGATTATTTAGTACTTTTGGTGTAGGTGGTGGTTTAATAAAGCATGCATGCTGATTACGACAAAAAATACGAAAAACCAAATATGATACAATTTACGAAAAAAACAAAAAATTTATCAAAAAACAAAATAACCAGTATAACTAAACTACAATATCTCACACATATGGATATCACTTCAACTGTACATAAGGTATATCCAAAGAAGAAACCCATTCAAAAGAAGAACTATTTTTTGTTATTAACCACCTCTTCTCTGAATGTTGAGCTCTCCAAAGTTATAGAGAGTATTATTAAAAAATTAGATAAGTTAAAAGAATGTTACTGCTAATAGACTACGCAAGTGTGAGATCACGCAGCCATGTTTGTTCTAGTTGGTTAGTAGTTCGCGTTCCAAACAAAGTGTATTTTGCATAAGGTTTATACAGTGTGTTCAATTAGTGTGTAATTGTTCGATTATGTGCTCCCAGACTACTTGTCCAAAAAAGTATAAGCAGACTTCCCAAATAGACTAAAAGTGGCACATTTGAATAATATTTTTATACATACAGGGTGATTCACAAGAAAACGTAGTGACCCTTTGTATTTTTGCCCCGTCGAATAACTCGTGAAATCTTGCGTACATTTGACCCATAATTTATATTCCTAGCTTCAGCGGTTTTCAAATTATTTTGCATGATTTCAAAATTTTTAATAGATGTACTGTATCAAAGAAATTAGTGTAGGCACTGTGTAAGTTATTGTAGAATATGTGTTAAAGTCTGAGTAAGGCTCTAATAAGAATTATTCTTGATGCCCGATAATATTGTACAGAGCGTCCGAAACATTTGGTTCAAACTTTGGCATCAGAAATACCTGTAACCTCAATTTTTTTTTGACCTCACCATTTTTTATGCTACTAGTGAATTCTCTTTCGAAAATCAGTGCGAACGTATCTAACATGTCCTATACCTGAAATAAGCAGTTTTTGATTTATTCGATAAAATCAATTTTTTTGTCTCAAAGTAGACTACAAGGATTGAGATAACAAGTTTCCTTGACACAATACAACCTCAGTCTCAAATTTTTTGGTTAGAGTGAGGTGAGAATTACTATGTTTAAAATCGATAGTCCCGTGAAATGTTTTGAAGAAAATTGTTTTGTCAAAAATTTTGTCTGTTTATTTGTCTGTATGTACATAACAGCACTTTGTGTTGAAAGCTAAGTATTTGCAGAAGTTATTTTAAAAAAAATCAAGTATCACTTAAATAATCATTTTTGATTGTAACGTAAATCTAAACTATGATTAAATTGCTACTGTATTATACCAAGAAACCTTGACCTTGATTGCATGTAACATCCAATCTTGAAAACTTATGTCCTCTGACACCTTCTAACTTTCTCATTGGATAAGAGGTAGTATCGATACCCGATCTATAGAAAATTCCATAAAAGCGTTGATATACAGAACATCTAATGAAACTCTAATAGCTTGTGAAATGGAAAGAAAAACCAGCACATTCAGTAAAAATTGATTTACTAGCTTTAGTGAAAGACGAAAATCTTAGCATATAGGGAATCAACAAAATCTACTCAGGTCAAAACGGGATTGTACATGTAATTGATGTGCAAGTTAATGATGGAATGATAACCGAATTATGCCGTTTCATGTACAGTATTCCTACAAGTAGCAAATAGATTATTTTTACATAATGTGCATTCAAAGCTTCATCTATGCGTAAAAATTCTTATGTTTTCTCTATTGTGTTCTCCTCATTCTCATCTTATACGCAAACATTCCACAGACGCATACAAAATATTTAGCATACGTGGTTTTTGGCGGACATAAAGGTCGTTTCCCAATTCCTGCACAATTAAAAATAATTAATTAATTATTGGTGTAAAAGTATACATTAGTAGAAAATAAATAAAATCAAGTATTATTTATAAATACAAAATATCTATAATAAATTTGGACAAGCAATTTAAACAATTAAAGGGCAATTAATCTTCCTTAATGGAGTGTGACAAAACTTTGGACATACCTCGTCAACATTTCTATATAACAAGTGAAGCTGTAACATGGTTTGATCACTTGTACGATAACGGAAACCCAATATTTTTATTGGCACTCAACTTCAATTACAGTTTTACACTCTATTCAAGTTCATGCTAATTATTGAGCACATGTTACACAGGCACACCACAACACACTATCAAAAGTATTGATAACCATCAGTTAAATAGATAAACAATGAACTAATTGGATTGTTCTTCGTTGAGGAGGGGCACCAAAAAACCATTAAGACGTTTTTTCAGGCAACGTTTCGTGCAGCCGAATGTGCACTTCTTCAGGTCTTTAAAACAAATAAATGGTCCGCCACTTGAATAAGTGTAAAAACACATGAATATTCATGTTTGTTCGTTTCTACGTATAGAGTGTGTGTTTTATTAGAGATATTTATTTACATTTAATTGTTAATTTATTTTGTGTTTGTTTAATATCTATGTGTTTTTTACACTTATTCAAGTGGCGGACCATTTATTTGTTTTAAAGACCTGAAGAAGTGCACATTCGGCTGCACGAAACGTTGCCTGAAAAACGTCTTAATGGTTTTTGGTGCCCTCCTCAACGAACAATCCAATTAGTTGATAATTATAGGAGGAAATATTTACCTTTGATCATAAACAATGAACAAAATAGAGGACTAATTTACATTTAAAGAAAATAAGTAAATTTAATAATTTTTTTAGAGTAAATGGGGCATACGCAGCTTACATTTCCTACGCAAATGAATTTCATGCCGCTAAATATAGGCCGTTTATAGCTTTATACAATGCTATAATTATGAGTGGAGCTGCAAGTATTATGGCGGGCCTTGCATGGTTAATCTTCACAGACAAAATAAATATTCCAATATTTAACAATTTTATTGGTGCCTATATTTTCATTATCTAATGCGTTAATAAAACTTAATTTGTAGTTATACGTTCATGGAACATATTCTTATTTGTTTGTTCAATTCCAAGTTTTTTGGCAAGCTTTGTTTACTTTATGATGCCGGAAAGTCCAAAATATTTAATGTCTATGGGAAAGAATAAAGAAGCATTGCAAGTGTTTCGTAAAGTGTATTCTGTAAACACTGGACTCAGCCCTGATACGTACCCAGTGAGTTAAGATTTTTTCTTTTTTTTTTTGATTATTTAATAATTATAATCACAGGTGAGAGTCCTGGTTGAGGAAAAGCCCGAGGAAAAGCAAACTGTTGAAACTACATCTGAAAAAGAATCTTGTACAGAACCATTCAAAAGTGGATGGCATGAAATAACACGGTTATTTAAACCACCTTACGTAACAAAAGCTGTTTTGGTTTTAATAATTCATTTTGGATATTTATTAGGGTAGTATCATGAAATGGGTATGCATTTGTTTATCTCCTTTTTTGCAGCCTTAACACTTTAAGATTATGGCTTCCTCAATTGTTTATAGCTATTTATGATTACGATGTAATAGAAAAACCACAAGAATTTGATTTATGTACGAGATTAGATAGTCTTGCTCATAGTAATGTAGCAAGCAACGCGACATGCAGCGTGGTAAGTAATGCGATAATCAATTTTAAATCAACAAACAATAATCAGTTTTCTTTAGAATTACGACAATAAATCGGTGTACCTTTACGTCATAATATGCAGTATTGCTGTTGTTGGTTTTCTTTTGATTAGTTTGGCGGTTGTAGCGAAAGTGTCAAAAAAGAAAGTGTTAGGTATATTAAATACTAAGACAAGTAATACTATTACTTTAATTAAACTATGGGTATATTTTAGTAATTGGCGGTTGTTTATCAGGAATTACTTGCGTTATGATATATTTTTCTCAAAATTTTTTAACAGTGATGATCTTATACACGTTACACACAGGTCTTATATACATCACAACTAATGTTGTTATAGCGGTGGTAGTAAATGTATTTCCAACATCTTTTAGGTAATCAATTAGCTTACCTTAAAACAATTGTTTTGCATTAATTTTTTTTAGGGCAATGGCTATTTCTTTAACTATGGTTTCTGGTAGAATAGGAGCTTCTGTTGGAAATATAATATTCCCCATTATGTTGGTTTCCGGGTGCGTGTATCCGTTCGGAGCAATCGGAGCTGTTGTTATTTGTTAGTTTTATTTGTTACAGTAGTAAATGTATAATAATGTGCTCTTTTCAGTTGTATCTTTGTTGACTCTATTACTGCCTGACACCGAGATGACACCATTGCCATAATAATTGTGAATTTGTAAATATCGAAATGTAATCGTTTTGTTTAAAATTTAAAAAATAAACTTATTATTTGTATAAAATCATATATTTTTCATTGAATTTCTTTAATAAACTTTTATGTTATTGAAAGTGAAATTTGGAGAATATTTTGATACCAGCGCGCCAACTAAATATAAACAGAACTCAATAATAAGCAGATTCACAAACACATGTTTACCTTAAACGAATGTCCACAAATTTCATTGAGACTAGAAAAAACTTTCAAAGAATCATGAGTTAGAATGTGACAAACGTGGAAAACTTAACATTAAAATGAAAAGTTCAATCCAGTAGTTCACTATGTTCAAATTCCCTTATTTAATCCGTATAAGCTTTTTCGCTCTGTTCCATGTGTATAGTAATTTTACATTTTAATTAGATTTTTTCCCACGAGAAGTTAGCAATAAAAGTTAGCAATAACATTGGTTATTTTAATTTGTAGACTTATTATTAATTGAATAGTATATTATTATATATCGTTTCAAAGCTTACAGTTCAGGCTATTAAACGATGTATTACAATAAGTAATTTTCAATCAAACACTACTGATTATACAATATTGAAATAATTTCTAAATCGGATATTTTATATCAAACTTATACTAGTTAATTCTTGTTAACAAACTATACATTAACTGATAGCACTCATCAAGAAAGTATCAAGCACTTAGAATTTTGATGAAAATTGTAGATTATGGGTTATGAGCAAATTAATAAAAATTCATTGCTGAATCGGATATTTTATATCAAACTTATACTAATTTATTGTTGACAACAAACTATACAGCAACTGATAGCACTCATCAAAGACTTTTTATTGTTTGGCTTTGGACAATATCCATTTGGCCACAAAACAATAATTAATTTAATCATCAGAAGTATACAAACATGTTTAAATTTGCAAATGACATCGACAACATTACCATGTTATTTTTCAAGCACATCAAGGAAGTAAAACTGATAGGATAGGGTACGCGGAGAATAGAAAGTGAAATTAAAAAATTCGTTCTTATGCCTTCATACAAAAGGAACTGAAATAAAATTCGAACCCACAGTCACATGATGTGTCATTTTTGCACCAGATTTTGTGACGGAAATCTACCGTGAGTAAGATCGGTTTTCCGATACTCTTTCATTATGTATACGTTTCATTACTTAGATAATGAACTTGAATGCTAAGGATAATTGGGGATGAGCTAAAATAAGGGTTAAGTAAGACTTCTAAACATGCTTTTCAATCGAATATTATTATTAGAGATTTAAGTTTTTGTAGCGCTTTTGAGATTGCGTATGCTTTAGCAGTAAATATAGTTTATTAATTTGGTATTCTAATTTTTAAAAAATAATTTCAGGCGTTAGCAACAAAAATTTGAATCTACTGAAAAATTAATATTTCATGAAACATAAAATTCTGATAAGCAAAACTTGTACAACGGTTAGACTTGGTATTGGACTATGTTTTCAGTATTAGACATTTTAGAAATTTAATTCTAGGAGAATTCCGCGAGTATCGGTAAAAAAAACTAAAATTGTCAAAAATTCATGTTTTTAAATATCAACTATGTTTTTAATATTCTCATTCGTTGCATAATTTAATTACCCATCTGCTTATATACCATTCCTATACCTATACTGAATAATTTAGTGCTTTTTTTCTACTTTCGTGTTATCTGTTTTTTTTTCTACTTTTCTGGAGATGATGTAGTAAATTAATAGTGTGCTTTGCAATCTTTTTTTGCTGGTTGATGTTGTACGATACCTTAAATCAGTTAGCTAAAACAGATTATAAAGCACACAACACCATCTCTAAGAAAAGTAGAAAAAAAAAGATAACACAAATGAAAATATAAAAAATTTACTAGCAGTTTAAAAAAATTGCTTCAGTCGTAACTTAATGAGACGTTCAAAGAGTTCACATACGAAGATGTTAATGATATTGGTCTAAAGGAATTTGTCGAGACATTTTTTACCGGGTTTGAAGATGGGGACTATTGAAACGATTTTTAGTTCGTAAGGAACTTTTCCTAAACTTCACATTTTCATAAATATCGTTAACAACAAAATCGTTAATGGCATTTTTTGAATCATCATGTAGTGTATTCTACAGTGACTAAATATTAGACAGTGGCGACAATGGCATTCCCTCCACTGCCTGACCGCCATGTTGCATCAAAAATTTAAATCTTGCCAAAACATAATACAAAATAATTAACACTGATAAAGTAATGTTTTCATTTTATTAAGTTCAAACAACATTGCACATAAAAAATAATGATTTTCACTAAATAATTACAACAAAATGTTGTGTATATAACTATTAAAACGGACTAATTTTTTATTTTCTCAATGCTTTTGTTGCAAATCGATTTGCTAA